>CP094633.1:12575765-12972277 GCA_023657505.1 Camelina hispida | reverse complement strand
TTCATCTCATTCTTCTCCTCCTGAATAACCCTAAACTCTTCGCTTCTGCATCAGTCCACCACTTCCTGAAACCGCAGCCTTGACGGGACCCTTACAAATAGTACATAATTCATATTAGACTAGAAAAAAAGTCAGGAAACAGAACACAAAACTCAAAAATAAGAGAGTACAAAAATCTTTACATCTGTGATGTCATACGGACAACTGAAATAACGTTCTCCTCTCGTGTAGGATCATTAGAAGTTGAACGCAGAAAGCACCGCACCGAAATTACACCCGATTGGAACGCCCTTGTCTATCGCCTCCGTTTCGCCGTACCTCATTTTCATATTTATTTCATTACGATTCAGCTCCTACAGTTCCACAAACACAATATTAAGATAATGCTTTGAGATTTGGATATCAGAGATCTACCTCAGCTTGGGCTTCGAAGCAGTTTCTCATCAGCCCTGGAGTTGCCGCACAATGAATATCTCTATTTGCCCATCTTCTTGGCTCGATCTCGATTCTTGAAGCAATAAATCACAACAAATCCCTTAATTTATACTAAACAATATATGAACGACGTCGTTTGACAGTAATATACTTTAAGGCTGAGTTGTGTTCTTTACACGACTGACTTAGGATAGTCAGTTAAAATTAACAACTTTGTTATGGCTGACTTATGCAACGGCCATAATAATGGTGTTACGGCTGAGTTATCCGACGGCCACCCCATTAATTTACAATATACCCTTCGGGAATGCAAAAAGGTTTGTTGGGAGACGCAAACAAATAATTATGTTTCTTGTTATCATCCATACGCTTAATAAAAATATTTTAAACGATTTATTATTAAAAATAAATTCAAAAATTTGAATTCAAATTTTTCATGTATTTTATTAATTATTAAGAAGGGCCAGTAATTTGACTAAGTAGTGGCTGGGTTATTGACTTAAACGGCTGATTATGAGGATATTTGTAAAATAAGGTTATTATAACTCAAAATTAAAATTTAGAATGGCAAAATGAATATTACTATTATTATAACCAATAAAAAGTAATAATTATAGACAAAAAGAGCGATTTTTACACATTCTGATCAAAATGTGTCAAACATACCAAAACATGTTGTTTAGGTTAGGGTTAGTTAGGGTTAGGGTTTGAGGGTTAGATGAGGTAACATTATTTGTTTTTAATATAACAGTTTGGTTTTGGATATAATGTGTTTGGATTAAGGTGGTAATATGGATATACTAATATGAGTACCATTTTGAAATTAATTTTTAAAAAATTTTAAAATTTTGAAATTAATTTTTGGTTATTTCGGTTATAGGTCGGTTAGATGAATATCTAACAATAAATAACCCAAAATATATTGTAATTAGGTCGAGTTAGCATAATATAACCGAAATAAGCTGAATATAAGAAAACTAGGCAAACATACCAATACAAAAATTCCAAATTGGAAAAAATTATTTTCGGTTCGGTTCGGTTTAGTCGGTTATTTAATCATTCTAATTTGAAGTTGGCTGAGATACCGTTTATGACTGCTGAGTTATCTTCCAGCATCGACAGTTACAATGAGAGGAAAGTGAACGGTTTTTAAACCGCGGAAAAAAAAAACTCTCTGTCCTATGTCAGAAATCTAACCTAATTCCGCGGCGATAATCTGTCTTTCTACTCTCCCGTCATCTCTCGCCGTCCTGCTCGATATCCTCATTCGCTCTTTCTTCTCTTCGTCGGCGCTGGTCTTGTTCGTTTCCGTAAGCCGTCTCGTCTTCGAGTTCCGGTATGTGTCTTCCTATTTATTTTGAGTTACGGGTGATTGTCGCCGTCTGGATGGCTGAGTTTGGACTGGTTATCTTATGCTTTGACTGAGTTATGTATTATGGCGGAGTTATTATATGCCTTGTGTTTGCCATATGTTATGGCTGATTTATTTATGCTTTTCTATCAGATGGCGAAGAGGATATTTCGAAGAACAAGCAAGGGATTACCCACAAGACTTTGGCCAGAAATGAAGTCTATTCTACATACTAAACAAATTAACACCAATTTCACGATGTTAGAATTACCTCAGATTAGGGATGAATACGGATGCGTGGGAAAAAACAAGGATGTACAATTGGAATAATCGTAAGCTAGTTGATAGCAATTCGTCTGGTCTGGTAAGGTTGTTCATTTCTACTATGTAACCAGTTAAGGGTACATAAGAAGGAGCTTTGGTTTGTGGTCGGTTCACTATCAGGTTTGGGTTGAATGAATTTCATTATCTGAGGGGTTAAACATAGACCCAATGCCTACTGAACAGTTTGAACTTGAAGAGGAACACAAAAGTTCTTCCGACTTTTGAAAGTGCCTGGTGGGGCAGGTCCAACGCTACTTGAACTCAGGGAAGCATTAAAAAGTGTGGGGATGGGTTAACCTTGATCATCGTAAATGGTTGGGGCTGTTGCTTCTTCACACATTGGACTATGGTTTGCATCATAACTCTAGAATTCCATATGAAAGTGCCAAAAGAGTTTTTAATGATGAAGCAATGAAGACGTATCCGTGGGGTCGGTCAGCATTTGAAGCTCTTGTTGATTCCATAAAGATGTTGAACCCTACGGGAAAGTCGTACACCCTCAGTGGGTTTACACCCGTGTTACAGGCTTGGGCGTATGAGTCCATCAAATGCTTTGGAGAACGGTTTGGGAATGCATCAGCTAATGATGGTGGCATACCGATGCTTCAATGGGTTGGAAACCGTACACGTTCTACGATGGTATCGGAAATTGCTAAAGAGATCAAAGCGCTTGGTGAGGTAACGTTTATATCTGGTTGAGTGATTGGTTAGTAATGATTTAGTTATGACTGATTTATTGTTTAGTAACGGCTGAGTTATGTTTTAGTAATGGCTGATTTATGATTTAGTGTTGGCTGAGTTATTATTCACTGATGGGTCTCATATTCTCTTATGTTACAGCTGCGTGTGACTAAAATGGTTATGAAGGATGATGTACGGGAGCTATTTCATACGTGGCCAGATCAAAAAGACGACCCAGCAGTTGATCGCCTTATCCAAGACATCCATGAGGATAAGTTTGTTAAAGGTTTTTGGGATATTGATTCTGACTTTCCTCCCGCAAAGAAGCAGAAAGTCAAGAAGGTGGTAGTTTCCAACAGTCAGGGTGGTGGATCTGGTGAAGGAGCTGAACAGAAGGTGGTAGTTTCCAACAGTCAGGGTGGTGGATCTGGTGAAGGAGCTGAACAGAAGGTGGTAGTTTCCAACAGTCAGGGTGGTGGACCAGTTGGAACTCTAATTGAGTTGGTGTCTAATTTAACCTCAAGGTTTGACACCTTGGAAAAAAACATTGGAGATAGAATAGAAGAGAGGATGAATGAAAGGTTTGAAACCAGGTTTCGTTCTGTTGAGAGTGATCTCAAGCAGATGAAAGAGCACGTGTTTTCCTTGGGTGTTGGGCAAACTGGCCAAAAAAATGTTGAAGACCTTCGGGATGAACTGTTGTCACAAAACACTTGTAAAAATTTCAAAATAAAGAACCTTAGGGATTACCTGTTTCACCAGAAAGTCCACCAGTACCAGTAGTTCCAGAAAAAATGCACCAAAACTACTCTGTCAACAGTCCTCCGGTAATGTCTGAATTATGTTAATGTTATGGCTGAGTTTCCAGATTGTTTAGGTTGAGTTATCATTATCTTTAATTGTCTTCGCTATGTTATACAGGTAGTTGGCCGTGGTTTGGCTGGGATCAGTAGGAATCTGAATAAAGAGTTTGATAAAGATGAGTTTGATAAAGATGAGTTTGATAAAGATGAGTTTGATAAAGATGATCCTCTTAATTTGAGAAGTCTCCAGCTGCTACGAAACCAATTCAACGGCCTAACACGAGGAAAAATGCCAATGATGGAAAGAAGGACGAAGAATTAAATGCAAAGAAGGCCAAAGTTGAGGCGGCCGCTGCGAAGAAGAACAAAGAGTTGGCGGCAAAGAAGGCCAAAGATGAGGCGGCGGCTGCAAAGAAGGTCAAAGAGTTTGCGGAAAAGAAGGCAGAAGATGAGGCGGCGGCTGCAAAGAAGGTCAAAGAGTTGGCGGAAGAGAAGGATGGAAATAATCCGCCAAAGAAAAGAGTTAGAAAGACTACTAAGCCTAAATCAAATCATTCAATTGGGATCTGATTTGAATGAGGGAGTATCAAAGCTGGTGCAAACGCTGGTGCCGACGCTGACAGCAGTATATGTGATATGACAGCCAAGATTATGGCTGAAAACAATATCCTTGAACCTGAATCTGAGGATGATGAGGAGGAAAAGATTAGGCTTGATAGAATCAAAGCTTTAAGGCTGGAGAATGTTAAGCTGTCCCCGGATGGAAGTTCATTGAATAAACTACAAGCTACACAAGAGAGGACTTTTCCTTATATTGGGGACAACGGACTGACGTGCATGAGGAAGAACTGTTCACTGGACCTGGAATATATGATCCTCTGGCACCTGTTGATCCGGTCAAGTTGCAGAAACTTTTGGAGTACCTAAAGAAAGCCGAGTATGACCCTTTAGACCCTTGTTAATCACATCTTGTTAAAATTATATTAACCTGTTCTTATTTTTTTCTTAGGGGTACACCATTAGGCAAGTCAACATCAAATATTGAATTCTATAGGACTCTCATCACCGAAAGAAATAACTGGCCGTCTGGTACATTTGGGTGGCTGTCTGATAAAGTAAGTTTAACTTGATGTCTGAGTTATTATGTTTACGGCTGAGATATTATACGTAATGGCTGAGTTATTATGTTTACGGCTGAGATATAATACATATTGACAGTAGGTGGCAGTGGTATGATTTGTTATTGTTTACGACTGACTTATATTACATTATGGCTGAGTTGTTGTTTACTAATCAGTTTTCTGTTTTACAGCACTTGGGCGTGTTTATGAGACTCCTCAGTATTAGGTACAAACGAGATCCCTTCCCATTCCACAACATACGCATTGCGTTTATAGACCCGTGGTTCACTAGATCGATGATTGGTGATTATACGATGTTCAATATGAAACCCAAGTTTTTTAAAATGACTGGCAATAGTTATGAAGAGTTAGTTAAAGGTTTGTTACCACTAGATGAACCGACTAATTTGAAGTGGATAGAAGATGTGGATCACCTGTATATTGCTCCACAAACTGGAGGCAATCACTGGGTGGCGCTGCACGTGGATCTAAAGAGAAGGCATATTGATTGCTATGATAGCATCGTGGGACAAGTAACCAAAAAGAGTGAGCTTACAATGCTGAATGATTGTAGGGCGTTTACACGGATGATTCCAGCAATGATGAACGCGAACGTTCCTCACGAAATTCGTACACCTACTGCCAGTCAGTTCGGTTTCAGGAGGAAGAGTGCCTCCAAGGTCCCTCAAAACGTACATGTTGGTGACTGTGGCGTGTACGCTTTAAAGTTTATTGAATGTCTAGCGCTTGGTGTGTCTTTCGATGGAATCAGTGATCAAAATATCCAGGCTATACGGGTTAAAATGGCTGCAGAAATCTACGATGAGGCACCTGGTTTTTTTGATCCAGATTAAATAATGCATTATGTCCTTCCTTCGTTTCGTTTCTTTTGGAATTGTACTTGAATTTGTAAAACTTTGATTTGTCTATTTTCAAAATTATGGCTGGTTTACGGTTAAGTTACGGCTGATTTACATACTTCACACGGCTGACTTATGAAATATTTGTAAATTAAAATTATTATAACTCAAAATTAAAATATAGAATGAAAAAAGGAATATGACAATCACTATAAGCAATGAAAAGAAATTATTATAGACAAAGATTGATTTTTACACATTCTCACCAAGGATGTGTAAAAAATACAACACATGACGTTTAGGGGTTAGGGTTTGGGTTAGGGTTAGGGTTAGAGATGTATGTTTCATATTTTCCAATATTATGGGTTTTAATATAACAATTTGGTTTTGGTTATATTGTGTTTTGTTTAAGGTGGTAATTTGGATATACTAATATGATAACCATTTTTCAAATTTTAAAAAAAATTTTGAAATTACTTTTCGGTTATTTCCGGTTATGTGTCGGTTAGACGACTATATAACCATAAATAACCCAAATGTTATCCAAATTAGGTCGATTAACTTAATATAACCGATAGCAAGCCGAATATAACCGTAATTAACCGAAAATAATGGAAAAATTAGTTTCCGGTTTGGGTCGGTTTGGTCGGTTATATAGTCATTCTAATTTGGGGTTGGCTGAGTTATGGTAACGTTATGGCTGAGTTATGGTTTACGGTCTTCTCAATAATATGAAGATATGAAAACATATTCTTCTTTCTTTCTTGGGTCTTTTGTTCTGTCAGATTACTAATAAGTATTAAAACGTCTCTCGATATTACAAAAAGTGTTGTTAGGGAAGCGTGAAAAATCACTAATTCTGTGCCTGCTCAAATCCACACGCATAATAAATTCATAAAGTGAGCTTTTTATCACAAGATATTATTGCAAATAATTAAATAATTATTATTCGAATTTTGAATTTTATTTTTCTTAAAGTATGAAAACGTCTCTCGATATTATTAAAACGTTTCACGCATTTTTATTTTTTGTAAAAGTATTTGTCAGACAATTTAAATTAAAATTATTATAACTCAAATCTAAATTTAAAATAATTATTCAAAGCGTTACGGTAAAGTGATGTCTGAGTTATTCTATATTGTGGTTGACTTATTGAACTTTATGATTGAGTTATGATTCTGTGATGGCTGAGATATCGTAATAACGACTGATTCCCTTCCTTTATATTAATATGAAAGTACTAACAAAACGAAATAAAAAAAATAAAAAAACACAAAATCATAGTTCGTAGTTCATAGTTCATTAGTTCATGTAGAAGACGACACAAAAGTACAATGACAATCACTTTTTGAAACCGACGTCATCTGGGCCAAATTCTTCAAACATATCGACCAAATCATTCCAAACTATGCTAGTCAGCATCTTGGGTTTATTGCCACCACTCGCCCATATCCTCCTTAGAGCACGTATCTGGGATCTGAATATCGTTCTAGCCACCAAATTAAACTGCGTCCAGACCGTTAAAGTATGCTTTGGATCCCACGTGTATTTACGCTACAATTAAAGGAAAGGAACGATAAGAGTAAAGAATAATATCAATATGGTTTGTTTTATTGATCTTACCGCGAGGAGCAGAAACCACCGTCTCTTAAAGTGGAAGGGAATCAAGCGGTACGTCGGCCACGCATGGTACCAGTTGTGTTGAAGTATTCCTCCAATCGCGATAGAGAGAACGTGAAGGAACTTGAACCACGTAACAGTGGTTTTGTCAACCAAGGAACCCACACCAGGGTTTAGAACCGGAATATTCTCCCGACCAGTGGCGCAGATGATCGCTTCGACATCTCTAAAAAACTGTCCATTGATGTGAGGAACAACTTCCATGTCGATAGGAAGATGTAACAGATAGACAGATCTGTGATTTAAGAGAAGATAAAGAGAAACAATAGAAACGAAGAAGAGATGAAAGAGATGAAAGAGAGTCAGACTTATGAATGAGGAAAATATAAAGGAAAAATAATAGGAAAAACGAAAGGTCGCGTTTATTATTAGGTTAACTTATGGTTTCCCGCCAAAATATCGCTTGACGGCTGAGTTATAATATATACGGGAAACGAAAGGACATATTATAACTGAGTTATAGAGAGTAATGGCTGGGTTATTACAAGAAAATTTTTAAAGGTAAATGAATGATATATATGATTTGACGGCTGAGTTATACTATTATTTACGGGAAAACGAAAGGTCATGTTACGACTGAGTTATAGTGAGTTATGGCTGAGTTATCGAAAGAGTAATGGCTGATATATTCACTTTATAGCTGAGTTGTAATATTTACGGGAAAACTTTCTTGTACTCTGGACCAACCAAATAATATAATATTATTCCATCTCTGTATATATACAAGTATTCCCGTTACTTTAGTCTATTACCTCTCAACTACAAACTAGAATAAAATTATTTTTTACAACACTCTGTCCGCTCGAGCACCCAAGATACCGGATCTCCCCGACGATGTTTTCATAAAAATCGTTTCCCTTGTTGCAGAAAATGCTGCAGAATATGGTGGATGGACCGCACTTGGTTCTATTTTAAGGGTTGGTCGTAGGGGAAAAAATGCAGTATACAGTGATGAAGTTCTAAAGACAGCTGCTATATATTGCCTTTGTACTGATCCAGCAGAAATCAATACATCCAATGCCCCTGATGGTAGCCTCCAAAATGAAGGGCGGCACAGGCCTTTCTTCGTCAGATGCTTTGAGGCCGGCAACCCCATTGCCATTTACTACGAAGGGCTACGGGTTGTGGCTGAGGATAGAGATATCCAGCGTGGGATTGATATTCTCAGTCGTATTGTACCGGCCGATTCTTATGCCACCTTAGCATGTGGGGTACTAAGTATTTGTCAAGGGAATGAGGTTATGGCCGTCCATTACCTCCAGCTGTTTGATGCAAATCATTATCCTCTGATGTCTTCGGATGCCATTGTAACCGGTAATGATTTTATGATTGAGTTATCTCGTTATAAGACGGCCCGGAAATACTCATACACAGCCTCCCTTCGCTATCCTGACAGCCCGCTACTCCCTTCACCCGCTTGTGCTGTGATGTGTTATGTAGATAACGGTCTCCATCTTCTCAACGGTTATCAAATAATGTGCAAAAACTGTTACCTTTGGTGGTTGTCCCTCAAAGTCGCTGAGATCCTTTAGGGTTTCCAGCAGTGAATTCAGTTTTACCTTATCAACTCGTGACTCTAAATTCTGTTTATTTTAAAATAGTTATTATCCATTTCTTAGGCGAGTATCTTTTTTCATGTATTAAAGGTCCCTACACTATTTTCCACATTTTAGTATCTCCTTTCATTTCTCGGCTGAGTTATAGTAAAGTTATGGCTGAGGTATCAGAACAAACAATCTGAAAGCAAACGACTGATTTATACGAATTTATAGCTGAGTTATGGTACTTAATGGAAAACGAAAGGTCTCGTCGACGACGTTTAACGGCTGAGTTATAATGATTTATAAATCCATAATGGCTGAGATATCTTAATACCGGCTAAATTATAAATCCGTAATGTAGGATTTTTATAGACTTATAGTGATTTTTACACGTTCTGTTATTTGGTTAATTTATTGTTTCCCGCCAAAATATCGCTTTACGGCTGAGTTATAATATTTACGGAAAAACGAAAGGTCATGTGATAGAGTTATATTGAGTAATGGCTTAGTTATCGAAAGAAACAATCTGATATATATGACTTTACGGAGTTATAATATTTACGGGAAAACGAGAGGTCTCGTCGACTCATATAACGGCTGAGTTATATTGATTTATAAATCCGTAATGGCTGAGATATCGTACCAATTATAAATCCGTAATGTAATATTTTTATAGACTTATAGTGATTTTTACACGTTCTATTATTTGGTTAACTTATGGTTTCCCGCCTATTATTTGGTTAACTTATGGTTTCCCGGCAGTGGAATCAATGGGGGTTGCGTTCCAAGTTTTAGTATAAATAGGGAAAGGGTTGGAAATGTTAAGAGCATTCCAAACTAGAACGAAACTAGCAAAGATGCCAGTGACTACCCGATCTGCATGGTTGAAACGGGCCCGAGAACTGACAGCCGCTGGAACAAGCGGTTTCGGTCCGAATGCGTTGGATAATGCCCCCCTCAAGAGTCTCCGTCTCGATCCCGTTACTTTAATCCTTTGCAAAGGGAACTCCGGATGTACCGAGCTCGCCGCAAGAGACTTGGCGCTTATATTAAAGCATTTCGTCTTAAATTCGAGCAAGTCTTTCGGCTCTGCCGATTGGAAGGGACTATCCGAGTCCTGGATGAGCTCATAGCCGTAGGTTTTTTTCTGGCGAAGTGGCGCATGACTCGTCTACTTGCTGAGCATGCCTCTTGCGTAGAACAGGTCTCCCATATGGTGGTGCCCAACTTACCCAAAGGTGATTACGAACCTTTGGGAAATACTGACTTCCCGCACAACACGGAAGTCTTGGCCTACCGAGCTTGCCTGGAGAGGCTGAGGCGGTACATCAACCACTTGGAGTCAACAGACCATTTCTTCCGCGAAATCCATGACGTAGAAGGTCCATGTGCCTTCTTGGAGGAGATGGTGTCTAAGGGCTCCGAAGTGCCGATGGAAAGGCTTGAATCCTTAAGACGGGATTGTCAAATCTAGCGATCTAAACTGAGCAAGCTGGTGGTGGAAGAACCGTTGGAGTCCGATCTATCCGGTCCGCTCCCATCCTGAGACTTCATGACCGTCCAGAATGCTAGAGACGATAGCCTTCCCATGGGAACTAGTTCGCTAATATGATGCTTGTCGCATTTATTTTTTTTCTTATTTTTATTTTTTGGCGAATTGCAGAACTGAATGTAGTCATGTTGCATTTTTAATGCTCTGTGCATGTGAGACTTGACGGCTGAGTTATAATATTTACGGGATAACGAAAGGCCATGTGACGGCTGATTTATATTGATTTATGGCTGAGTTATCACAAGTAACATTTGAAAGTAAATGGGTAATATATATGACTTGACGCTGAGTTATAATATTTACGGGAAAACGAAAGGTCATGTGACGGCTGAGTAATGGCTGAGTTATCACAAGTAACAATTTGAAAGTAAATGAGTAATATATATGACTTGACGGCTGAGTTATAATATTTACGGGAAAACGAAAGGTCATGTGACGGCTGAGTAATGGCTGAGTTATCACAAGAAACAATTTGAAAGTAAATGAGTGATATATATGACTTGACGGCTGAGTTATAATATTTACAGGAAAACGAAAGGTCATGTGACGGCTGAGTTATAGCGCCCTATAACGTTATGGCTGAGTTATAGCCACCAGAGGCTTATAAAACCGTAATTGATTGAAGGCGTAATACGCGAAGTGTCGCTTTAGTTCGGTTATAATTACGCGTTGAAGGGATAAGAATTATGTATTTATGAAGCCGAAGGGGTACTTTTTGTAAACCAAAGCGACGCTTTGCATATTATAAATACTTTTTGCTCTCCAGTTACACATCAAACCTTTGTCTCACGAAAACTCCTAAATCATCTCTCAGATCCGAAAAATCTGTTTACCTTCTTCCTTCAATCCGTCAGAAATGGCCCGTCCTCCTCCTTCAAACTATATAAGGACTGATTTGAAATATCTGAACAGGAATCTTTCACCAAACGTCACAGCAGGTAAACACATACATCTTCAGATTAGATTTGTTTTACTGTTAAGGATAAAAGAGATTGAGTGTTTGCCTTTTTATTAGTAATTGTTGATGACGACATTTTCCGTTGGGAGGCCACTCTAATCGGACCGGCGAACACCCCTTATGAAAGGGGAGTGTTTAAAATGAGGCTTAATTTTCCACCTGATTACCCACGAAGTCCCCCCAAGGTATCTATTTTTTATTATACTCCTTTTTATTTTAGCAAGCATGTTTATTAGGACTCCTCTTTTTGCAGCAACTAAATAGTTTTTTAAATAAAATTTCTTGATAATGCAGGTTGTTTTCATCACAAGAATTTGCCACCCAAATGTATCAGATAGTGGAGGCATTTACCTAAAAGTTTTGAGGGCCGACCGTTGGATTCCCACTGCCTTGCCGATTGTTACGCTTTTCAAGGGAATAGTGGAGAAGTTGATTGAACCAGAGGTCAATGATGAGGAACAGACCATTGAATATCTTGCCAACCTCTACAAATCTGATAAGAGAAGGTTTGAAGCCATGGCTAGAGAGATGACAATTCAATACGCTGGGAGAGGAAACTGAAATAGTTCATATCTATTTTTAAGAACTCTTGAATAATTTATCTTGTTTTTGTTCTTTTTAATAAAATATTTCAGTCTCTGCTCTTGTAAACTCTATTTTAAAAAATATTTTATTCAGACTGTTTTAATATTAGAAACAACTTGTAAAGCTTTTAGAAAAGCAAATCAAATTGATATATATCATTATAAACAATTTGTAAAACCTTTTAAAACTTTCTAAAAACCAGATATACTCTTGTAAATGAATGATATATATAACTTGACGGCTGAGTTATAATATTTACGGGAAAACGAAAAGTCATGTGACGGCTGAGTTATAGTAAGTTATGGCTGAGGTATCACAAGAAACAATTTGAAAGTAAATGAGTGATATAAATGACTTGACGGCTGAGTTAAAATATTTACGGGAAAACGAAAAGTCATGTGACGGCTGAGTTATAGTAAGTTATGGATGAGTTATAGTAAATATATGGCTGAGTTAGTAAAAGAGATTGATAAAACACCACTAACAACAACATTAGTTTGCTTGGAATCCATAACCATTAACAACAACATTATGGAAACATAATCCCATCATACACTATCACAAGAAACAATTTGAAAGTAAATGAGTGATATAAATGACTTGACGGCTGAGTTATAATATTTACGGGAAAACGAAAAGTCATGTGACGGCTGAGTTATAGTGAGTTATGGATGAGTTATAGTAAATATATGGCTGAGTTAGTAAAAAAGATTGATAAAACACCACTAACAACAACATTAGTTTGCTTGGAATCCATAACCATTAACAACAACATTATGGAAACATAATCCCATCATACACTATCTCATCCTGCTATCTTAAATAGACCAAACATGATTATATAACCAAAAACTATTACAACTATCATAACCTTCATCCTTGCTTTCAATTCTGATTTTGCATCTTCAACCCTCTCAAATAGCTCCTTCCCAAGCTCCATTTGTAGTTTTTCAGTTTGAACAGAGAAAGACTCTACCTCATCCAACAGTGCCTCATCGACCCACTTGAAGACGTGGTCATCATTCATAAGCTATCAAGGTGATGGAGACAACAATTGGAACAAGAACAGATTCAACATAAACCAACAAGAACAGATTCAACATAACCAAGAACAGACTCTACCTTCTTCGCAGCTGCATACCCACAACGGAAGTATCTACGACAAGGATTTGACTCCGATTTCGAATTTTTGGCCACGATTGCTTCTCCACACCAACATCTCTTAGGTACGCCAACAACTGTACCTCGTCCTCTCTCGGACATTTGATGCACAACTCGAATCTCCAGATACATTGCTCATGATTTACGAGAATTTGATTTTTTAGGGTTTAAGCATTCGACATTTGGGGATTTTCGTTTTTAAGAAGAAGAACATCACTCGACAATTGAATATTAATATTATTAGGTTAACTTATGGTTTCCCGCCAACAACTGGATTTTAAAATTATTAGGTTAACTTATGGTTTCCCGCCAAAATATCGCTTTACGGCTGAGTTATAACCATTATTGGAAAACGAAAGGTCACGTAACGGCTGAGTTATAGTGACTTATGGCTGAGTTATCACAAGAAAAAATTTGAAAGTAAATGAATGATATATATGATTTGACGGCTGAGATATCATATTTACGGGAATTCGAAATGTCGCACCGATTCATGTTACGGCTGAGTTAGAGTGAGTATGGCTGAGTTACCTCAAGAAACTTTATGAAAATAAATGGCTGATATATATGACTTTGCGGCTGAGTTACAATATTTATGGGAAAACGAAAAGTCTCTACGATTCATGTGACGGCTGATTTATAAATCTTTAGTGGCTGATTTATCATAATACCGGCTGAGTTATATTAATATGAAACATTACAAAAAGAAATAAAAATAAAACAAGTTCAGGGTTCATAAAGTAGAAGAGACGACATTACAATGGAATTCACTTCTAAAAAACGATTAAGAGGAGGAGGAACCATGAACTTCTAAATACCAATCAAGAGGAGGAGGAGGAACCACACACTGGTCGGCATCGGCCTCCGCAATCTCTCTCACCTCCTCTAACTTCTTGTGCTCTGTGGCTAAGTCGACAAGTTCTCCACCCAAGATTTGATTCAGTTGGTTTAGTTGAGCGTCGATTAGATCCAGTTGATGCCCGAGGACGGTCTTCTCTTCCTTCTTCTTCATATGCTCATCCATCATACGCAGAATTTTTGTGTAGCGACGCTTTGACTCCGCCTCGACCGCGGCTCTTGTCTGAGAAAAGGCTTCGGACACGGCCAATAGTGATTCCTCTTCCCACTCGTACTCTGAGACTCTTGCTGACGATAATGCTTCGTCTGCCTTGCGTTTTTGACGTCTACTGGAACCCTCTCCGTCCATAGCTTGGCTATCAAAATATTGATATTGATATTGATATTGGTTGTAGAGGAGATTTGTAGGTGCAATATATTGTGAGCGGAGAAGAAGGAAACGATACAATGAGTAAGAAACCGAAACGATACAATGAATTAAGAGAATATAAAGGAAAAACAATAGGTTAACTTATGGAAAAACGAAAGGTCACGTCGATTATTAGGTTAACTTATGGTTTCCCGCCAAAATATTGCTTTACGGCTGAGTTATAGTTTTACGGATTCATGTGATGGCTGAGTTATAGTTATCAAAAGACAGGTCGCGTCTATTATTAGGTTAACTTACGGTTTCCCGCCAAAATATCGCTTAACGGCTGAGTTATAGTTTTACGGGAAAACGAAAGGTCTCGTATATTCATGTTATGGCTGAGTTATATATATATATATATATATATATAACTTGACGGCTGAGTTATCACTAGGATTATTAGTCTATTACATGAATAACTTATGGTTTCCCGCCAAAATACGATACAATGAATTAAGAGAATATAAAGGAAAAACAATAGGAAAACAAAAGGTCACGTCGATTATTAGGTTAACTTCTGGTTTCCCGCTAAAAATTTTGCTTAACGGCTGAGTTATAGTTTTACGGGAAAACGAAAGGTCTCATATATTCATGGAATGACTGAGTTATAGTAAGTGATGGCTGAAATATATATATGACTTGACGGCTGAGTTATCACTAGGATTATTAGTCTATTACATGAATAACTTATGGTTTCCCGCCAAAATATGCTTAACCCTAAAATCATTAGTCTATTTATTACCTCTCAACTACAAATAGAACCAAGTGTCTGAGTTATAATATTCCCGTTTTTAGTCTATTACCTCTCAACTACAAACTAGAATAAAATTATTTTTTACAACACTATGTCCGCGCTAGCACCCAAGATGCCGGATCTCCCGACGACGTTTTCATCAAAATCGTTTCCCTTGTTGCAGAAAATGCTGCAGAATATGGTGGATGGACCGCACTTGGTTCTATTTTAAGGGCTGGTCGTAGGGGAAAAAATGCAGTATACAGTGATGAAGTTCTAAAGACAACTGCTATCTATTGCCTTTGTACTGATCCCTCATCAGAAATCAACACATCCAATGCCCCTGATGGTGGCCTCCAAAATGAAGGGCGGCACAGGCCTTTCTTCGTCAGATGCTTTGAGGCCGGCAACCCCATTGCCATTTACTTCGAAGGGCTAAGGGTTGTGGCTGAGGATAGAGATATCCAGCGTGGGATTGATATTCTCAGTCGTATTGTACCGGCCGATGGTTATGCCACCTTAGCATGTGGGGTACTAAGTATTTGTCAAGGGAATGAGGATATGGCCATCCATTATCTCCAGCTGTTTGATGCAAATCATTATCCTCTGATGTCTTCGGATGCCATTGTAAGCGGTAATTATTTTCTGGATGATTTATCTCGTTTTGATACGGCCCGGAAAAGTCATACTCAGCCTCCCATCGCTATCCTGACAGCCCGCCACTCCCTTCACCCACTTGTGCTGTGATGTGTTCCCGTTCTCTCTGCTTCGGAGACTTTGAAATCAAGTGCAAAAACTGTTACCTTTGGTGGTTGTCCCTCAAAGTCTCTAAGATCCTTTAGGGTTTCTAGCAGTGATTTCCAGTTTTACCTTATCAATTTGTGACTCTAATTTCTGTTTATTTTAAAATAATTGTTTTCCATTTATTCGTATAGTTTCCCATCTTTTCATGTATTAAACGTCCCTTTTTTTCTTCGGCTAATTCTATGTATCCACCTTTCATGCTTCCACATTTTAGTATCTACTCTCATGTATTGGCTGAGTTATAGTTTTACGGGAACACGAAAGGTCACGTCGATTCATGTGACGGCTGAGTTATAGTGAATAACGGATGAGTTATCAAAATGAACAATATATATGGCTGAGTTATCAAAAGAAAGGTCGATTCTATTATTAGGTTAACTTGCCAAAATATTGCTTAACGGCCGAGTTATAGTGAGTTATGACTGAGTTATAGGAACAATCTATATGGCTGAGTTACAGGTCATGTGACGGCTGAGTTATAGAGAATGATGACTGAGTTATCATTATAAACAATTTGAAGAAATGACCTTCGTTTCTAATGATAACTCAGCCATAATTCTCATCGATTCATGTATTGACTGAGTTCTAGTTAGTAATGGCTGAATTATCAGTTGGAATAATCTGAAAAGGTCTCGTCGATGCGTCTATTACAGGAATAACTTATGGTTTCCCGCCAAAATATTGCTTACCAATAAATTAGGTTAACTTGCAATAATTTTATTGTTTAGTTTCCCACCAAAATATTGCTTTACGGCTGAGTTATAGTTTTACGGGAAAGCGAAAGGTCACGTCGATTCATGTTATGGCTGAGTTATTGTTTTAACTTATGGTTTCCTGCCAAAATATGCTTAACCCTAAAATCATTAGTCTATTTATTACCTCTCAACTACAAATAGAACCAAGTGTCTGAGTTATAATATTTCCGTTTTTAGTCTATTACCTCTCAACTACAAACTAGAATAAAATTATTATTTTCAACACTATGTCCGCGCTAGCACCCAAGATGCCGGATCTCCCCGACGACTTTTTCATCAAAATCGTTTCCCTTGTTGCAGAAAATGCTGCAGAATATGGTGGATGGACCGCACTTGGTTCTATTTTAAGGGCTGGTCGTAGGGGGAAAAATGCAGTATACAGTGATGAAGTTCTAAAGAAGCTGCTATATATTGCCTTTGTACTGATCCATCAGAAATCAACACATCCAATGCCCCTGATGGTGGCCTCCAAAATGAAGGGCGGCACAGGCCTTTCTTCGTCAAATGCTTTGACGCCGGCAACCCCATTGCCATTTACTTCGAAGGGCTAAGGGTTGTGGCTGAGGATAGAGATATCCAGCGTGGGATTGATATTCTCAGTCGTATTGTACCGGCCGATGGTTATGCCACCTTAGCATGTGGGGTACTAAGTATTTGTCAAGGGAATGAGGATATGGCCGTCCATTACCTCCAGCTGTTTGATGCAAATCATTATCCTCTGAAGTCTTCGGATGCCATTGTAACCGGTAATTATTTTCTGGATGATTTATCTCGTTATAAGACGGCCCGGAAAAACTCATACTCAGCCTCCCATCGCTATCCTGACAGCCCGTCACTCCCTAAACCCGTTTGTGCTGTGATGTGTTGTTTGTATTATGGTTTCCATTCTCTCCGCTATGGAGACTATGAAATCATGTGCGAAAACTGTTACCTTCTGTGGTTGTCCCTCAAAGTCTCGGAGATCCTTTAGGGTTTCCAGCAGTGATTTTTAGTTTTACCTTATCAATTCGTGACTCTAATTTCTGTTTATTTTAAAATAATTGTTTTCCATTTAGTCGTATAGTTTCCCATCTTTTTCATGTATTAAACGTCCCTTTTTTTCTTCGGCTAATTCTATGTATCCACCTTTCATGCTTCCACATTTTAGTATCTACTCTCATGTATTGGCTGAGTTATAGTTTTACGGGAACACGAAAGGTCACGTCGATTCATGTGACGGCTGAGTTATAGTGAATAACGGATGAGTTATCAAAATGAACAATCTATATGGCTGAGTTATCAAAAGAAAGGTCGCGTCTATTATTAGGTTAACTTGCCAAAATATTGCTTAACGGCTGAGTTATAGCTTTACGGGAAAACAAAAGATATAGTCGATTCATGTCATGGTTGAGTTATAGTGAGTTATGACTGAATTATCGAAAAAGACAATATGAAAACAAACGACTGATCTATATGGCTGAGTTATCAAAAGAAATGTTTTTGTAATTATTAGGTTAACTTGCCAAAATATTGCTTAACGGCTGAGTTATAGCTTTACGGGAAACCGAAAGACGCTTTTCATTAAATGTGTTGCACGGTCTTTTATAGTTATTCTTGGGACACAGCGGAATTTTCGCTGCAGTCTGATTGGTGGACTCAGCGGCGGTTACATCCCATGACTCTATATAAATAGGGATGAAGGTTGGGGGAATAAATCATTCTAACTTCCACCAGCGTAAGAAATAGAAGGATGCCAGCAAGAACTCGATCCGCATTGCTGAGACAGGCCCGGGAAAGGATAGCCGCCGCATCCGGCAATCGGGAGCCGGAAAATCCCATTCAACAGGAGGTAGGAGAGACGTCCCGATATCGTGAGGTCGCTCGGAACTCAAATACTGTCGACCCCGGTGTGTCTTCCCTTCAGCTAGAACTCCGAGAGTACCGAGCTCGGCGAAAGAGGATGGGCGCGTATATTCGGGCGCTTCGGCTGAAACTTGACCAGCTCCATCGTTTTTACCGTTTAGAGGGAACCATTCTAGTCCTGGAAGACCTTATCGTCGAAGGTTACTTCTTGGCACACTGGCGAATGGTCCGTCTACTTGATGAGCACAAGGCGTGCAAAGAACTGGTCGATCAGATGGATGTACCCGATCTCCCGAAAGGCGATCGCGAACCCCTGAGGGAAACCGCCTTCCCGTTTGTGACGGATGTCTGGGCCTATGGAGCTTGCTTGACTAGGTTAATCTGATATGTCAATTTCCTGGAGTCGTCGGGTGAAGCCTTCCGCGAGCGCCATCTTCTTGAAGGCTCATGTGCCTTTATAGAGGACATGATGTCCAGAGGCTCCAGATTGCCAATCGAAAGGCTAGAGGCCTTACAACGGGTACGAGATTTCTGTCGAATTGCGGTGAACGAACTCGCAAAGGAGAAACCATTGGAGACTGACATATCTGGCCCAGCTCCCGTTCTGCGATTGCAGGACCGTCCAGAACGCTAGAGGGTTGGTGGCGAAACTTTTCGATCGGGCTCCCCCGACCGTTTAGGTGTTGTTATTATATATATTTTTTGTTGTTGTTTGGATGAAGTGTAATGGAAACTAATCAAAACGATTTTAGCGAAGTTTAATGTCATGGCTGAGTTATAAAATTTACGGCTAAGTTATAGCTTTTACGGGAAAACGAAATATATAGTCGATTCATGTCATGACTGAGTTATCAAAGAAACAATATGAAAACAAACGACTGATTTATACGACTGATTATATGGCTGAGTTATAGTTTATTACGACTGAGTTATCATGATACAGGACGAAATATATCGTTGATTCATGTGATGGCTGAGTTATAGGGTGTTATGGCTGAGTTATACTACTTGACAAATGAGTAATACCACAAAATAAAGTAATAATACTTTGACAGATGAGTAATGACACAAAATAAACTATAGAGCACAAATTTTCGCATTGTGCCCAACTTGCTTACATCGCGAACATGCGTGTTGCTTCCTAGGGCGTTTATTTTCAGTGGCAACTTCCAAAGATGATTTAATCCTACGCTTCTTTGGTCTTCCTGGCTGGTTCACAACAATCGGAGGCAAGCACTTCTGATTATCCACAACTTCAGGAGCAGGGAATGATTCATCTGGAGGCATGATTGAACCAGCCCATCCGTTAACCAAATCGACACTCCTAAATTTCGTATCGCACATGGATATACGAGACACATCCATATGCTCTGCAGCTGCGATTGCATGGATGCATGGTATTTTCTCGTGGTCGAAACGACGGCATGTGCAACTTTTTATTTCTAAATTTACAACATGCAAAGATGATCCATATTTCACTTCAACACGTACAGCATCAATCGTTTGTACCTCCATAAGTCTTGCTCCGGTGACACGGTCCTATAAGGGAGTAGAACAAAAAACAAAAACGCTTTAGGCTGAGTTATGAAAACAATTATGGCTGAGTTATTGAAACAACAATGGCTGAGTTATGGAAACTATAATGGTAATGGCTGAGATAAGGAAACAATTACGGCAGAGATATTGTAACTGTTACGGCTGAGTTATCAACATTGACGACTGACTTATGTAAAATTACCTGTAATAGTTTCTCAACACCTCGAGTGAGCGTTGTTTGCTGCGATTTCGCATCCTCTCTCCGTTCAGAAAACCATCTGGTCATCATATCCCGTATCGATTCTAGAAGTTGAACTATGGGAAGACTTCTAGCATTTGACAGTGCATGATTCATTGATTATGCAATATTAGTTGTCATTAAATTGTACCTTTCACCCGGGAAATGAACACGCGCCCACATTCGGACACCAGCTCGTTGGAGGTATCCATGTAGTTCGGGATGACGTGCTTCAATCTCATTGAAAGCCTCATTAAAATCAGTTAGCCTAAAACACTTTGCCGCTTTTTTCACCAGAGGGAACAAATGTTTTCCTTTGAACTTCACCAAGATGTTCTTATACAAATGGTAAGTGCAAATTCCACGTGAAGCCAACGGATACACTTGACGAATCGCTTTCCCTATTGACTGATGTCTGTCGGAGATTATCGCAAGATCCTTTTCGTCTGGAATGGCAACTTTGAGTTGTGTAAAGAACCAACGCCAAGAATCATCAATTTCAGTGTCAACAACAGCGAAAGCTAATGGGAAAATTTGAAAGTTACCATCCTGAGCTAGGGCTGTTAGAAGTGTCCCTTTGTAACTACCATGGAGAAACGTTCCGTCGACAACAACAACTTTGCGCATGAAAGCAAACCCAGCAATACTCGCACCAAAAGCAATAAAAACATATTTGAATCTATCTTCATCACCTATTTGAAGACGCGTGACTGTACCCGGATTTTCTCTTTTTAACTTGAATATGTAAGAAGGCAACTCGCTAAAACTTTCCTCAGGAGTTCCCTGATGGATCTGCCTTGCATTCAGCAGCGTTCGATATGCCTTCCAATAACCCATCTGTCGACACCAACAAATTAATAAATCAGCCATAATATATAAATAACTCAGCCGATACATTCGAATAAGTCAGCCTTAAATAATCAATAAATGAGCCGTAAAATGTAAATAACTCAGCCTATACATACCTATAACTCAGCCATTGTTATCAATAATTAACTCAGCCTATACATACCTATAACACAACCATTATTATCAATAAGTCAGTCGAAACATAGTAATTACCTTTAGACTAAATTGCTTATTGAAAATGACTCCGACACTTTTAGGTTTAACATCCGGACCAAGATCACCAAGATAGTCCCTGTAAAGACCTGCCAGTACATCAGCTGTTGATTGACGGCATCTAGTAGAACGTTCCGTCACAGAACATGTGTGTTTCGAATCGTATACACGAACATGAAAATCCGGGTCATCCCCTTGTACAGATGCACGAACTCTCCAAAGACATCCTTTAACCCAACACCTAAAAACCACTTGTCTCGGATTTGAGACTGGTACATTAAAATCAAATCCATCCCTAACCGAAATAAGTTTCACGTGATTCCTGAACTGCTTTTTGCTACTGTATCGTTGTCCTACAACAATTTTTAGCGTTGACACCTGATGTTCATATATTTTACCATGTTTTCCCCTGGTTTATTCACATCTTTTGCATCTTTTTTCTATCCATTTTCACCTTTATTGTGTAACTTTAGAACTAATCATGCATTAGAGTTTAGTTGCATTGTATTTGCATCTTTTCATGCATAAACAGGTGATTTTGGAGCTTAAGGAGCATGGAAGCAATGCTGAAGAGAAGTGAAGCAATCATGAAGGGAAAGCAAGGGAGTTAAGGCTGAAGAACCAAGGTCCGGAGTCCAGCTCGACCAAGCACTCGACCGTGTGGGAGATGGACTCGACCGAGTGGAGATTGCACGTGAGAAGCCAGCTCGACCCCTAGCTCGACCGAGCACTGGTCGAGTTGACCGAGCCGTTGACTACTTTGACTTTTTCTATTTTTAGGGCTTCCACCTTCCCCACTATATAAAGCCTTGTACCTGCAGCCACCAAACAGTCCAGCTTTTTAGATATTCTCAGAAACCTAGTTTTTACCTTTTTTAGCTTTTATTCCTTTTGCTTTTTATTTTAGATTTTGTACTTGTTCTAAGAAAAAGACTAGATTCTTGTATTTTGTTGGTTTCATAACTTTCAAGATATAAAGAATTTGAGTTTCATTCCTTCATCAATATTGTAGATCTCTGTTTTATCTTTCTAATAATGCAAGTTTCAATAATTTCTGGGTTTATGATTTGTTTGATCATGTCTTGTTGTGAGTAGTCTTCTTAGGATCTTGAGGATGGTTAGGATGGGCTGATCTTGTGATTTGTGTGACTTGGTCAAGCTTGATTGTTGTAGATCTCTTCTAGGGTAGATGATCTTAATGCTGATTCTATATCTGAGAGGGTAGAGTCTGATTTCAAGCTTCTTAGCATCACACCAATGTTTAGGAAGCATAGATAAGGCTAGATCTAGAGCTTACCATTAGGCTTGCTAAGAGATTAGAGGTCTTGTTTGGTTTGAGATGTATTGCTTAATGCCTGCTTGTGTAGATTCTTTACTTTGTGAGAACAAGTCTAGAAGATGCTCAGGTTTGATTGTTTCTTGACCATGAGAGTGGGAGAAACTTGTCTTAGATTAGTATGTCTAGAGATTAGCTCATAGCTTGCTTGAGATTTGTTGACCAAGTTAGATAGTCACAATGATCAGTTCATCCCATGAATCCATCCTCAGGACCTTCTTTGTTTATTGATTTCTTAGTTTGAATATCATTGCTTGCTCGTTGTTTGATTCGTTCTTTCATTGCTCTGTTTTTATTGTCTTGCTCTGTTTTCACGTTTAAGTCCAACTCGACCACTCACTCGACCTACACTCGGTCGAGTGCTTGCTCGAGCTCGTCCCCAGATTTCTTGTTTATGATCTGTAGTTGTCCTGTTTTATCTTTTGTTTCATTCCTGTTTAATTTCCATTGCATTCACTTAGCATCTAGTTCATTACTTGTCTTGCATTAGTTCATATCTAGTGTTTACAGTTTCTGTTTCTGTTCTTAGTTCATAATCATTCTGTTTTATTTGCATTTAGTTCTTAGTTCTTGTAGTTTACTTTCTGCTTTTTACATTTTCATCTTAGGATTGTTAGTGACAAACAATCATCACATTTGGCTTAACTTAGATTCATATGCATATCTTGATTGTTCACAAACAATCATTTAGGATTGACACCTCTTATACTGCAACTGCATAAGGGGAATTGAAACACCCATCATTCCATATCTCATCATTGCATACACATTCATCTTCCACCACCACAAAATAATCATGTTTCAACACCTCCAACCTAATAGCCTCCGGATTCATCTTCGATCCGGCAAAGTTATCATCTCTATGAGCTTTCTTCTGAGGAGGCTGAGTAGGTGGGTCTTCCACTGTACTCTGAGGCTCGCCCAATACAGAAAACTTCTCGTCATCAGATGACTCACCATCGGAGTCGTCGAAAACATCAAATCGGGTTGAAAATTCATCGTCTTCTTCTTCGTCAGATGCTACTTCGACAGCTTCTTCTTCGTTTTCTTTGTCAACAATCTTACCATAATCAAAACAAGTGCCTTCAAATCCCCCACCGCACACTTCGTATGTAGATTCTGCTTTCGAGTCTCTGCTTCGCCGAATCATACTTCCTCTAGCTCCACTAGTTTCTGTAGACTCTTTCGCCAAAAACTCTACACAGAGACGTAGCTGATCGGTTTTCCATAGACCCAAAAAACATTGCAACTGTCGATCATTGGAGACAAAAACTGGTGGAGTATCATGCGCCATATGTTTCATTGCCCTGTTCGAGAACATGTAGCTCAGCTTTAGCTCATGTCTAAACGAGTCCAATCCGTAGTCTTTAAGAACAAGCTTAACAAGCTTGTCGTATGTTGTGCCTCCATCTATCTGCACAACTATACACCCTCTCTCGTTGGAGTTAAATACATATCTCTGTGTCTTTATCCAATTACCGGACACAACTAGTACTGGCACTGGATCCATGAAATATAATGAAGAACAAGGTGGAGAAGAACAAAAGTAGAAGAACAAGGTGTGAAGAAGAAAGTGAAGAAGAAGTAGAAGAACAAGGTGAATAAGAAGGTAAATAGTTCACTTATTAACCAGTTGAAGAACTAGAGTCGAACGACGTTTCGTATTTCTGGAGAAAAGATGATGACATGGAATGCTGACATGGATGCTGCATCCGACGTGGCAAATCAGCCATGAAACAATACCATAACTCAGCCTAACTAAAACTCAGCCACAACACGAAAAACATTACAGTAATTAAAAAGCAAAAAATATTGCTGCCAAACTCAGCCGCTTCATGAACTGAAAATATGTAACTCAGCCGTATCGTTTGATAAGTAACTGAAAAACATTCTAGTAATTAATCTTTTGCCAATAAGTCAGCCGTCAAACGGCTGACTTGTCGATAAGTTAGCCTATGACGGCTGAGTTATAGTTTTTTTACCATAACTCAGCCGTAACTACATCTCATAAGTCAGCCATTTTTCATAACTCAGCCAGTCGGAAAATGGCAACTCAGCCGTGTCGTTGTGATAACTCAGTCAAAATTTTGACAACTCAACCGTGTCGTAGCGATAACTCAGCCAAAATCTTGACAACTCAACCATCAGTTGAAAACTCAGCCATTACTACAGCTGAGTTATGCGCATAACTCAGCCAAATTTAATAAGTCAGCCATAACTCGTAGCTGACTTATGAGCATAACTCAGCCAGATTTTCATAAGTCAGCCGTCCGCTTTTACTCAAATGTTTTTCCGATAACTCAGCCGCAACATACCTATAACTCAGCCGCAACATACTCTGTCTCGCGTTACGGCTGAGTTATGGTTACACGTCAGCGATTTCGTGTGCGTCGACAATGGCATTTTGTAATAACGTTTTTCCGGTAACATAAAACAGGGCACGCTGGGTATTTTGAAAATACCGAAACATTCTAGTAATAAAAAGTTTTTGTAGATTCTGGTAATATTACCTAAAATGAGTAACATTTGAGTAATTCACCCATTTTTCAATGTAATGATATTGAGATAAACATTGGCCTTTGTTCTCACGCTTGATTCAAATTCCAAGAATCACATCCGCCTCCCCCATGTCTTTCATGGCAAAATTTGATGACAAAAACTCTTTTGCAAGTTCTACATGTCTTAAGTTGGTACCAAAGATTAGCATGTCATCAACATATAGGAAACTGATTACTCCATTACCGAAATCATCAAATTTACTATATAAGCACTTGTCTACTTGATTCAACTTGAATCCATTTGATAAAATAGCCTCATCAAATCTTTGATGCCACTATGATATGCTCAAATTGTAATACTCTAATGGTACAACAGCCTTGCAGTTGTAATACTCTAGGAGTCGAATCCACAGAGACTCTAGATTACACAATAGACTTATTAATCTTTTAATTATGCTAAATCAAAATATTAATTTAAAAACAATGCTGAAACATAATTAAAATGTGTTGTAAATTGAGGGAATTAAAAAAGCAAGGTCTAGGGAATTTTTCAGGAAATTACAGAATATTAAATCAATAAAATAAGATTCAAGCAATTAAAAATTATATCTAAAACTCTAAACTCTTTTGTAAAATAAATCAGTTCTCAATGAAAATATTATCTAAATTTCAAACCAGAAAATCCAAATTCAAGGTTAAAAATCAGCTTTAAAAACAAGTTTAGATTGTTCACTAAATCAAATCTCTTTGCAGAAAGCAATTTTGCTCATCAAAATGTTTTATCAGGAAAATCAATTATATTCTCATATCAATTTATTTTCCTAAGTTATTAATTGTAGGTGATCAATCAAGAATTAATATGAAGAACAACCTAAGATGAAGATCACATAAGATAATGAATCCTAAAAATAACATATCTAATAAACCATAAAAATCCTATGAAAAACCCTGAACCTAACAAGCAAACTACTCAGACATATTTAATGAAGAACAAAACATCTTTTCTGAATAATAAGCAATAGATATCAAGAAGTAAGAAGGGAGTTTAAGAATCTTCTCTCTACAGATGAAATCAGATATGTCTCTCCCAAAAGCTCTCAATATCTCTTCTCTAAAAAAGATTGCAGAATAAAACTTAGGTCTAAACAATGACCATAAAAATCCTATATATACTGTAAAACATGTCTTGGACCTTAATTGCAAATAAGGAAAGCTTGGGCAAATTTTGTAAATCTTCTAAAGCTTGTGGGAAAACTTCCGACTGGCTTGTGGCAACTGCATCAATCGATGCTTTGGTTGCATCGGTCGATGCTTGTTCTTGAACTCGTCTCCCACCTTCGTAGCTTAGCCTTAATGCTTTGATTATGCTCCAAATCATCCTATTTAGCTCCATTATGTTCCATTCGTGCCAATGAGTACCTAAACCTATAAAGACTCAAAAACAACCTAGAAAACAAATCAAAAGACTCAAAAAGGACACTTATACCATGGTTAAAAATCACAAAAACCATGATATATCACACTATTTAGGTGCTTGCTTCAGCCCATACAATGACTTTATTAGCTTACACACCTTTTGCTCATTCCCAGGCATAACAAACCCTTCGGGTTGCTTCATATAGACTTCTTCTTCCAAAAACACCGTTCAAGAACGCTGTTATAACATCCATTTGATGGATCACAAGATCATTTATAGCTGCTAAAGCAATTAATAATCTTATAGAAGATATTCTAGCAGCGGGAGCATAGGTATCAAAATAATTGATACCTTCCTTCTTACTAAAGCTTTGGATAACCAATATAGCCTTAAATTTGTCAATTGTTTCATCAATTTTCATCTTCTTTTTGAAGATCCACTTGCAGCCTAAAGGCTTGCAACCTGGTGGGAGATCTGTTAAGATCCATGTATTATTCTCTACGATGGAGTCTATCTCGTCGTTTACTGCTTCTTTCTAAAATGCAATATCTTGAGGCTTCATAGCCTCATCAAACATTCTAGGGTCCTCATCAACGTGCTAAAAATATGAATATTGATATTCAACCTCATTTCTTGACCCCTCAACTAAATAAAGCTGAAAATCGGGACCAAAAGATTTTTCAATTCTTCCTCGCTTGTTTTTGCGGAGCATAGGTGATGCGTTAGAAGGAATGAGTGTGTCATCTCCTTCCTTTGTTCCAGTTGAATTAGGAACCAGATCCTTTGGTCTAGGTATTGATGAGAAACGAGTCTCATCATATATTGCATCTCTTGATTCAATCACGTTGTTAACTGATATAGAATCATTAGGTTCTATGACATAGAACCTATAAGCCTTGGAATGCTCAGCATATCCAATGAAGATGCAATCAATACCTCTTTCTCTGCATCCTCTCACGATTGGCATCGACATGCTTAGAACATACACCACATTGTGTGGTGAGAAGGAAATGCATCTTCTTCTACCATCTTCGAAAGTCCACTCCCTCGAACTTATCCAACTTGCCAAACTTTGAAGTCATCTCATGGACCGATGCACTCGTCATAGTTCACCAGAAAATACTCTTTAAGAATTTTGTAGAAACAGTGTAAGGTCAACTTGGATAATGATTAAAACGTGCACAAAAGCACTTTTCGTAAAGAGTATTTCGACCCTTCTCTCAAGCCTAGGGTTACACAAAATCTCTTGTAGGATATGACAATCAAAGTTTTCTCTCTTGTTCTAAACTAAGATTCAAGAGAAACAAATATAAACTTTTGTTTTTTTTTGTGTTTTTCACCAAAGTTTTTCTTAAATTTTGATTTTGTGAATCTGAATTTTTCCTTGTTTTTCATACTCTATTTTCTGTGCAAAGGAACAAAGATTTAAAGGGGTCAAAAGGTTTGAACGTAAGTTTGCAACCGTACGTCTAAGACGTAACCATTCACTCAAACATTGCAATAGTTAATGAAATAACCGTTTAATAACACTTAAATCTCCAACAGAGTTTAATTAAAGCAAATGAAAAAAGTAGATAAGATTTGAAAAAAGTAAACTTCAGTTATCAGTTTCTACTAGGTTTTAACCCGCAGTACACCGCGAGACTATATTTTGAAAAGTAAAATAAAAATATAATATTTTTTAGTATATATAACCAATATTTTGTAAATTTTAAATATATATTCTTATATATATTATTAAGTTTACCGGTTTAAATTATTAAATTCATAATATAACATGTGGTATACCATAGTATTGCTTGTTTATTTTACATATTCACAATTTAATAAATTCAATTAAATATACCTAATATTCTAATGTCAATGGTGTTAACAAAATAAGCTTCATTGTTTTATGATTATATGGTGCCAATACCATTTCAATTAGAAATCTGAACCAATCACTGTTTTAGTTGTTTAGTTACGATAAAACAGAGGAGTGGGGTTGAAATGATAAGATTAGATGAGTGACCGACAATCAATTATTTTCTTGTCTGATTATACATATGGTGATTGAGCAATAAAGAGACATAGGTTGTAATTTGCATATACTTGGAGAGAACGTCAGATCCAATCACCAAAGAGAGATAGTCATCAACAGAGGTTTGTTTCCGATTGGATTAAATCTGTTTATTCGTCGTGGAGATGGAGATACTAAAGATTTACAATTTTAACTAGGATTTAACCTGTGGTACACCGCTGGACAATATTTTTAATTTTTAAAATTTATATTGTATTTTTTATTATTGTTTTATTAATTTTAAAAATATAAAATTTTATAGGTATTTGATTAAAGTATTCAAAATATAGGATTTTGTAGTGTTTTCAAGATGTTAACCCGTGTGGTATATATATAGTGTAGTAACACATTTATCTCCTGATACACATCTAAAAGTGTTAAAAAAAAAAAACAATTCCACGTAACTCCCTTTAATGCCAACCCGTCTCACCAAAATCAAAATAAGGTTTTGCATAAAAAAATAATCAAAATAAGTTTTTTTATCAAGTTTAATTATGTTAATTGTTTTACCAAATTAGCATATTTTATAGTTTATAATTTTTCCATGTCAATATATATAGTTTATGATAATCAATAGAATTTTACTTTTTTGGTAATTCCTCAAAAAATAAAAAATAAACCAAATTATATGGGGGGTTTTCAACATATTTAATGTGACATTTTATAATTGGATTTTCGGTTTAGGAAATTTATTAATGTTTGTATAATTATAGAGATTGTAAACTTTTGTTATGGAAAATCTGTTGTATATCATTTAAATTTGAGAGATTCTAGCATCAATAAAAATAGTTTTGGAGATTTAATGGGTAGAGTTGTTTTTGGAAACATCAGAATGTATAGATGTTGTTAAGATTTTATGGCAATAAATGTAACAAATGTTGGTCAATTTAAGGAAGTTTAGTATTTGAGTTTCTCTGCAATGTTATTTATGGAATTGTTTTAGGGGTTAATGTTGTAAAAAAAAATTAAATAAGTAAAACTTAAAGGATATAAACCAAAATGTACTTCAAAAATGTTAATATAGATTTCACAGACCACATTACATATTCAGCACCATATATCCAGTTTACGAAAATGTATTGACGTAAAGATTAATTTGGGATTTGCACATACATTTTTATTGTTAGCATTAAATATTGTAATGAATTAAGGAGATATTTTAGGAAATATTTAGGAATTTTACAAACAAATATTTGATGAGATATTGTAATTAGTCGTTGATTGATTAAGAAGATATTTTAGGAATTTTTGTTCTGCACAAAATTTTGGTTTTAAACTTTATTTCATACTTTTTTGAATTTAAAATTTAATGCCAGTGGCATGTCTGTAATTAAGTATTAACTTCAGGATTTATTTCATAGATATTTCAAAAAATGTATGAGCTCGTTGTCAGGTCAATTTGATTTGGCATCTCAAGATTAGGTTTGGTCGGGAGTTTGACTATGTTCATTCATGCACGTCAGTCAATACTCAGTAATTGTATAACTTTTTGGGGAAATAATACTATCACTAGGTATAGTTTTATATTGAAGGATCATTTGTTACAATGTGTTTATGTGTACAGGTACTTTATTCATAAAATTTGTTGTATTGAAGAGGTACTTCATACTTGCAATCATTGGTAAATAAACTGATGACTAGTTTTGTTTCTTGCACAAAGCATTAACATGTAACTTACCAAATTAGCAGTTTTATAACAGGTACTTTTTGGGGAAATAATAAGTTTTTTTATCAAGTTTAATTATGTTAATTGTTTTACCAAATTAGCATATTTTATAGTTTATAATTTTTCCATGTCAATATATATAGTTTATGATAATCAATAGAATTTTACTTTTTTGGTAATTCCTCAAAAAATAAAAAATAAACCAAATTATATGGGGGGTTTTCAACATATTTAATGTGACATTTTATAATTGGATTTTCGGTTTAGGAAATTTATTAATGTTTGTATAATTATAGAGATTGTAAACTTTTGTTATGGAAAATCTGTTGTATATCATTTAAATTTGAGAGATTCTAGCATCAATAAAAATAGTTTTGGAGATTTAATGGGTAGAGTTGTTTTTGGAAACATCGGAATGTATAGATGTTGTTAAGATTTTATGGCAATAAATGTAACAAATGTTGGTCAATTTAAGGAAGTTTAGTATTTGAGTTTCTCTGCAATGTTATTTATGGAATTGTTTTAGGGGTTAATGTTGTAAAAAAAAATTAAATAAGTAAAACTTAAAGGATATAAACCAAAATGTACTTCAAAAATGTTAATATAGATTCCACAGACCACATTACATATTCAGCACCATATATCCAATTTACGAAAATGTATTGACGTAAAGATTAATTTGGGATTTGCACATACATTTTTATTGTTAGCATTAAATATTGTAATGAATTAAGGAGATATTTTAGGAAATATTTAGGAATTTTACAAACAAATATTTGATGAGATATTGTAATTAGTCGTTGATTGATTAAGAAGATATTTTAGGAATTTTTGTTCTGCACAAAATTTTGGTTTTAAATTTTATTTCATACTTTTTTGAATTTAAAATTTAATGCCAGTGGCATGTCTGTAATTAAGTATTAACTTCAGGATTTATTTCATAGATATTTCAAAAAATGTATGAGCTCGTTGTCAGGTCAATTTGATTTGGCATCTCAAGATTAGGTTTGGTCGGGAGTTTGACTATGTTCATTCATGCACGTCAGTCAATACTCAGTAATTGTATAACTTTTTGGGGAAATAATACTATCACTAGGTATAGTTTTATATTGAAGGATCATTTGTTACAATGTGTTTATGTGTACAGGTACTTTATTCATAAAATTTGTTGTATTGAAGAGGTACTTCATACTTGCAATCATTGGTAAATAAACTGATGACTAGTTTTGTTTCTTGCACAAAGCATTAACATGTAACTTATAAGTAACAAAGCACAAGAGACAAACTGATTTTTAAAATTTTATATTTTTATATTTGTTTTTCTTAACTTTCTTTAGGCCCATACAATTTCAACAAGTAGACTTGAATAAGAAGAAGAAATAAAAAAGAAAGAACAAACTAGAAAAGCTAACTCTCTGCATCTAAAAACAGAGCAGCTTTCTTTTAGGGAAGTAAAGGCATTTTCATTCTTATTTCATCCCAATAAAATCATCACTTTCTCTTTTTTCAGATTTTCTCACAAATCTTTTGCCCAAAGAAGACTTAAGAGTTTTCACCGTCATACGGACTTCTGTTGCATCTCAGCAGCACCCATATTAACAGCTTCATCAGGAATAAACCTTCCCCAGAACCAGTGTGCCTTCCACACTCTGTTCATCTCTTCGATTGGCACATTCTTCGTCTCAGGCAACATCAAGTAGATGAATATAGTCATTATGACGACAAAGAAGGCGAAGAAGAAGAATAGTCCGAATTTCATGTGACAGAGCATAGTGAGGAAGAGCTGAGCCACAAGGAATGTGAAGAACATGTTGACCGATACGTTTATGGCTTGTGCTGCTGATCGGATCTCTAGTGGAGATATCTCACTTGGAACCAACCATCCCAACGGTCCCCATGACCAGGCGAAACCCGCTACATAGATGCAGATCAGTGCCACGATCAGATTAGCATCTCCTTTCCCTATGTTCCCTGTTCCAGCCACTCCGAATTTGACTCCAATCATTGCTCCAATAGCGATCTGCAACATACACCGATGTTTTTGAGTTATTGAGTGTTGATCAAGACATGTAAAATAGGGTTAGGGTTAGGGTTAGGGTTCTCTGTTACCTGAGAGATAAGCATCTGGATACCTCCTTGGAGGAACAAGACTCTTCTTCCGAACCTATCCACTGTGAAAACAGAGACGAAGGTACACAAGAGCTCGATGATACCCGTTACCATAGCTGATAGGAGGGAAGCTTTGCTACCGAACCCGAGGGTTTGGAACAAAACGGGTGCGTAGAAAGTAATGACATTGATTCCAGTAAGTTGTTGAAAGAAAGGAATGAAGCAAGTCATGATCAATTGTGGTCTGTAACGAGGAAGCAAGATGTTCCTCCATGGGTGTTTCACTTGCTTAGACTCCTCACTAGCATCAATGAGATCTTGAAATTCTTCATCAACTTCATCGGTTCCTCGGATGGATTGAAGCATTTTCTTTGCCTCTTCGGAGTAGCCACGTTCAATGAGGGAGTTGGGAGTGTCGGGAAGGATTAGGGCTCCGATCATGATCATCACTGCAGGGACACAAGCTAATCCGAGAGAGATTCTCCATCCGATGTTTCCTTTCATCTGAGCGGTGAAGTAATTGATGATCGTTGCAACCACAATACCAAAGATAATCGCAACTTGAAACCCGTTGTTGAAAGCTCCTCTTAGATTTGGAGGAGCCATTTCCGATAAATAAACCGGCACAGACTGAAATAAGAAAAAGCATAATAACCAGTTAACCAAGCTGCCAGTGTTACTTCTTCATCAAGGTACTTTACCACAGAAACTTACTTGATTGGCGAATCCGACTCCGAAACCGAGTAGTATACGACCGATGAGAAGCATAGCAATGTTTTGGGCAAAGCCGTTGAAAGCAGAGCCGATGAAGAAGGTGAAACCACCGAGGAACATCGACCATTTCCTACCGAAAACTCGAGTAATGGTGGAGGCGAAGAGAGAAGAGATCAAAGCCGCCACATAGAGAGACGAAGTGAAGAGAGTGAGAAGCTGACTATCAAATCGACAGTACTCGTTCTCGTGAGCGTTCTTCATCTTCTTGTGCACGTAAGGGAAGAACTCTTCCAAGAAAGGCTCCATCGAGGTTACCCCTCCTACAAGAAATTAAAAAAAAAACCAGAATTAGTCACCGGACATTTACTAGATGAAAGAAAGAACAAGATTTGAATCTGAGAAGGAAAAAGAAAAGAAACCTGAGATTCCAAGATCGTATCCGAAGATGAGACCACCAAAAGCACCGATGAAACATGTCACGAAAACTTTCGGTGTCAACTTGTAGTTATAGTTCCGAACACCCGGCGTTTGACTGACGAATCCTCCGGCCATTTCTCCGATTTGAGCCAAAAAAAAGATCAACAAAAAATTGCTTAAAACGACGTTGTGGAAAATTCGGTGTTTGTGGTTGACTTGGCTCTGTTTTCAGACAGAGGAGATCTTGTTCTTCGTCTTCTTGTGTTAGTTTTTGTTTTCCTCTTCAGATAATTAGTGAGATCTGGTTCGGATTCAGACAAAGAAAACAAAAAGAAGAAGATAATAGTTGATTTTGAAAAATGAAGAAGATTTGAGTTGAATATATAGCATTCGTCAAAATTTAACTGTCGGCTGTCTTTGAGGTTTGGAACACCAAGTTTCATCTTTATCAAAAAAAAAAAAAAAACACCAAGTTTCATGGAGACTCTTAACTGTGTGTTAGACCGTTTCTTTTACAGACATTATTTTCCTTATTTATCGATCTTTTCATTTTTCACATGAGCGATAAGATAATATCCTCTGTCTATAAGGACTTCTTAAATCTGTTTTATATTGATCAATACCCAAAAATAGAAACTTGTCATATAACAAATTCATAATCTCTTTCAAATTTAACGTATCATCTAACAAATCAGTCCGTTGACAAAAGAAAATATAAAAAGAAATCCATGATCATTTAGGTCCAATTTGATTTCTTTTCTATAAATAATGTTTCGGCAAAAAATAATTTTATATACAATACATAAATTATAAAGAAATGGAAAACATAAGCAGTTTGTTGTAGAAAGATGTAAGGTGAGCTTGGATAATGATTGAAACGTACACAAAAACATTTTCTTTAAAGAATATTTCGATCCTTCTCTCAAGCCTAAGGTTACACAAAATCCCTTCCAAGATATGACAATCAAAGTTTTCTCTCTTGTTCTAGGTTAAGATTCAAGAGAAACAAATAGAGATTTTGTTTTTTTGGTTTTTGTGTTTTTCACCAAAGTTTTTCTTAAACTTTGATTTTGTAAATCTAAATTTTTCTTTGTTTTTCTTACTCTTTTTTTTGTGTGCGGAGGAACAGAGAGTTTTATAGGGGTCAAAGGTTTTGAACGTACGTTTGCAACCGTACGTCTAAAGACATAACCATTCACTCCAACATTGCAATGGTTAATGAAATAACCGTTTAATAACACGTAAATCTCCAACATTCCTCCCCCATTTAAGTGTACTCTTTGATTCACGACTTTAACAACATATAAACCAAACTTACGCATAAATGTAAATATCGTAACGATTGAATTTACATCTTAGTAATATTATACATTCCAAATACCCGAGAATCAGGATGTCCAATGGATTGAATCCTTTCAGCTCATTTGGGTACATGAAGATAATACACACACAAATTTTCACACTACTCTAAGTGTTTATACTTAACACTATTATAAGTCATGTGTCCCTATCCATTCATAAGCATATAGAAGCTAAGTCCAAGTTTCTTGATGCGGCTCCACTTCATACTCATATAGGTAGATCTTTTAATCTTGGACCTGCAAATGTAATTTTTCAAAAGATCTATTAAAAAGAGAACTTCAACCTAATCATTTCTTACAGGTTCAAGCACTTACTTTGGGATGATACAACAAGTGCTTCAATCTTTAACTGTAAGCTTTCCACATTAAATTCTGCCTCTAATGTTGTATTAGAGGAGAATTGGGTATCCCACAATTAAAAGTTTCAAATGGACTTTAAACCCATCCCTCTAGCCGACTTGATCACCAAGTCTCTAGCTAATCCTTTAGTCAAGTGATCCGCTAGATTTTGTTCAGACCGGACAAAATGTATGGTAATTGCGTCATGAGTGATCAGCTCACGTATCATGCTATGTCTAATACCAAGGTGTCGTGACTTACCATTATACACTTGGCTATAAGCTCTAGCCAAAGTGGCTTTACTATCACAATGTATACAAATTGGTGATACCGGTCTCGGTCATAAAGGAAGCTCATACACTAAATTTCTTAGCCAATCTACCTCTTTACTGGCAGCCGCTAACACTATGAACTCTAATTCCATAGTTGAACTTGTAATACAAGTTTGTTTTCTAGAATCCCAAGAAAGGGTATCTCCTCCAAGCAAGAACACCCAACCACTTGTAGAAGAGTGACTTTCTACGTTGGAGTTCCAACTCGCATCAGAATATCCTTCTAAAACCGAAGGAAATCCAACATAAGACAAACCATAATTTATGGTTCCTTTTAAGTACTTAAGCACCGTCTTATAGCTTGCCAATGGTGAGTACTAGGGTTACTAGTATATCTACTCAACTTTCCTACCGCATACGCTATATTCTGGTCTAGTACTTGTCATGGCACACATTAAACAGTCAATTAGTTGTGACTTGAGTACTCAAGTTGTGAAATTGCTTTTTCCCGTATTAGGCATAAGCTTCACACTCGCATCCATGGGAATGCTCACAGGATAACATTTCTCATAATTGAACTTTTTAGCAATTTTTCAAGAAAGAATTACTCAAATGTTATCCAAAAGTTGGTTTATTACTCAAATCTATAAATCTTTTGAAAATTACTAGAATGTTTAGTGCTCTGGGTGTAATTACAATTTACCCCTTGGGTTTTGTTTTCCGAATTTGAGCTAAAAAAAAAATATACACATCAACAAATTAAAATACACATCAGATATGAATTAACACATCATTAAGCAGTTTTTTTTAGATCCACAGTTTTGTTTTCTCTCGTTTATATCAAGGAGAGGGAAAGTGAATAGTTTTAACTATTCACAAACGCGAGAAAAAAAAATTATCGAAACTGTCTCGTCGCCGGCGATACTGTCATTGTCCACTCTCTTGCCATCAATCTCCCGCCGTCATCTCTCGCCGTCATCTCTCACCGTATTTCTTCGTCGTCGCACTCTCTTTCTTCTATTGGCTCTCTCTCTCTCTTCGTCTTCTTCGTCTTCTTCGTCTTCGTCTATCCGGTATGTGTCGACTGTTTAATTTCGAGTTTTCCGGCTGAATGTGGGTTTTTTCGATGATTTACGGCTGATTGTCGCCGTTGTTAATGACGGCTGATTTGTTAGATTTATTCGATTCGATGGCTGATTTACTTTTTGTTTTATGTTGCGGCTCAGTTATTTTAGGGTTTACGGCTGTTTTGTTAGATCTATTCGATTCGATGGCTGATTTACTTTTTGTTTTATGTTGCGGCTCAGTTATTTTAGGGTTTATGGCTGATTTGTTAGATTTGTTCGATTCGATGGCTGATTTACTGTTTGTTTTATTTTGCGGACGGATGAGTTGTGACTGAGATATTTTGTGCTTTAGATCTGAGTTATGTGTTTGTGGCTGAGTTATGTTATGCTTTATGTATGAGTTTGTTTTATGTTATGGGTGATTTATGTTATGATTTACTTATGAACTATAACAGATGTCGATGGTGATTATTTCTTCTGAAGAACAAGCAAGGGATTACCCCCCAAGACTATACGCTAAAATAGAGTCTAGAGATATAAACACAAATTTCAGTATGAAAGAATTCCCTCAGATTAGGGAATCTATAGGACTGGATGCGTGGTATGAAACGAAGAAAGTACCAATTGGAATAATCTCTAAGCTAGTTGATAGCCAATTCGTCTGGTCTGGTAAGGTTGTTCATTTCCTACTATGTAACCAGTTAAGGGTACATAAGAAGGATCTTTGGTTTGTGGTCGGCGGTCAACCTATCAGGTTTGGGTTGAATGAATTTCATTATCTGACGGGGTTAAACATAGACCCAATGCCTACTGAACAGTTTGAACTTGAAGAGGAACACAAAAAGTTCTTCCGACTTTTGAAAGTGCCTGGTGGGGCAGGTCCAATGCTACTTGAACTCAGGGAAGCATTAAAAGTGTGCCGGGGATGGGTTAACCTTGATCATCGTAAATGGTTGGGGCTGTTGCTTCTTCAACACATTGCACTTTATGGTTTGCATCATAACTCTAGAATTCCATATGAAAGTGCCAAAAGAGTTTTTAATGATGAAGCAATGAAGACGTATCCGTGGGGTCGGTCAGCATTTGAAGCTCTTGTTGATTCCATAAAGATGTTGAACCCTACGGGAAAGTCGTACACCCTCAGTGGGTTTACACCCGTGTTACAGGCTTGGGCGTATGAGTCCATCAAATGCTTTGGAGAACGGTTTGGGAATGTATCAGCTAATGATGGTGGCATACCGATGCTTCAATGGGGTGGAAACCGTACACGTTCATCGCTGGAAACCGCAATTGCTGAAGAGATCAAAGCGCTTGGTGAGGTAAGGTTTATATCTGGTTGAGTGATTGTTTAGTAATGGATGAGTATGATTAGTTATGGCTGAGTTATTGTTTAGTAACGGCTGAGTTATGTTTTAGTAATGGCTGATTTATGCTTTAGTGTTGGCTGAGTTATGTTTTAGTAATGACTGATTTATGCTTTAGTCTTGTCTGAGTTAAAACTTACTGATGGGTTTCATAATCTCTTATGTTACAGCTGCGTGTGATTAATATGGTTATGAAGGAAAATGGCTGCAGCTATTTCATTCGTGGCCGAAGAAGAAGACGACCCAGCAATCGATCGCCTGATCGAAGACATACATCTGAATACGTTTGTTAAAGGTTTTTGGGATGTTAAGGGGAGTGATAAGAAGAAAAAGAAAAAGAAAGCTGAAGCAGTTGTTGAGTCTGAATCTCCTCCCGCAAAGAAGCGGAAGTTCAGAAGATGAAAGTTTCCAACAGTCAGGAAACTAGTGAAGGAGTTGCATAGGAGAGGAAGAAGAAAGGAAAAAAGGTAAGTGAAGAGGAAGATGTTGGGGAAGATGTTGGGGAAGATGATCTCTACGAATTGATCTCTAAGTTATACACAAGGTTTGACACCGTTGATAGGAACATTGAAAATGTATCGGCGAATCTGGAGAAGAAGATGGGTGAAAGGATTGAAACCAGGCTTGGATCTTTTGAGACGGACCTCAAACAGATGAAAGAGCTCGTGCTTCCAAAGAGCACGACTGAACAGACTTTAAAAATGGGACAGGAACTAAATAACCTGGGACATGGACAGGAACTTCAGACATCAAAAGGTCCACCAAAAGTTCCGGTAATGTCTGGTTTATCTTTGTTTCATGGCTGATTTTTCAGAATGTTTAGGCTGAGTTATTATAATTTTAATTGTCTTCGCTATGATATACAGGAAAAGAACTCTTTGACTTCTCCTAAGAAGTCTCCAGATGCTAAGAAACCAGCTGATACGAAAACAGGGCCTTCCATGAGGAGAAACGCCAAAGAGTTAGAGGCGTCAGAGAAGGCCAAAGAGTTAGAGGCGGGAGAGCCGGTAATGTCTGGTTTATCTTTGTTTTATGGCTGATGTTTCAGAATGTTTAGGCTGAGTTATTATAATTTTAATTGTCTTCGCTATGATATACAGAAAAGAACTCTTTGACTTCTCCTAAGAAGTCTCCAGCTGCTAAGAAACCAGCTGATACGAAAACAGGGCCTTCCACGAGGAGAAATGCCAAAGAGTTAGAGGCGTCGAGAAGGCCAAAGAGTTAGAGGCGGGAGAGAAGGTAATGTCTGGTTTATCTTTGTTTTATGGCTGATTTTTCAGAATGTTTAGGCTGAGTTATTATAATGTCTGATTTATCTTTGTTTTATGGCTGATTTTTCAGAATATTTAGGCTGAGTTATTATAATTTTAATATACAGGAAAAGAACTATTTGACTTCTCCAGATGCTAAGAAGTCTCCAGCTACTAAGAGACCAGCTGATACGAAAACACGGCCTTCCACGAGGAGAAATGTTAAAGAGTTAGAGGCGGCAGAGGAGGCCAAAGAGTTAGAGGCGGCAGAGAAGGCCAAAGAAGTAGCTGCGTTAAAGAAGCCCAAAGAATTAGCTGCGGCAAAGCAGGCTAAAGAAGTAGCTGCCGCTGGAGGTAGAGGTGGAGGTAGAGGTAGAGGTAGAGGTAGAGGTAGAGGTAGAGGTAGGGCGCCTAAAAATCCTACTGCTGCTGTTGTGGCTGCTGGTGTTAAGCCGTTGAAATTTGTACTACCTGGAGGTTCAGAAGCTGGTGCAGAAGATATTACAGACGAGTATTTTGCTGAAGCCAACTCACTTGAATCTGAATCTGAGGATGATGAGGAGGAAAAGATTAGGCTTGAAAGAATTAAAGCTTTAAGGCTGGAGAGTGTTAAGCTGTCAGCGGATGGGAGTGCATTGAATACACAACAAGATCATCCAAGCTGGATTTTCCCTAATATTGGAGACAACGGACTGACGTGCATGAGGAAGAACTGTTCACCTGGACCTGGAATATATGATCCTCTGGCACCTGTTGATCCGGTCAAGGTTCAGAAACTTTTGGAGTACCTAAAGAAAGCCGAGTATGACCCTTTAGACCCTTTTGCTTAACAAGTTAATAACAGCTTGTTAACATTATATTAACTTGTGTTTATTTGTTTGTTAGGAATATCCCGTTAGGCGAAGGCGGAATGGAAATTGAATTCTATAGGGTGCTAATCACCGAACGAAAGGACTGGCCAGTGAGGCCAGAAGAATAAGGTAAATATGGGTGGTGTACTGATGAAGTAAGTTTATCTTAATGTCTTAGTTATTGTTGTCGTTGTCTGACTTATATTACATTATGGCTGCGTTGTTGTTTACTACTCAGTTTTCTGTTGTACAGCACTTGGCCGCGTTTATGAGAGTCCTTAGGTGTAGGTACAAACGAGATCCCTTCCCATTCCACAACAAACGCATTGCGTTTATAGACCCGTGGTTCACCAGTGAAATGGTTCACCGTCATTATCCGTTGTTCAAGTCCGAACCCAAGTTTTTTACAATGACTGGCAATTGTTATGAAGAATTAGTTAAAGGTTTGATTCCATCAGATGAACAAACTAATTTGAAGTGGATAGAAGATGTGGATCACCTGTATATTGCTCCACAAATTGGAGGCGATCACTGGGTGGCGCTGCACGTGGATCTCAACGAAGGCATATTGATTGCTATGATAGCATCGTGGGACAAGTAACCGGAGAGAGTGAGCTTAGAATGCTGAATGCTTGTAGGGCGTTTACGCGGATGATTCCAGCAATGATGAACGCGAACGTTCCTCACAAAATTCGTACACCTACTTACAAACAGTTTACCTTCAGGAGGAGGACAGTCTCCAAGGTCCCGCAAAACGTACAGATTGGTGACTGTGGCGTGTACGCTTTAAAGTTTATAGAATGTCTAGCGCTTGGTGTGTCTTTCGATGGAATCTGTGATCAAAACATCCAGGGTATACGTGTTAAAATGGCAGCAGAAATCTTCGATGAGTCACCTGATTTTATGAATCAGTTCACGTAAAAAAAATATTTGTATTTCTTTTGGTAGGTAGGACTTGCACTTTGGATATGTAAAAAAACCTTTGGATTTCTTTTGGTAGGAATTGTACTTGGATATGTAAAAATACATCTGGATTTGTTTTGGTAGGAATTGTACTTGGATATTGGAAAAATTTGGATTTCTTTTGGTAGGAATTGTACTTGGATAAGAAAGTCCTTTGTTTAGTATCTTTTCAATGTTACGGCTGAGTTATGTACTTCACAGGGCTGAGTTATAATTAAATATTGAATAAACATATATGTTATGGCTGAGTTATATATTTCGAACGGCTGAGTTATCTACTTCGTACGGATGAGTGAGTTATGGCTGAGTTATGTACTTGGTACGGCTTCGTTTAGTCTTTCGTGCCGTGCCTCGATATTACTAAAAGTGTTGTTGGGGAAGCCCAAACAATAATTCTGTGCCTGCTCAGATCCACACGCGTAATCAATTTATAAAGTTAGTTTTTTCACAATATATTATACAAAATAATTAAAAAATTGAACTCAAAATTCGAATAAAAAATTTTAAAATTCCGACAAAGTGACTAAGTGATGGCTGAGTTATTGACTTACACGGCTGACTTATAAAATATTTGTAAATTTACATTATTATAACTCAACATTTAAATGTAAAATTGAATTATGAATATTACAATTATTATAACCAATAAAAAGTAATAATTATAGAGAAAGATTGATTTTTACACATTCTCACCAAGGATGTGTAAAACATACAACACATGACGTTTAGGGGTTAGGGTTAGGGTTGGGGTTTAGGGTTTGAGATGTAGGGTTCAGATTATTTGATTTTTGGATTTGGTTCTAATGTGTTTTAATGTGTATGGTTTAAGGTGGTAATATGGATATAATAATATTATTACCATTTGAATATTTTTTTAAAAAATCAAAAAATCGAAAAAATTTTGGTTATTAAAAATCGAAAATATCAAATTGAAAAATTTATTTTATCGGTCGGTTCGGTTTAGTCGGTTATTTAGTCATTCTAATAAATAACCCAAAATATATTGTAATAAAGTAGATTAGCCTAATATAACCGAAATTAAGCCGAATATATCCGAAATAAACCAAACATACCAATTCAAAAATATCAAATTGGAAAATTTATTTTATCGGTCGGTTCGGTTAAGTCGGTTATTTAGTCATTCTATTTTGAGGGTTGAACGAGATATCGTCTATGACGGTTGAGTTATAATTAATGATGACTGTGTTATAATTAATCATGACTGAGTTATTAAAATAGATTGATAAAACACCACAACATAAAAAGTTCATATCAATTCCAAAAAAAAAAAAAAAAAACAACGGAGCTTGACTAATCTCACAGATACTTGTTCAAGCTCTCAAACTTCTTCTCCAGCGCGTCATATTTCTTTTCCAAATACAAGATCATTTCTTTTTGAATCTCGATGCGCTTCTTGGATGCATCCAAGTCCTGCTTCATCTCATTCTTCTCCTCCTGAATAACCCTAAACTCTTCGCGCACTGCATCAGTCCACCACTTCCTGAAACCGCAGCCTTGACCGGACCCTTACAAATAGTACATAATTCATATTAGACTAGAAAAAGTCAGAAACAGAACACAAAACTCAAAAATAAGAGTACAAAAATCTTTACATCTGTGATGTCATACGGACAAGTGAAATAACGTTCTCCTCTCGTGGTAGGATCATTAGAAGTGGCAACGAGAAGCACCGCACCGCAATTACACCCGATTGGAACGCCCTTGTCTCGCCTCCGGATTTCGCCGTACCTCATTTTCATATTTATTTCATTACGATTCAGCTCCTACAGTTCCACAAACACAATATTAAGATAATGCTTTGAGATTTCAGATAGTCCAGAGATCTACCTCAGCTTGGGCTTCAGAAGCAGTTTTCTCATCAGCCCTGGAGTTGCCGCCGTAGATATCTCTATTTGCCATCTTCTTGCTCGATCTCGATTACTGAAGTAATAAATCACAACATATCCCTTAATTTATACTAAAACAATATATCGAACGACGTCGTTTGACAGTAATATACTTGAAGGCTGAGTTGTGTTCTTTACACGACTGACTTAGGATAGTCAGTTAAATTAACAACTTTGTTATGGCTGACTTATGCAACGGCCATAATAATGGTGTTACGGCTGAGTTATCCGACGGCCACCCTATTAATTTATTATATACCCGCTCGGGAATGCAAAAAGGTTTGTTGGGGAGACGCAAACAATAATTATGTTTCTTGTTATCATTTATACGCTTAATAAAAATATTTTAAACGACTTATTATTAAAAATAAATTCAAAAATTTGAATTCAAATTTTTCATGTATTTTTATTAATTATTAAAGAAGGGGCCAGTAATTTGACTAAGTAGTGGCTGGGTTATTGACTTAAACGGCTGAGTTATGAGATATTTGTAAAATAAGGTTATTATAACTCAAAATTAAAATTTAGAATGGCAAAATGAATATTACTATTATTATAACCAATAAAAATAATAATTATAGACAAAAAGAGCAATTTTTATACATTCTGATCAAAATGTGTCAAACATACCAAAATATGTTGTTTAGGGGTTAGGGTTAGGGTTAGGGTTTAGGGTTTAGGGTTAGATGAGGTAACATTATTTGTTTTTAATAAAACAGTTTGGTTTTGGATATAATGTGTTTGGATTAAGGTGGTAATATGGATATACTAATATGAGTACCATTTTGAAATTAATTTTTTTTAAAAAATTTTAAAATTTTGAAATTAATTTTTGGTTATTTCCGGTTATGGGTCGGTTAGATGAATATCTAACAATAAATAACCCAAAATATATTGTAATTAGGTCGGTTAGCATAATATAACCGAAATAAGCTGAATATAAGAAAACTAGGCAAACATACCAATACAAAAATTCCAAATTGGAAAAAATTTTTTCGGTTCGGTTCGGTTTAGTCGGTTATTTAATCATTCTAATTTGAAGGTTGGCTGAGATACCGTTTATGACTGCTGAGTTATCTTTCCAGCATCGACAGTTACAATGAGAGGGAAAGTGAACGGTTTTTAAACCGCAGAAAAAAAAACTCTCTGTCCTTATCGTCGGCGAAATCAAACCCTAATTCTGCCGGCGATAATCTGTCTTTTTCTACTCTCCCGCCGTCATCTCTCGCCGTCCTCGCTCGATATCCTCATTTGCTCTTTCTTCTCTTCGTCGGCGCTGGTCTTGTTCGTTTCCGTCTAAGCCGTCTCGTCTTCGAGTTCCGGTATGTGTCTTCTTATTTATTTTTGAGTTACGGGTGATTGTCGCCGTCTTGGATGGCTGAGTTTGGACTGAGTTATCTTATGCTTTACGACTGAGTTATGTATTATGGCGGAGTTATTGTATGCCTTGTGTTTGCCATATGTTATGGCTGATTTATTTTATGCTTTACTATCAGATGGCGAAGGATATTTCTGAAGAACAAGCAAGGGATTACCCACCAAGACTTTGGCCAGAAATGAAGTCTATTCTACATACTAAACAAATTAACACCAATTTCACGATGTTAGAATTACCTCAGATTAGGGAATCAATATGACTGGATGCGTGGGAAAAAAGAAGGATGTACCAATTGGAATAATCTGTAAGCTAGTTGATAGCCAATTCGTCTGGTCTGGTAAGGTTGTTCATTTCCTACTATGTAACCAGTTAAGGGTACATAAGAAGGAGCTTTGGTTTGTGGTCGGCGGTCAACCTATCAGATTTGGGTTGAATGAATTTCATTATCTGACGGGGTTAAACATAGACCCAATGCCTACTGAACAGTTTGAACTTGAAGAGGAACACAAAAAGTTCTTCCGACTTTTGAAAGTGCCTGGTGGGGCAGGTCCAACGCTACTTGAACTCAGGGAAGCATTAAAAGTGTGCCGGGATGGGTTAACCTTGATCATCGTAAATGGTTGGGGCTGTTGCTTCTTCAACACATTGGACTTTATGGTTTGCATCATAACTCTAGAATTCCATATGAAAGTGCCAAAAGAGTTTTTGATGATGAAGCAATGAAGACGTATCCGTGGGGTCGGTCAGCATTTGAAGCTCTTGTTGATTCCATAAAGATGTTGAACCCTACGGGAAAGTCGTACACCCTCAGTGGGTTTACACCCGTGTTACAGGCTTGGGCGTATGAGTCCATCAAATGCTTTGGAGAACGGTTTGGGAATGCATCAGCTAATGATGGTGGCATACCGATGCTTCAATGGGGTGGAAACCGTATACGTTCTACAATGGTATCGGAAATTGCTAAAGAGATCAAAGCGCTTGGTGAGGTAAGGTTTATATCTGGTTGAGTGATTGTTTAGTAATGGATGAGTTATGATTTAGTTCTGACTGATTTATTGTTTAGTAACGGCTGAGTTATGTTTTAGTAATGGCTGATTTATGATTTAGTGTTGGCTGAGTTATTATTCACTGATGGGTCTCATATTCTCTTATGTTACAGCTGTGTGTGACTAAAATGGTTATGAAGGATGATGTACGGGAGCTATTTCATACGTTGCCAGATCAAAAAGATGACCCAGCAGTTGATCGCCTTATCCAAGACATACATGAGGATAAGTTTGTTAAAGGTTTTTGGGATGTTGATTCTGACTTTCCTCCCGCAAAGAAGCAGAAAGTCAAGAAGGTGGTAGTTTCCAACAGTCAAGGTGGTGGATCTGGTGAAGGAGCTGAACAGAAGGTGGTAGTTTCCAACAGTCAGGGTGGTGGATCTGGTGAAGGAGCTGAACAGAAGGTGGTAGTTTCCAACAGTCAGGGTGGTGGACCGGTTGGAACTCTCATTGAGTTGGTGTCTAATTTAACCTCAAGGTTTGACACCTTGGAAAAAAACATTGGATATAGAATAGAAGAGAGGATGAATGAAATGTTTGAAACCAGGTTTCGTTCTGTTGAGAGTGATCTCAAGCAGATGAAAGAGCACATGTTTTCCTTGGGTGTTGGGCAAACTGGCCAAAACAATGTTGAAGACCTTCGGGATGAACTGTTGTCACAAAACACTTGTAAAAATTTCAAAATAAAGAACCTTATGGATGACCTGTTTTCACCAGAAAGTCCACCAGTACCAGTAGTTCCAGAAAAAATGCACCAAAACTACTTTGTCAACAGTCCTCCGGTAATGTCTGAATTATGTTAATGTTATGGCTGAGTTTCCAGATTGTTTAGGTTGAGTTATCATTATCTTTAATGTCTTCGCTATGTTATACAGGTAGGCATGACCACGGTTACGGTTATGACGTTTATGGTTTATCAACCACCGGTTACGGTTAGAAATTTTGTTTAACCTTAACTATAACCGTTTACTAAACAGTTAAACGGTTACGGTTGAATACGGTTCCGGTTAAAGCGGTTACGGTTATATAAGGTTACGGTTATTTGATAATATGATACGGTTAATATTATTTGATGATATAGTATAACTGATATTATTTATTTATAATTAATATTTTCTTTTAGTGTATTCATATTTCTATATATCATATAATTCATATTAAATAAATAATTATTAGTATATTTTATTACATTTTTAAAACGGTTACGGTTAATAAATTACGGTTTAACTATGCGGTTAACCAACGGTTTTGATACGGTTACGATTAATTAACGGTTATGGTTAATATAATTTAACCACATATTTAAGGTTAACAGTTACAGTTTTTAACCATTTTATACGGTTACGGTCTGGTTACGGTTCGAATACGGTCCGGTTACGGTCCAAAATATGGTTACGGTTTGATTTTGGTCATGCCTATATACAGGTAGTTGGCCGTGGTTTGGCTGGGGTCAGTAGGAATCTGAATAAAGAGTTTGATAAAGATGAGTTTGATAAAGATAAGTTTGATAAAGATGATCCTCTTAATTTCATTGAGAAGTCTCCAGCTGCTACGAAACCAATTCAACGGCCTAACACGAGGAAAAATGCCAATGATGGAAAGAAGGACGAAGAATTAAATGCAAAGAAGGCCAAAGTTGAGGCGGCCGCTGCGAAGAAGAACAAAGAGTTGGCGGCAAAGAAGGCCAAAGATGAGGCGGCGGCTGCGAAGAAGGTCAAAGAGTTTGCGGAAAAGAAGGCACAAGATGAGGCGGCGGCTGCAAAGAAGGTCAAAGAGTTGGCAGAAGAGAAGGATGGAAATAATCCGCCAAAGAAAAGAGTTAGAAAGCTGGTGCAAACGCTGGTGCCAACGCTGCTGACAGCAGTATATGTGATATGACAGCCAAGATTATGGCTGAAAACAATATCCTTGAACCTGAATCTGAGGATGATGAGGAGGAAAAGATTAGGCTTGATAGAATCAAAGCTTTAAGGATGGAGAATGTTAAGTTGTCCCCGGATGGAAGTTCATTGAATAAACTACAAACTACACAAGAGAGGACTTTTCCTTATATTGGGGACAACGGACTGACGTGCATGAGGAATAACTGTTCACCTGGACCTGGAATATATGATCCTCTGGCACCTGTTGATCCGGTCAAGTTGCATAAACTTTTGGAGTACCTAAAGAAAGACGAGTATGACCCTTTAGACCCTTGTTAATCACATCTTGTTAAAATTATATTAACCTGTTCTTATTTTTTTCTTAGGGGTACACCATTAGGCAAGTCAACATCAAATATTGAATTCTATAGGACTCTCATCACCGAAAGAAATAACTGGCCGTCTGGTACATTTGGGTGGCTGTCTGATAAAGTAAGTTTAACTTGATGTTTGAGTTATTATGTTTACGGCTGAGATATTATACGTAATGGCTGAGTTATTATGTTTACGGCTGAGATATAATACATATTGACAGTAGGTGGCAGTGGTATGATTTGTTATTGTTTACGACTGACTTATATTACATTATGGCTGAGTTGTTGTTTACTAATCAGTTTTCTGTTTTACAGCACTTGGGCGCGTTTATGAGACTCCTCAGTATTAGGTACAAACGAGATCCCTTCCCATTCCACAACAAACGCATTGATTTTATAGACCCGTGGTTCACTAGATCGATGATTGGTGATTATACGATGTTCAATATGAAACCCAAGTTTTTTAAAATGACTGGCAATAGTTATGAGGAGTTATATAAAGGTTTGTTACCACTAGATGAACCGACTAATTTGAAGTGGATAGAAGATGTGGATCACCTGTATATTGCTCCACAAACTGGAGGCAATCACTGGGTGGCGCTGCACGTGGATCTAAAGAGAAGGCATATTGATTGCTATGATAGCATCGTGGGACAAGTAACCGAAAAGAGTGAGCTTACAATGCTGAATGATTGTAGGGCGTTTACACGGATGATTCCAGCAATGATGAACGCGAACGTTCCTCACAAAATTCATACACCTACTGCCAGTCAGTTCGGTTTCAGGAGGAAGAGTGCCTCCAAGGTCCCTCAAAACGTACAGGTTGGTGACTGTGGCGTGTACGCTTTAAAGTTTATTGAATGTCTAGCGCTTGGTGTGTCTTTCGATGGAATCAGTGATCAAAATATCCAGGCTATACGGGTTAAAATGGCTGCAGAAATCTACGATGAGGCACCTGGTTTTTTTGATCCAGATTAAATAATGCATTATGTCCTTCCTTCGTTTCGTTTCTTTTGGAATTGTACTTGGATTTGTAAAACTTTGATTTGTCTATTTTCAAAATTATGGCTGGTTTACGGTTAAGTTACGGCTAATTTACATACTTCACACGGCTGACTTACGAAATATTTGTAAATTAAAATTATTATAACTCAAAATTAAAATATAGAATGAAAAAAGGAATATGACAATCACTATAAGCAATGAAAAGTAATAATTATAGACAAAGATTGATTTTTACACATTCTCACCAAGGATGTGTAAAACATACAACACATGACGTTTAGGGGTTAGGGTTAGGGTTAGAGTTGTATGTTTCATATTTTCCAATATTATGGGTTTTAATATAACAGTTTGGTTTTGGTTATATTGTGTTTGGTTTAAGGTGGTAATTTGGATATACTAATATGATAACCATTTTTCAAATTTTAAAAAAAATTTTGAAATTACTTTTCGGTTATTTCCGGTTATGTGTCGGTTAGACGACTATATAACAATAAATAACCCAAATGTTATCCAAATTAGGTCGATTAACTTAATATAACCGATAGCAAGCCGAATATAACCGTAATTAACCGAAAGTAATGGAAAAATTAGTTTCCGGTTTGGGTCGGTTTGGTCGGTTATATAGTCATTCTAATTTGGGGTTGGCTGAGTTATGGTAACGTTATGGCTGAGTTATTGTTTACGATATATTAATTTATTATATACCTTCTCGAGAAGACAAAAAATATTGTTGGAGAGACACAAATAATAATTATGTTTACTGTTAAGAACCACACGCGTAATAAGTAAGATTTTAGCGATTTTTTATTTAAAAAGAATTTAAAATTTGAATTTGAATTAAATTTTTTTTTTTTAATAAAAGTATTTCTCAAACATTTGACTGATACGGCTGAGTTGTCGACATAAACGGCTGACTTATGAAATATTTGTAAAATATAATTATTATAACTCAAAATTAAAATATAGAATGAAAAAAAGAATATTACAATCACTATAAGCAATGAAAAGTAATAATTATAGACAAAGATTGATTTTTACACATTCTCACCAAGGATGTGTAAAACATACAACACATGACGTTTAAGGGTTAGGGTTAGGGTTAGAGATGTATGTTTCATATTTCCAATATTATGGGTTTTAATATAACAGTTTGGTTTTGGTTATATTGTGTTTGGTTTAAGGTGGTAATTTGGATATACTAATATGATAACCATTTTTCAAATTTTAAAAAAAAATTTGAAATTACTTTTCGGTTATTTCCGGTTATGTGTCGGTTAGACGACTATATAACCATAATATAACCCAAATGTTATCCAAATTAGGTCGATTAACTTAATATAACCGATAGCAAGCCGAATATAACCGTAATTAACCGAAAATAATGGAAAAATTAGTTTCCGGTTTGGGTCGGTTTGGTCGGTTATATAGTCATTCTAATTTGGGGTTGGCTGAGTTATGGTAACGTTATGGCTGAGTTATGGTTTACGGTCTTCTCAATAATATGAAGATATGAAAACGTATTCTTCTTTCTTTCTTGGGTCTTTTGTTCTGTCAGATTACTAATAAGTATTAAAACGTCTCTCGATATTACAAAAAGTGTTGTTAGGGAAGCGTGAAAAATCACTAATTTTGTGCCTGCTCAAATCCACACGCATAATAAATTCATAAAGTGAGCTTTTTATCACAAGATATTATTGCAAATAATTAAATAATTATTATTCGAATTTTGAATTTTATTTTTCTTTAAGTATTAAAACGTCTCTCGATATTATTAAAACGTTTCACGCATTTTTATTTTTTGTAAAAGTATTTGTCCAACAATTTAAATTAAAATTATTATAACTCAAATCTAAATTTAAAATAATTATTCAAAGTGTTACGGTAAAGTGATGTCTGAGTTATTCTATATTGTGGTTGACTTATTGAACTTTATGATTGAGTTATGATTCTGTGATGGCTGAGATATCGTAATAACGACTGATTCCCTTCCCTTATATTAATATGAAAGTACTAACAAAACGAAATAAAAAAAAATAAAAAAACACAAAATCATAGTTCGTAGTTCATAGTTCATTAGTTCATGTAGAAGACGACACAAAAGTACAATGACAATCACTTTTTGAAACCGACTTCATCTGGGCCAAATTCTTCAAACATATCGACCAAATCATTCCAAACTATGCTAGTCAGCATCTTGGGTTTATTGCCACCACTCGCCCATATCCTCCTGAGAGCACGTATCTGGGATCTGAATATCGTTCTAGCCACCAAATTAAACTGCATCCAGACCGTTAAAGTATGCTTTGGATCCCACGTGTATTAACGCTACAATTAAAGGAAAGGAACGATAAGAGTACAGAATAATATCAATATGGTTTGTTTTATTGATCTTACCGCGAGGAGGAGAAACCACCGTCTCTTAAAGTGGAAGGGAATCAAGCGGTACGTCGGCCACGCATGGTACCAGTTGTGTTGAAGTATTCCTCCAATCGCGATAGAGAGAACGTGAAGGAACTTGAACCACGTAAAAGTGGTTTTGTCAACCAAGGAACCCACACCAGGGTTTAGAACCGGAATATTCTCCCGACCAGTGGCGCAGATGATCGCTTCGACATCTCTAAAAAACTGTCCATCGATGTGAGGAACAACTTCCATGTCGATAGGAAGATGTAACAGATAGACAGATCTGTGATTTAAGAGAAGATAAAGAGAAACAATAGAAACGAAGAAGAGATGAAAGAGATGAAAGAGAGTCAGACATATGAATGAGGAAAATATAAAGGAAAAACAATAGGAAAAACGAAAGGTCGCGTTTATTATTAGGTTAACTTATGGTTTCCCGCCAAAATATCGCTTGACGGCTGAGTTATAATATATACGGGAAACGAAAGGACATATTATAACTGAGTTATAGAGAGTAATGGCTGGGTTATTACAAGAAAATTTTTAAAGGTAAATGAATGATATATATAATTTGACGGCTGAGTTATAATATTATTTACGGGAAAACGAAAGGTCATGTTACGACTGAGTTATGGCTGAGTTATCGAAAGAGTAATGGCTGATATATTCACTTTACAGCTGAGTTGTAATATTTACGGGAAAAATTTCTTGTACTCTGGTCCAACCAAATAATATAATATTATTCCATCTCTGTATATATACAAGTATTCCCGTTACTTTAGTCTATTACCTCTCAACTACAAACTAGAATAAAATTATTTTTTACAACACTCTGTGCGCTCGAGCACCCAAGATGCCGGATCTCCCCGACGATGTTTTCATAAAAATTGTTTTCCTTGTTGCAGAAAATGCTGCAGAATATGGTGGATGGACCGCACTTGGTTCTATTTTAAGGGCTGGTCGTAGGGGGAAAAATGCAGTATACAGTGATGAAGTTCTAAAGACAGCTGCTATATATTGCCTTTGTACTGATCCAGCAGAAATCAATACATCCAATGCCCCTGATGGTAGCCTCCAAAATGAAGGGCGGCACAGGCCTTTCTTCGTCAGATGCTTTGAGGCCGGCAACCCATTGTCATTTACTACGAAGGGCTACGGGTTGTGGCTGAGGATAGAGATATCCAGCGTGGGATTGATTCTCAGTCGTATTGTAGCGGCCGATGCTTATGCCACCTTAGCATGTGGGGTACTAAGTATTTGTCAAGGGAATGAGGTTATGGCCGTCCATTACCTCCAGCTGTTTGATGTAAATCATTATCCTCTGATGTCTTCGGATGCCATTATAACCGGTAATGATTTTATGATTGAGTTATCTCGTTATAAGACGGCCCGGAAATACTCATACACAGCCTCCCTTTGCTATCCTGACAGCCCGCTACTCCCTTCACCCGCTTGTGCTGTGATGTGTTATGTAGATAACGTCTCCATTTTCTCAACGGTTATCAAATAATGTGCAAAAACTGTTACCTTTGGTGGTTGTCCCTCAAAGTCGCTGAGATCCTTTAGGGTTTCCAGCAGTGAATTCCAGTTTTACCTTATCAACTCGTGACTCTAAATTCTGTTTATTTTAAAATAGTTATTATCCATTTCTTAGGCGAGTATCTTTTTTCATGTATTAAAGGTCCCTACACTATTTTCCACATTTTAGTATCTCCTTTCATTTATCGGCTGAGTTATAGTAAAGTTATGGCTGAGGTATCAGAACAAACAATCTGAAAGCAAACGACTGATTTATACGAATTTATAGCTGAGTTATGGTATTTAATGGAAAACAAAAGGTCTCGTCGACGACGTTTAACGGCTGAGTTATAATGATTTATAAATCCATAATGGCTGAGATATCTTAATACCGGCTAAATTATAAATCCGTAATGTAGGATTTTTGTAGACTTATAGTGATTTTTACACGTTCTATTATTTGGTTAACTTATTGTTTCCCGCCAAAATATCGCTTTACGGCTGAGTTATAATATTTACGGAAAAACGAAAAGTCATGTGATAGCTGAGTTATATTGAGTAATGGCTGAGTTATCGAAAGAAACAATCTGATATATATGACTTTACGGCTGAGTTATAATATTTACGGGAAAACGAGAGGTCTCGTCGACTCATATAACGGCTGAGTTATATTGATTTATAAATCCGTAATGGCTGAGATATCGTACCAATTATAAATCCGTAATGTAGGATTTTTATAGACTTATAGTGATTTTTACACGTTCTATTATTTGGTTAACTTATGGTTTCCCGCCTATTATTTGGTTATCAATGAGGGTTGCGTTCCAAGTTTTAGTATAAATAGGGAAAGGGTTGGAAATGTTAAGAGCATTCCAAACTAGAACGAAACTAGCAAAGATGCCAGTGACTACCCGATCTGCATGGTTGAAACGGGCCCGAGAACTGACAGCCGCTGGAACTAGCGGTTTCGGTCCGAATGCGTCGGATAATGCCCCCCTCTCAAGAGTCTCCGTCTCGATCCCGTTACTTTAATCCTTTGCAAAGGGAACTCCGGATGTACCGAGCTCGCCGCAAGAGACTTGGCGCTTATATTAAAGCATTTCGTCTTAAATTCGAGCAAGTCTTTCGGCTCTGCCGATTGGAAGGGACTATCCGAGTCCTGGATGAGCTCATCGCCGAAGGTTTTTTTCTGGCGAAGTGGCGCATGACTCGTCTACTTGCTGAGCATACCTCTTGCGTAGAACAGGTCTCCCGTATGGTGGTGCCCAACTTACCCGTAGGTGATTACGAACCTTTGGGAAATACTGATTTCCCGCACAACACAGAAGTCTTGGCCTACCGAGCTTGCCTGGAGAGGCTGAGGCGGTACATCAACCACTTGGAGTCAACGGACCATTTCTTCCGCGAAAGCAATGACGTAGAAGGTCCATGTGCCTTCTTGGAGGAGATGGTGTCCAAGGGCTCCGAAGTGCCGATGGAAAGGCTTGAATCCTTAAGGCGGGATTGTCAAATCTGGCGATCTGAACTGAGTAAGCTGGTGGTGGAGGAACCGTTGGAGTCCGATCTATCCGGTCCGCTCCCATCCTGAGACTTCAGGACCGTCCAGAATGCTAAAGACGATAGCCTTCCCATGGGAACTAGTTCGCTAATATGATGCTTGTCGCATTTTTTTTTTTTTCTTATTTTTTTTTTTTGGCGAATTGCAGAACTGAATGTAGTCATGTTGCATTTTTAATGCTCTGTGCATGTGAGACTTGACGGCTGAGTTATAATATTTACGAGATAACGAAAGGCCATTTGACGGCTGATTTATATTGATTTATGGCTGAGTTATCACAAGTAACAATTTGAAAGTAAATGAGTAATATATATGACTTGACGCTGAGTTATATAATTTACGGGAAAACGAAAGGTCATGTGACGGCTGAGTAATGGCTGAGTTATCACAAGTAACAATTTGAAAGTAAATGAGTAATATATATGACTTGACGCTGAGTTATAATATTTACGGGAAAACGAAAGGTCATGTGACGGCTGAGTAATGGCTGAGTTATCACAAGAAACAATTTGAAAGTAAATGAGTGATATATATGACTTGACGGCTGAGTTATAATATTTACGGGAAAACGAAAGGTCATGTGACGGCTGAGTAATGGCTGAGTTATCACAAGAAACAATTTGAAAGTAAATGAGTGATATATATGACTTGACGGCTGAGTTATAATATTTACGGGAAAACGAAAGGTCATGTGACGGCTGAGTAATGGCTGAGTTATCACAAGAAACAATTTGAAAGTAAATGAGTGATATATATGACTTGACGGCTGAGTTATAATATTTACGGGAAAACGAAAGGTCATGTGACGGCTGAGTTATAGCGCCCTATAACGTTATGGTTGAGTTATAGCCACCAGAGGCTTGTAAAACCGTAATTGATTGAAGGCGTAATACGCGAAGCGTCGCTTTAGTTCGGTTATAATTACGCGTTGAAGGGGTAAGAATTATGTATTTGTGAAGCCGAAGGGGTACTTTTTGTAAAGCAAAGCGACGCTTCGCATATTATAAATACTTTTTGCTCTCCAGTTACACATCAAACCTTTGTCTCACGAAAACTCCTAAATCATCTCTCAGATCCGAAAAATCTGTTTACCTTCTTCCTTCAATCTGTCAGAAATGGCCCGTCGTCCTCCTTCAAACTATATAAGGACTGATTTGAAATATCTGAACAGGAATGTTTCGCCAAACGTCACAGCAGGTAAACACATACATCTTCAGATTAGATTTGTTTTACTGTTAAGGATAAAAGAGATTGAGTGTTTGCCTTTTTATTAGTAATTGTTGATGAAGACATTTTCCGTTGGGAGGCCACTCTAATCGGACCGGCGAACACCCCTTATGAAGGGGGAGTGTTTAAAATGAGGCTTAATTTTCCACCTGATTACCCACGAAGTCCCCCCAAGGTATCTATTTTTTATTATACTCCTTTTTATTTTAGCAAGCATGTTTATTAGGACTCCTATTTTTGCAGCAACTAAATAGTTTTTTAAATAAAATTTCTTGATAATGCAGGTTGTTTTCATCACAAGAATTTGCCACCCAAATGTATCAGATAGTGGAGGCATTTACCTAAAAGTTTTGAGGGCCGACCGTTGGATTCCCACTGCCTTGCCGATTGTTACGCTTTTCAAGGGAATAGTGGAGAAGTTGATTGAACCAGAGGTCAATGATGAGGAACAGACCATTGAATATCTTGCCAACCTCTACAAATCTGATAAGAGAAGGTTTGAAGCCATGGCTAGAGAGATGACAATTCAATACGCTGGGAGAGGAAACTGAAATAGTTCATATCTATTTTTAAGAACTCTTGAATAATTTATCTTGTTTTTGTTCTTTTTAATAAAATATTTCAGTCTCTGCTCTTGTAAACTCTATTTTAAAAAATATTTTATTCAGACTGTTTTAATATTAGAAACAACTTGTAAAGCTTTTAGAAAAGCAAATCAAATTGATATATATCATTATAAACAATTTGTAAAACCTTTTAAAACTTTCTAAAAACCAGATATACTCTTGTAAATGAATGATATATATAACTTGACGGCTGAGTTATAATATTTACGGGAAAACGAAAAGTCATGTGACGGCTGAGTTATAGTAAGTTATGGCTGAGGTATCACAAGAAACAATCTGAAAGTAAATGAGTGATATAAATGACTTGACGGCTGAGTTAAAATATTTACGGGAAAACGAAAAGTCATTTGACGGCTGAGTTATAGTAAGTTATGGATGAGTTATAGTAAATATATGGCTGAGTTAGTAAAAGAGATTGATAAAACACCACTAACAACAACATTAGTTTGCTTGGAATCCATAACCATTAACAACAACATTATGGAAACATAATCCCATCATACACTATCTCATCTTGCTATCTTAAATAGACCAAACATGATTATATAACCAAAAACTATTACAACTATCATAACCTTCATCCTTGCTTTCAATTCTGATTTTGCATCTTCAACCCTCTCAAATAGCTCCTTCCCAAGCTCCATTTGTAGTTTTTCAGTTTGAACAGAGAAAGACTCTACCTCATCCAACAGTGCCTCATCGACCCACTTGAAGACGTGGTCATCATTCATAAGCTATCAAGGTGATGGAGACAACAATTGGAACAAGAACAGATTCAACATAAACCAACAAGAACATATTCAACATAACCAAGAACAGACTCTACCTTCTTCGCAGCTGCATACCCACAACAGAAGTATCTACAACAAGGATTTGACTCCGATTTCAAATTTTTGGCCACGATTGCTTCTCCACACCAACATCTCTTAGGTACGCCAACAACAGTACCTCGTCCTCTCTCTCGGACATTTGATGCACAACTCGAATCTCCAGATACATTGCTCATGATTTACGAGAATTTGATTTTTTAGGGTTTAAGCATTCGACATTTGGGGATTTTCGTTTTTAAGAAGAAGAACATCACTCAAAAATTGAATATTAATATTATTAGGTTAACTTATGGTTTCCCGCCAACAACTAGATTTTAAAATTATTAGGTTAACTTATGGTTTCCCGCCAAAATATCGCTTTACGACTGAGTTATAACCATTATTGGAAAACGAAAGGTCACGTAACGGCTGATTTATAGTGACTTATGGCTGAGTTATCACAAGAAAAAATTTGAAAGTAAATGAATGATATGTATGATTTGACGGCTGAGATATCATATTTACGGGAATTCGAAATGTCGCACCGATTCATGTTACAGCTGAGTTAGAGTGAGTATGGCTGAGTTACCTCAAGAAACTTTATGAAAATAAATGGCTGATATATATGACTTTGCGGCTGAGTTACAATATTTATGGGAAAACGAAAAGTCTCAACGATTCATGTGACGGCTGATTTATAAATCTTTAGTGGCTGATTTATCATAATACCGGCTGAGTTATATTAATATGAAACATTACAAAAAGAAATAAAAAGAAAACAAGTTCAGGGTTCATAAAGAAGAAGAGACGACATTACAATGGAATTCACTTCTAAAAACCGATTAAGAGGAGGAGGAACCATGAGCTTCTAAAAGCCAATAAAGAGGAGGAGGAGGAACCACACACTGGTCGGCATCGGCCTCCGCAATCTCTCTCATCTCCTCTAACTTCTTGTGCTCTGTGGCTAAGTCGACAAGTTCTCCACCCAAGATTTGATTCAGTTGGTTTAGTTGAGCGTCGATTAGATCAATTTGATGCCCGAGGACGGTCTTCTCTTCCTTCTTCTTTATATGCTCATCCATCATACGCAGAATTTTTGTGTAGCGATGCTTTGACTCCGCCTCGACCGCGGCTCTTGTCTGAGAAAAGGCTTCGGACACGGCCAATAGTGATTCCTCTTCCCACTCGTACTCTGGGACTCTTGCTGACGATAATGCTTCGTCTGCCTTGCGTTTTTGACGTCTACTGGAACCCTCTCCGTCCATAGCTTGGCTATCAAAATATTGATATTGATATTGATATTGGTTGTAGAGGAGATTTGTAGGTGCAATATATTGTGAGCGGAGAAGAAGGAAACGATACAATGAGTAAGAAACCGAAACGATACAATGAATTAAGAGAATATAAAGGAAAAACAATAGGTTAACTTATGGAAAAACGAAAGGTCACGTCGATTATTAGGTTAACTTATGGTTTCCCGCCAAAATATTGCTTTACGGCTGAGTTATAGTTTTACGGATTCATGTGATGGCTGAGTTATAGTTATCAAAAGACAGGTCGCGTCTATTATTAGGTTAACTTACGGTTTCCCGCCAAAATATCGCTTAACGGCTGAGTTATAGTTTTACGGGAAAACGAAAGGTCTCATATATATATATATATATATATATATATATATATATATATATAACTTGACGGCTGAGTTATCAATAGGATTATTAGTCTATTACATGAATAACTTATGGTTTCCCGCCAAAATACGATACAATGAATTAAGAGAATATAAAGGAAAAACAATAGGAAAACGAAAGATCACGCCGATTATTAGGTTAACTTCTGGTTTCCCGCTAAAATATTGGTTTACGGCTGAGTTATAGTTTTACGGATTCATGTGATGGCTGAGTTATAGATATCAAAAGAAAGGTCGCGTCTATTATTAGGTTAACTTACGGTTCCCCGCCAAAATTTTGCCTAACGGCTGAGTTATAGTTTTACGGGAAAACGAAAGGTCTCGTATATTCATGGAATGACTGAGTTATAGTAAGTGATGGCTGAAATATAGATATGACTTGACGGCTGAGTTATCACTAGGATTATTAGTCTATTACATGAATAACTTATGGTTTCCCGCCAAAATATGCTTAACCCTAAAATCATTAGTCTATTTATTACCTCTCAACTACAAATAGAACCAAGTGTCTGAGTTATAATATTCCCGTTTTTAGTCTATTACCTCTCAACTACAAACTAGAATAAAATTATTTTTTACAACACTATGTCCGCGCTAGCACCCAAGATACCGGATCTCCCCGACGACGTTTTCATCAAAATCGTTTCCCTTGTTGCAGAAAATGCTGCAGAATATGGTGGATGGACCGCACTTGGTTCTATTTTAAGGGCTGGTCGTAGGGGGAAAAATGCAGTATACAGTGATGAAGTTCTAAAGACAACTGCTATCTATTGCCTTTGTACTGATCCCTCATCAGAAATCAACACATCCAATGCCCCTGATGGTGGCCTCCAAAATGAAGGGCGGCATAGGCCTTTCTTCGTCAGATGCTTTGAGGCTGGCAACCCCATTGCCATTTACTTCGAAGGGCTAAGGGTTTTGGCTGAGGATAGAGATATCCAGCGTGGGATTGATATTCTCAGTCGTATTGTACCGGCTGATGGTTATGCCACCTTAGCATGTGGGGAACTAAGTATTTGTCAAGGGAATGAGGATATGGCCATCCATTATCTCCAGCTGTTTGATGCAAATCATTATCCTCTGATGTCTTCGGATGCCATTGTAAGCGGTAATTATTTTCTGGATGATTTATCTCGTTTTGATACGGCCCGGAAAAATTCATACTCAGCCTCCCATCGCTATCCTGACAGCCCGCCACTCCCTTCACCCACTTGTGCTGTGATGTGTTGTTCCCGTTCTCTCTGCTTCGGAGACTTTGAAATCAAGTGCAAAAACTGTTACCTTTGGTGGTTGTCCCTCAAAGTCTCTAAGATCCTTTAGGGTTTCTAGCAGTGATTTCCAGTTTTACCTTATCAATTTGTGACTCTAATTTCTGTTTATTTTAAAATAATTGTTTTCCATTTATTCGTATAGTTTCCCATCTTTTTCATGTATTAAACGTCCCTTTTTCTTCGGCTAATTCTATGTATCCACCTTTCATGCTTCCAAATTTTAGTATCTACTCTCATGTATTGGCTGAGTTATAGTTTTACGGGAACACAAAAGGTCACGTCGATTCATGTGACGGCTGAGTTATAGTGAATAACGGATGAGTTATCAAAATGAACAATATATATGGCTGAGTTATCAAAAGAAAGTTCGATTCTATTATTAAGTTAACTTGCCAAAATATTGCTTAACGGCCGAGTTATAGTGAGTTATGACTGAGTTATAGGAACAATCTATATGGCTGAGTTACAGGTCATGTGACGGCTGAGTTATAGAGAATGATGACTGAGTTATCATTCTAAACAATTTGAAGAAATGACCTTCGTTTCTAATGATAACTCAGCCATAATTCTCATCGATTCATGTATTGACTGAGTTCTAGTTAGTAATAGCTGAATTATCAGTTGGAATAATCTGAAAAGGTCTCGTCGATGCGTCTATTACAGGAATAACTTATGGTTTCCCGCCAAAATATTGCTTACCAATAAATTAGGTTAACTTGCAATAATTTTATTGTTTAGTTTCCTGCCAAAATATTGCTTTACGGCTGAGTTATAGTTTTACGGGAAAGCGAAAGGTCATGTCGATTCATGTTATGGCTAAGTTATAGTTTTAACTTATGGTTTCCTGCCAAAATATGCTTAACCCTAAAATCATTATTCTATTTATTACCTCTCAACTACAAATAGAACCAAGTGTCTGAGTTATAATATTCCCGTTTTTTGTCTATTACCTCTCAACTACAAACTAGAATAAAATTATTTTTTTCAACACTATGTTCGCGCTAGCACCCAAGATGCCGGATCTCCCCGACGACGTTTTCATCAAAATCGTTTCCCTTGTTGCAGAAAATGCTGCAGAATATGGTGGATGGACCGCACTTGGTTCTATTTTAAGGGCTGGTCGTAGGGGGAAAAATGCAGTATACAGTGATGAAGTTCTAAAGACAGCTGCTATATATTGCCTTTGTACTGATCCATCAGAAATCAACACATCCAATGCCCCTGATGGTGGCCTCCAAAATGAAGGGCGGCACAGGCCTTTCTTCGTCAAATGCTTTGACGCCGGCAACCCCATTGCCATTTACTTCGAAGGGCTAAGGGTTGTGGCTGAGGATAGAGATATCCAGCGTGGGATTGATATTCTCAGTCGTATTGTACCGGCCGATGGTTATGCCACCTTAGCATGTGGGGTACTAAGTATTTGTCAAGGGAATGAGGATATGGCCGTCCATTACCTCCAGCTGTTTGATGCAAATCATTATCCTCTGAAGTCTTCGGATGCCATTGTAACCGGTAATTATTTTCTGGATGATTTATCTCGTTATAAGACGGCCCGGAAAAACTCATACTCAGCCTCCCATCGCTATCCTGACAGCCCGTCACTCCCTAAACCTGTTTGTGCTGTGATGTGTTGTTTGTATTATGGTTTCCATTCTCTCCGCTATGGAGACTATGAAATCATGTGCGAAAACTGTTACCTTCTGTGGTTGTCCCTCAAAGTCTCGGAGATCCTTTAGGGTTTCCAGCAGTGATTTTTAGTTTTACCTTATCAATTCGTGACTCTAATTTTTGTTTATTTTAAAATAATTGTTTTCCATTTAGTTGTATAGTTTCCCATCTTTTTCATGTATTAAACGTCCCTTTTTTTCTTCGGCTAATTCTATGTATCCACCTTTCATGCTTCCACATTTTAGTATCTACTCTCATGTATTGGCTGAGTTATAGTTTTAGGGGAACACGAAAGGTCACGTCGATTCATGTGACGGCTGAGTTATAGTGAATAACGGATGAGTTATCAAAATGAACAATCTATATGGCTGAGTTATCAAAAGAAAGGTCGCGTCTATTATTAGGTTAACTTGCCAAAATATTGTTTAACGGCTGAGTTATAGCTTTACGGGAAAACGAAAGATATAGTCGATTCATGTCATGGTTGAGTTATAGTGAGTTATGACTGAGTTATCGAAAAAGACAATATGAAAACAAACGACTGATCTATATGGCTGAGTTATCAAAAGAAATGTTTTTTTAATTATTAGGTTAACTTGCCAAAATATTGCTTAATGGCTGAGTTATAGCTTTACGGGAAAACGAAAGACGCGTTTCATTAAATGTGTTGCACGGTCTTTTATAGTTATTCTCGGGACACAGCGGAATTTTCGCTGCAGTCTGATTGGTGGACTCAGCGGCGGTTACATCCCATGACTCTATATAAATAGGGATGAAGGTTGGGGGAATAAATCATTCTAACTTCCACCAGCGTAAGAAATAGAAGGATGCCAGCAAGAACTCGATCCGCATTGCTGAGACAGGCCCGGGAAAGGATAGCCGCCGCATCCGGCAATCGGGAGCCGGAAAATCCCATTCCACAGGAGGTAGGAGAGACGTCCCGATCTCGTGAGGTCGCTCCGAACTCAAATACTGTCGACCCCGGTGTGTCTCCCCTTCAGCTAGAACTCCGAGAGTACCGAGCTCGGCGAAAGAGGATGGGCGCGTATATTCGGGCGCTTCGGCTGAAACTTGACCAGCTCCATCGTTTTTACCGTTTAGAGGGAACCATTCTAGTCCTGGAAGACCTTATCGTCGAAGGTTACTTCTTGGCACACTGGCGAATGGTCCGTCTACTTGATGAGCACAAGGCGTGCAAAGAACTGGTCGATCAGATGGATGTACCCGATCTCCCGAAAGGCGATCGCGAACCCCTGAGGGAAACCGCCTTCCCGTTCGTGACGGATGTCTGGGCCTATCGAGCTTGCTTGACTAGGTTAATCCGATATGTCAATTTCCTGGAGTCGTCGGGTGAAGCCTTCCGCGAGCGCCATCTTCTTGAAGGCCCATGTGCCTTTATAGAGGACATGATGTCCAGAGGCTCTGGATTGCCAATCGAAAGGCTAGAGGCCTTACAACGGGTACGAGATTTCTGTCAAATTGCGGTGAACGAACTCGCAGTGGAGGAACCATTGGAGACTGACATATCTGGCCCAGCTCCCGTTCTGCGATTGCAGGACCGTCCAGAACGCTAGAGGGTTGGTGGCGAAACTTTTCGATCGGGCTCCCCCGACCGTTTAGGCGTTGTTATTATATATATTTTTTGTTGTTGTTTGGATGAAGTGTAATGGTAACTAATCAAAACGATTTTAGCGAAGTTTAATGTCATGGTTGAGTTATAAAATTTACGGCTGAGTTATAGCTTTTACGGGAAAACGAAATATATAGTCGGTTCATGTCATGACTGAGTTATCAAAGAAACAATATGAAAACAAACGACTGATTTATACGACTGATTATATGGCTGAGTTATAGTTTATTACGACTGAGTTATCATGATACAGGACGAAATATATCGTCGATTCATGTGATGGCTGAGTTATAGTGTGTTATGGCTGAGTTATACTACTTGACAGATGAGTAATACCACAAAATAAAGTAATAATACTTTGACAGATGAGTAATAACACAAAATAAACTATAGAGCACAACTTGCTTACATCGCGAACATGCGTGTTGCTTCCTAGAGCGTTTATTTTCAGTGGCAACTTCCAAAGATGATTTAATCCTACGCTTCTTTGGTCTTCCTGGCTGGTTCACACCAGTCGGAGGCAAGCACTTCTGATTATCCACAACTTCAGGAGCAGGGAATGATTCATCTGGAGGCATGATTGAACCAGCCCATCCGTTAACCAAATCGACACTCCTAAATTTCGTATCGCACATGGATATACGAGACACATCCATATGCTCTGCAGCTGCGATTGCATGGATGCATGGTATTTTCTCGTGGTCGAAACGACGACATGTGCAACTTTTTGTTTCTAAATTTACAACATGCAAAGATGATCCATATTTCACTTCAACACGTACAACATCAATCGTTTGTACCTCCATAAGTCTTGCTCCGGTGACACGGTCTTATAAGGGAGTAGAACAAAAAACAAAAACGCTTTAGGCTGAGTTATGAAAACAATTATGGCTGAGTTATTGAAACAACAATGGCTGAGTTATGGAAACTATAATGGTAATGGCTGAGATAAGGAAACAATTACGGCAGAGATATGGTAACTGTTACGGCTGAGTTATCAACATTGACGACTGACTTATGTAAAATTACCTGTAATAGTTTCTCAACACCTCGAGTGAGCGTTGTTTGCTGCGATTTCGCATCCTCTCTCCGTTCAGAAAACCATCTGGTCATCATATTCTGTATCGATTCTAGAAGTTGAACTATGGGAAGACTTCTAGCATTTGACAGTGCATGATTCATTGATTCTGCAATATTCGTTTTCATTAAATTGTACCTTTCACCCGGGAAATGAACACGCGCCCACATTCGGACACCAGCTCGTTGGAGGTATCCATTTAGTTCGGGATGACGTGCTTCAATCTCATTGAAAGCCTCATTAAAATCAGTTAGCCTAAAACACTTTGCCGCTTTTTTCACCAGAGGGAACAAATGTTTTCCTTTGAACTTCACCAAGATGTTCTTATACAAATGGTAAGTGCAAATTCCACGTGAAGCCAACGGATACACTTGACGAATCGCTTTCCCTATTGACTGATGTCTGTCGGAGATTATCGCAAGATCCTTTTCGTCTGGAATGGCAACTTTGAGTTGTGTAAAGAACCAACGCCAAGACTCATGATTTTCAGTGTCAACAACAGCGAAAGCTAATGGGAAAATTTGAAAGTTACCATCCTGAGCTAGGGCTGTTAGAAGTGTCCCTTTGTAACTACCATGGAGAAACGTTCCGTCGACAACAACAACTTTGCGCATGAAAGCAAACCCAGCAATACTCGCACCAAAAGCAATAAAAACATATTTTAATCTACCTTCATCACCTATTTGAAGAAGCGTGACTGTACCCGGATTTTCCCTTTTTAACTTGAATATGTAAGAAGGCAACTCGCTAAAACTTTCCTCAGGAGTTCCCTGATGGATCTGCCTTGCATTCAGCAGCGTTCGATATGCCTTCCAATAACCCATGTGTCGACACCAACAAATTAATAAATCAGCCATAATATATAAATAACTCAGCCGATACATTCGAATAAGTCAGCCTTAAATAATCAATAAATGAGCCGTAAAATGTAAATAACTCAGCCTATACATAACTATAACTCAGCCATTGTTATCAATAATTAACTCAGCCTATACATACCTATAACTCAACCATTATTATCAATAAGTCAGTCGAAACATAGTAATTACCTTTAGACTAAATTGCTTATTGAAAATGACTCCGACACTTTTAGGTTTAACATCCGGACCAAGATCACCAAGATAGTCCCTGTAAAGACCTGCCAGTACATCAGCTGTTGATTGACGACATCTAGTAGAACGTTCCGTCACAGAACATGTGTGTTCCGAATCGTATACACGAACATGAAAATCCGGGTCATCCCCTTGTACAGATGCACGAACTCTCCAAAGACATCCTTTAACCCAACACCTAAAAACCACTTGTCTCGGATTTGAGACTGGTACATTAAAATCAAATCCATCCCTAACCGAAATAAGTTTCACGTGATTCCTGAACTGCTTTTTGCTACTGTATCGTTGTCCTACAGCAACTTTTAGCGTTGACACCTCCAACCTAATAGCCTCCGGATTCATCTTCGATCCGGCAAAGTTATCATCTCTATGAGCTTTCTTCTGAGGAGGCGGAGTAGGTGGGTCTTCCACTGTACTCTGAGGCTCGCCCAACACAGAAAACTTCTCGTCATCAGATGACTCACCATCGGAGTCGTTGAAAACATCAAATCGGGTTGAAAATTCATCGTCTTCTTCTTCGTCAGATGCTACTTCGACAGCTTCTTCTTCGTTTTCTTTGTCAACAATCTTACCATAATCAAAACAAGTGCCTTCAAATCCCCCACCGCACACTTCGTATGTAGATTCTGCGTTCAAGTCTCTGCTTCGCCGAATCATACTTCCTCTAGCTCCACTAGTTTCTGTAGACTCTTTCGCCAAAAACTCTACACAGAGACGTAGCTGATCGGTTTTCCATAGACCCAAAAAACATTGCAACTGTCGATCATTGGAGACAAAAACTGGTGGAGTATCATGCACCATATGTTTCATTGCCCTATTCGAGAACATGTAGCTCAGCATTAGCTGATGTCTAAACGATTCCAATCCGTAGTCTTCAAGAACAAGCTTAACAAGCTTGTCGTATGTTGTGCCTCCATCTATCTGCACAACTATACACCCTCTCTCGTCGGAGTTAAATACATATCTCTGTGTCTTTATCCAATTACCGGACACAACTAGTACCAGCACTGGATCCATGAAATATAATGAAGAACAAGGTGGAGAAGAACAAAAGTAGAAGAACAAGGTGTGAAGAAGAAAGTGAAGAAGAAGTAGAAGAACAAGGTGAATAAGAAGGTAAATAGTTCACTTATTAACCAGTTGAAGAACCAGAGTCGAACGACGTTTCGTATTTCCGGAGAAAAAGATGATGACATGGAATGCTGACATGGATGCTGCATCCGACGTGGCAAATCAGCCATGAAACAATACCATAACTCAACCTAACTAAAACTCAGCCACAACACGAAAAACATTACAGTAATTAAAAAGCAAAAAAAATTACTGCCAAACTCAGCCACTTCATAAACTGAAAATATGTAACTCAGCCGTATCGTTTGATAAGTCAGCCGTAACTGAAAAACATTCTAGTAATTAATCTTTTGCCAATAAGTCAGCCGTCAAACGGCTGACTTGTCGATAAGTCAGCCTATGATGGCTGAGTTATAGTTTTTTTACCATAACTCAGCCGTAACTACATCTCATAAGTCAGCCATTTTTCATAACTCAGCCAGTCGGAAAATGGCAACTCAGCCGTGTCGTTGTGATAACTCAGTCAAAATTTTGACAACTCAACCGTGTCGTAGCGATAACTCAGCCAAAATCTTGACAACTCAACCATCAGTTGAAAACTCAGCCATTACTACAGCTGAGTTATGCGCATAACTCAGCCAAATTTAACAAGTCAGCCATAACTCTTAGCTGACTTATGATTATAACTCAGCCAAATTTGCATAAGTCAGCCGTCCGCTCTTACTCAAATGTTTTTCCGATAACTCATCCGCAACATACCTATAACTCAGCCGCAACATACTCTGTCTCGCGTTACGGCTGAGTTATGGTTACACGTCAGCGATTTCTGACGTGGCGTCTGACGTGGCAATGGCATTTTTGTAATAACGTTTTTTCCGGTAACATAAAACAGGGGCACGCTGGGTATTTTTAAAATACCCAAAACATTCTAGTAATAAAAAAGTTTTTTGTAGATTCTGGTAATATTACCTAAAATGAGTAACATTTGAGTAATTCACCCATTTTTCAATGTAATGATATTGAGATAAACATTGGCCTTTGTTCTCACGCTTGATTCAAATTCCAAGAATCACATCCGCCTCCCCCATGTCTTTCATGGCAAAATTTGATGACAAAAACTCTTTTGCAAGTTCTACATGTCTTAAGTTGGTACCAAAGATTAGCATGTCATCAACATATAGGAAACTGATTACTCCATTACCGGAATCATCAAATTTACTATATAAGCACTTGTCTACTTGATTCAACTTGAATCTATTTGATAAAATAGCCTCATCAAATCTTTGATGCCACTATGATATGCTCAAATTGTAATACTCTAATGGTACAACAGCCTTGCAGTTGTAATACTCTAGGAGTCGAATCCACAGAGACTCTAGATTACACAATAGACTTATTAATCTTTTAATTATGCTAAATCAAAATATTAATTTAAAAACAATGCTGAAACATAATTAAAATGTGTTGTAAATTGAGGGAATTAAAAAAGCAAGGTCTAGGGAATTTTTCAGGAAATTACAGAATATTAAATCAATAAAATAGGATTCAAGCAATTAAAAATTATATCTAGAACTCTAAACTCTTTTGTAAAATAAATCAGTTCTCAATGAAAATATTATCTAAATTTAAAACCAGAAAATCCAAATTCAAGGTTAAAAATCAGCTTTAAAAACAAGTTTAGATTGTTCACAAAATCACTAAATCAAATCTCTTTGCAGAAAGTAATTTTGCTCATCAAAATGTTTTATCAGGAAAATCAATTATATTCTCATATCAATTTATTTTCCTAAGTTATTAATTGTAGGTGATCAATCAAGAGTTAATATGAAGAACAACCTAAGATGAAGATCACATAAGATAATGAATCCTAAAAATAACATATCTAATAAACCATAAAAATCCTATAAAAAAACCCTGAACCTAACAAGCAAACTACTCAGACATATTTAATGAAGAACAAAACATCTTTTCTGAATAATAAGCAATAGATATCAAGAAGTAAGAAGGGAGTTTAAGAAACTTCTCTCTACGGATGAAATCAGATATGTCTCCCCCATTTAAGTGTACTCTTTGATTCACGACTTTAACAACATATAAACCAAACTTACGCATAAATGTAAATATCGTAACGATTGAATTTACATCTTAGTAATATTATACATTCCAAATACCCGAGAATCAGGATGTCCAATGGATTGAATCCTTTCAACTCATTTGGGTACATGAAGATAATACACCCACAAATTTTCACACTACTCTAAGTGTTTATACTTAACACTATTATAAGTCATGTGTCCCTATCCATTCATAAGCATATAGAAGCTAAGTCCAAGTTTCTTGATGCGGCTCCACTTCATACTCATATAGGTAGATCTTTTAATCTTGGACCTGCAAATGTAATTTTTCAAAAGATCTATTAAGAAGAGAACTTCAACCTAATCATTTCTTGCAGGTTCAAGCACTTACTTTGGGATGATACAACAAGTGCTTCAATCTTTAACTGTAAGCTTTCCACATTAAATTCTGCCTCTAATGTTGTATTAGAGGAGAATTGGGTATCCCACAATTAAAAGTTTCAAATAGACTTTAAACCCATCCCTCTAGCCGACTTGATCACCAAGTCTCTAGCTAATCCTTTAGTCAAGTGATCCGCTAGATTTTGTTCAGACCGGACAAAATGTATGGTAATTGCCTCATGAGTGATCAGCTCACGTATCATGCTATGTCTAATACCAAGGTGTCGTGACTTACCATTATACACTTGGCTATAAGCTCTAGCCAAAGTGGCTTTACTATCACAATGTATACAAATTGGTGATACCGGTCTCGGTCATAAAGGAAGCTCATACACAAAATTTCTTAGCCAATCTACCTCTTTACTGGCAGCCGCTAACACTATGAACTCTAATTCCATAGTTGAACTTGTAATACAAGTTTGTTTTCTAGAATCCCAAGAAATGGTATCTCCTCCAAGCAAGAACACCCAACCACTTGTAGAAGAGTGACTTTCTACGTTGGAGTTCCAACTCGCATCAGAATATCCTTCTAAAATGGAAGGAAATCCAACATAAGACAAACCATAATTTATGGTTCCTTTTAAGTACTTAAGCACCCATCTTATAGCTTGCCAATGGTGAGTACTAGGGTTACTAGTATATCTACTCAACTTTCCTACCGCATACGCTATATTCTGGTCTAGTACTTGTCATGGCATACATTAAACAGTCAATTAGTTGTGACTTGAGTACTCAAGTTGTGAAATTGTTTTTCCCGTATTAGGCATAAGCTTCACACTCGCATCCATGGGAATGCTCACAGGATAACATTTCTCATATTTGAACTTTTTAGCAATTTTTCAATGTAATGATATTGAGATAAACATTGACCTTTGTTCTCACGCTTGATTCAAATTCCAAGAATCACATCCGCCTCCCCCATGTCTTTCATGGCAAAATTGGATGACAAAAACTCTTTTGCAAGTTCTACATGTCTTAAGTTGGTACCAAAGATTAGCATGTCATCAACATATAGGAAACTGATTACTCCATTACCGGAATCATCAAATTTACTATATAAGCACTTGTCTACTTGATTCAACTTGAATCCATTTGATAAAATAGCCTCATCAAATCTTTGATGCCACTATGATATGCTCAAATTGTAATACTCTAATGGTACAACAGCCTTGCAGTTGTAATACTTTAGGAGTCGAATCCACAGAGACTCTAGATAACACAATAGACTTATTAATCTTTTAATTATGCTAAATCAAAATATTAATTTAAAAACAATGCAGAAACATAATTAAAATGTGTTGTAAATTGAGGGAATTAAAAAAGCAAGGTCTAGGGAATTTTTCAGGAAATTACAGAATATTAAATCAATAAAATAGGATTCAAGCAATTAAAAATTATATCTAGAACTCTAAACTCTTTTGTAAAATAAATCAGTTCTCAATGCAAATATTATCTAAATTTAAAACCAGAAAATCTAAATTCAAGGTTAAAAATCAGCTTTAAAAATAAGTTTAGATTGTTCACAAAATCACTAAATCAAATCTCTTTGCAGAAAGTAATTTTGCTCATCAAAATGTTTTATCAGCAAAATCAATTATATTCTCATATCAATTTATTTTCCTAAGTTATTAATTGTAGGTGATCAATCAAGAATTAATATGAAGAACAACCTAAGATGAAGATCACATAAGATAATGAATCCTAAAAATAACAGATCTAATAAACCATAAAAATCCTATGAAAAACCCTGAACCTAACAAGCAAACTACTCAGACATATTTAATGAAGAACAAAACATCTTTTCTGAATAATAAGCAATAGATATCAAGAAGTAAGAAGGGAGTTTAAGAATCTTCTCTTTACAGATGAAATCAGATCTGTCTCTCCCAAAAGCTCTCAATATTTCTTCTCTAAAAAAGATTGCAGAATAAAACTTAGGTCTAAACAATGACCATAAAAATCCTATATATACTGTAAAACATGTCTTGGACCTTATTTGCAAATAAGGAAAGCTTGGGCAAATTTTGTAAATCTTCTAAAGCTTGTGGAAAAACTTCCGACTGGCTTGTGGCAACTGCATCAATCGATGCTTTGGTTGCATCGGTCGATGCTTGTTCTTGAACTCGTCTCCCACCTTCGTAGCTTAGCCTTAATGCTTTGATTATGCTCCAAATCATCCTATTTAGCTCCATTATGTTCCATTCGTGCCAATGAGTACCTAAACCTATAAAGACTCAAAAACAACCTAGAAAACAAATCAAAAGACTCAGAAAGGACACTTATACCATGGTTAAAAATCACAAAAACCATTATATATCACACTATTTAGGTGCTTGCTTCATCCCATACAATGACTTTATTAGCTTACACACCTTTTGCTCATTCCCAGGCATAACAAACCCTTCGGGTTGCTTCATATAGACTTCTTCTTCCAAAAACACCGTTCAAGAACGCTGTTATAACATCCATTTAATGGATCACAAGATCATTTATAGCTGCTAAAGCAATTAATAATCTTATAGAAGATATTCTAGCAGCGGGAGCATAGGTATCAAAATAATTGATACCTTCCTTCTTACTAAAACTTTGGATAACCAATATAGCCTTAAATTTGTCAATTGTTTCATCAATTTTCATCTTCTTTTTGAAGATCCACTTGCAGCCTAAAGGCTTGCAACCTGGTGGGAGATATGTTAAGATCCATGTATTATTCTCTACGATGGAGTCTATCTTGTCGTTTACTGCTTCTTTCTAAAATGCAACATCTTGAGGCTTCAAGCCTCATCAAACGTTCTAGGGTCCTCATCAACGTGCTAAAAATATGAATATTGATATTCAACCTCATTTCTTGACCCCTCAATTAAATAAAGCTGAAAATTGGGACCAAAAGATTTTTCAATTCTTCCTCGCTTGTTTTTGCGGAGCATAGGTGATGCGTTAGAAGGAATGAGTGTGTCATCTCCTTCCTTTGTTCCAGTTGAATTAGGAACCAGATCCTTTGATCTAGGTATTGATGAGAAACGAGTCTCATCATATATTGCATCTCTTGACTCAATCACGTTGTTAACTGATATAGAATCATTAGGTTCTATGACATAGAACCTATAAGCCTTGGAATGCTCAGCATATCCAATGAAGATGCAATCAATACCTCTTTCTCTGCATCCTCTCACGATTGGCATCGACATGCTAAGAACATACACCACATTGTGTGGTGAGAAGGAAATGCATCTTCTTCTACCATCTTCGAAAGTCCACTCCCTCGAACTTATCCAACTTGCCAAACTTTGAAGTCATCTCATGGACCGATGCACTCGTCATAGTTCACCAGAAAATACTCTTTAAGAATTTTGTAGAAACAGTGTAAGGTGAACTTGGATAATGATTAAAACGTGCACAAAAGCACTTTTCTTAAAGAGTAGTTCGACCCTTCTCTCAAGCCTAGGGTTACACGAAATCTCTTGTAGGATATGACAATCAAAGTTTTCTCTCTTGTTCTAAACTAAGATTCAAGAGAAACAAATATAAACTTTTGTTTTTTTTTTTGTGTTTTTCACCAAAGTTTTTCTTAAATTTTGATTTTGTGAATCTAAAATTTTCCTTGTTTTTCATACTCTATTTTCTGTGCAGAGGAACAAAGATTTAAAGGGGTCAAAAGGTTTGAACGTAAGTTTGCAACCGTACGTCTAAGACGTAACCATTCACTCAAACATTGCAATAATTAATGAAATAACCGTTTAATAACACTTAAATCTCCAACAGAGTTTAATTAAAGCAAATGAAAAAAAAGTAGATAAGATTTGAAAAAAGTAGATAACACTTCAGTTATCAGTTTCTACTAGGTTTTAACCCGCAGTATACCGCGAGACTATATTTTTAAAAGTAAAAAAAAAATATAATATTTTTTAGTATATATAACCAATATTTTGTAAATTTTAAATATATATTCTTATATATATTATTAAGTTTACCGGTTTAAATTATTAAATTCATAATATAACATGTGGTATACCATAGTATTGCTTGTTTATTTTACATATTCACAAATTAATAAATTCAATTAGATATACCTAATATTCTAATGTCAATGGTGTTAACAAAATAAGCTTCATTGTTTTATGATTATATGGTGCCAATACCATTTCAATTAGAAATCTGAACCAATCACTGTTTTAGTTGTTTAGTTACGATAAAACAGAGGAGTGCGGTTGAAATGATAAGATTAGATGAGTGACCGACAATCAATTATTTTCTTGTCTTATTATACATATGGTGATTGAGCAATAAAGAGACATAGGTTGTAATTTGCATATACTTGGAGAGAACGTCAGATCCAATCACCAAAGAGAGATAGTCATCAACAGAGGTTTGTTTCCGATTGGATTAAATCTGTTTATTCGTCGTGGAGATGGAGATACTAAAGATTTACAATTCTAACTAGGATTTAACCCGCGGTACACCGCTGGACAATATTTTTAATTTTTAAAATTTATATTGTATTTTTTTATTATTGTTATATTAATTTTAAAAATATAAAATTTTATAGGTATTTGATTAAAGTATTCAAAATATAGGATTTTGTAGTGTTTTCAAGATGTTAACCCGTGTGGTATATATATAGTGTAGTAACACATTTATCTCCTGATACACATTTAAAAGTGTTAAAAAAAACAATTCCACGTAACTCCCTTTAATGCCAACCCGTCTCACCAAAATCAAAATAAGGTTTTGCATAAAAAAATAATCAAAATAAGTTTTTTTTTATCAAGTTTAATTATGTTAATTGTTTTACCAAATTAGCATATTTTATAGTTTATAATTTTTCCATGTCAATATATATAGTTTATGATAATCAATAGAATTTTATTTTTTTTAGTAATTCCTCAAAAAATAAAAAATAAACCAAATTATATGGGGGGTTTTCAACATATTTAATGTGACATTTTATAATTGGATTTTCGGTTTAGGAAATTTATTAATGTTAGTATAATTATAGAGATTGTAAACTTTTGTTATGGAAAATCTGGTGTATATCATTTAAATTTGAGAGATTCTAGCATCCATAAAAATAGTTTTGGAGATTTAATGGATAGAGTTGTTTTTGGAAACATCAGAATGTATAGATGTTGTTAAGGTTTTATGGCAATAAATGTAACAAATGTTGGTCAATTTAAGGAAGTTTAGTATTTGAGTTTCTCTGCAATGTTATTTATGAAATTGTTTTAGGGGTTAATGTTGTAAAAAAAATTAAATAAGTAAAACTTAAAGGATATAAACCAAAATGTACTTCAAAAATATTAATATAGATTCCACAGACCACATTACATATTCAGCACCATATATCCAATTTACGAAAATGTATTGACGTAAAGATTAATTTGGGATTTGCACATACATTTTTATTGTTAGCATTAAATATTGTAATGAATTAAGGAGATATTTTAGGAAATATTTAGGAATTTTACAAACAAATATTTAATGAGATATTGTAATTAGTCGTTGATTGATTAAGAAGATATTTTAGGAATTTTTGTTCTACACAAAATTTTGGTTTTAAATTTTATTTCATACTTTTTTGAATTTAAAATTTAATGCCAGTGGCATGCCTGTAAATAAATATGAACTTCAGGATTTATTTCATAGATATTTCAAAAAATGTATGAGCTCATTGTCAGGTCAATTTGATTTGGCATCTCAAGATTAGGTTTGGTCGGGAGTTTGACTATGTTCATTCATGCACGTCAGTCAATACTCAGTAATTGTATAACTTTTTGGGGAAATAATACTATCGCTAGGTATAGTTTTATATTGAAGGATCATTTGTTACAATGCGTTTATGTGTACAGGTACTTTATTCATAAAATTTGTTGTATTAAAGAGGTACTTCATACTTGCAATCATTGGTAAATAAACTGATGACTAGTTTTGTTTCTTGCACAAAGCATTAACATGTAACTTATAAGTAACAAAGCACAAGAGACAAACTGATTTTTAAAATTTTATATTTTTATATTTGTTTTTCTTAACTTTCTTTAGGCCCATACAATTTCAACAAGTAGACTTGAATAAGAAGAAGAAATAAAAAAGAAAGAACAAACTAGAAAAGCTAACTCTCTGCATCTAAAAACAGAGCAGCTTTCTTTTAGGGAAGTAAAGGCATTTTCATTCTTATTTCATCCCAATAAAATCATCACTTTCTCTTTTTTCAGATTTTCTCACAAATCTTTTGCCCAAAGAAGACTTAAGAGTTTTCACCGTCATACGGACTTCTGTTGCATCTCAGCAGCACCCATATTAACAGCTTCATCAGGAATAAACCTTCCCCAGAACCAGTGTGCCTTCCACACTCTGTTCATCTCTTCGATTGGCACATTCTTCGTCTCAGGCAACATCAAGTAGATGAATATAGTCATTATGACGACAAAGAAGGCGAAGAAGAAGAATAGTCCGAATTTCATGTGACAGAGCATAGTGAGGAAGAGCTGAGCCACAAGGAATGTGAAGAACATGTTGACCGATACGTTTATGGCTTGTGCTGCTGATCGGATCTCTAGTGGAGATATCTCACTTGGAACCAACCATCCCAACGGTCCCCATGACCAGGCGAAACCCGCTACATAGATGCAGATCAGTGCCACGATCAGATTAGCATCTCCTTTCCCTATGTTCCCTGTTCCAGCCACTCCGAATTTGACTCCAATCATTGCTCCAATAGCGATCTGCAACATACACCGATGTTTTTGAGTTATTGAGTGTTGATCAAGACATGTAAAATAGGGTTAGGGTTAGGGTTAGGGTTCTCTGTTACCTGAGAGATAAGCATCTGGATACCTCCTTGGAGGAACAAGACTCTTCTTCCGAACCTATCCACTGTGAAAACAGAGACGAAGGTACACAAGAGCTCGATGATACCCGTTACCATAGCTGATAGGAGGGAAGCTTTGCTACCGAACCCGAGGGTTTGGAACAAAACGGGTGCGTAGAAAGTAATGACATTGATTCCAGTAAGTTGTTGAAAGAAAGGAATGAAGCAAGTCATGATCAATTGTGGTCTGTAACGAGGAAGCAAGATGTTCCTCCATGGGTGTTTCACTTGCTTAGACTCCTCACTAGCATCAATGAGATCTTGAAATTCTTCATCAACTTCATCGGTTCCTCGGATGGATTGAAGCATTTTCTTTGCCTCTTCGGAGTAGCCACGTTCAATGAGGGAGTTGGGAGTGTCGGGAAGGATTAGGGCTCCGATCATGATCATCACTGCAGGGACACAAGCTAATCCGAGAGAGATTCTCCATCCGATGTTTCCTTTCATCTGAGCGGTGAAGTAATTGATGATCGTTGCAACCACAATACCAAAGATAATCGCAACTTGAAACCCGTTGTTGAAAGCTCCTCTTAGATTTGGAGGAGCCATTTCCGATAAATAAACCGGCACAGACTGAAATAAGAAAAAGCATAATAACCAGTTAACCAAGTTGCCAGTGTTACTTCTTCATCAAGGTACTTTACCACAGAAACTTACTTGATTGGCGAATCCGACTCCGAAACCGAGTAGTATACGACCGATGAGAAGCATAGCAATGTTTTGGGCAAAGCCGTTGAAAGCAGAGCCGATGAAGAAGGTGAAACCACCGAGGAACATCGACCATTTCCTACCGAAAACTCGAGTAATGGTGGAGGCGAAGAGAGAAGAGATCAAAGCCGCCACATAGAGAGACGAAGTGAAGAGAGTGAGAAGCTGACTATCAAATCGACAGTACTCGTTCTCGTGAGCGTTCTTCATCTTCTTGTGCACGTAAGGGAAGAACTCTTCCAAGAAAGGCTCCATCGAGGTTACCCCTCCTACAAGAAATTAAAAAAAAAAAACCAGAATTAGTCACCGGACATTTACTAGATGAAAGAAAGAACAAGATTTGAATCTGAGAAGAAAAAAGAAAAGAAACCTGAGATTCCAAGATCGTATCCGAAGATGAGACCACCAAAAGCACCGATGAAACATGTCACGAAAACTTTCGGTGTCAACTTGTAGTTATAGTTCCGAACACCCGGCGTTTGACTGACCAATCCTCCGGCCATTTCTCCGATTTGAGAAAAATAAAATAAAAAAAATTTGCTTAAAACGACGTCGTGGAGGACTCGGTGTTTGTGGTTGACTTGGCTCTGTTTTCAGACAGAGGAGGAGATCTTGTTCTTCGTCTTCTTGTGTTAGTTTTTGTTTTCCGCTTCAGATAAATTAGTTAGATCTGGTTCGAATTCAGACAAAAGAAAACAAAAAGAAGAAGAAAAGAGTTGATATTGAAAAATGAAGAAGATTTGAGTTGAAATTTATAGCATTTGTCAAAATTTAACTGTCGGCTGACTTTGAGGTTTGGAAGAGAAAGAACAGCTGTTTGTTCTCGTTCTTCCCACTTGCCCTATTCCTCTGGATCTTATCTGCTTCCATAAATCTCGTGTCTTTTTTTAGTTCTAAGCAAATTATTTAACTAATACTATAATCTTTGTCTTTTTCTGTTTGAAATGTGTAAAGTTATCTTATGATGACGAGGAATAATCTAATTTTCTCAACGATACTTAAGGACAGTTTACCAAATTAACGTAATTATTGGACTGCATAGTAAATAATTAATACACGAAAATCTGTAATTTCTTAGATAATTAGATCAACACTCTTTAATTTGCACTAGAACTACAATTTTGACTTAATTAAAGCTATTTTTGATTTTCTCGTCACTTTTTTCTTACAAGTGACAGATCTTCTCATTTGATGTTTGTGGTACTAAATGAGTAAACGCCCGCAAAACTCGGTCAATGGACAAAAAAGACCGCTACAATTTTATTTTTATTTTTAGTCTTTTTGGATAAGATTTTTATTTTTCTTTGTTGAACATTAGATAAGATCTTTGATTGGATTTCAAATCTCTTTTTAAATTTCAAACTTAAAAAGTATAGAGTATTTATTACTTTCAATCTTTTGAAACCAAAAAAGTGATACGGAGTTTTCAGTATCTATCCAAAACTTGAGGCCATTTGGTACCTAAATAACCTTTTTTACCCGTGACAGCCTTTCCATTCACATGCATGGATCTATCATGAATGTTACGTTTTTATATTATCCACGGAATGGGGACAAAATAAGGTTTTGAATAAAATAGTTTTTCCGATATTACAAGAGCATATTATACGTCAAATTGACTTCTAAGATAATATTTATGTGTCAGAGGATATTCAAACAATGTTATTAAAACAGTTGGACCTGTGTGGGCTATTATTGATTACGATGGAAATAAAAAGTTGACTATCACTAGTTTTCTATACGAAATTATTAATTATTTCGTAAATCATACGTAGTTCCATACTTTTATACGTAGTCAGTCTTACGTTGCTTTCGACTCCTTTTGTTTACATTGGAAAGTCAAAACTCGCGTTACATTATTTTCATGATGTTCCCACAAAACTTTCGTCATCTCTATCATCATATATTATAAATTTAATGACATATATATCGTTACCATCACGACGTAAATGCAGATGAATATAAGGCTGCGATAGTGAATAACGACGTTATGCATTGCATACAAGGATATGTTTCCTTTTCCATGTAAATTGGTGTGGTACAAGCTTATGTCTGCCCCTGCTAGATAGAGACATAGAGTAAATTGTATAGACTCAGAACTGGTATGAAATTATGAATCAATGTACTGCTCTACACATGTAGATAGAAAATGTGTACACCTAAAAGCCTAATTAGAACAAGACAATTAGCTGACTCGATCACATGCGTAAAGCCAACTTGACTTTTAGATGTATGTTTGTATAGCAGATTATTGAAATATTTAGAAAATTAAGTAAAAGTTAGCTGAATAAAACAAAAATCAGAATAGAAAAAAACAGGACAACAGAACATAAAGAGGAAGAACAATTTGAAAAACGCTAGACAACTAAACAAACACTCGTACATGTACAACATATTTAAATATTTGAAAAATAATTATAATCAGGAAAAAAAGAAAAAATAAAATATAATCAGGAACCTTAACCGAAAAATAACAATTAAGAAATAATGGATTTGATGTTCCTATTTGTTAATAAGGATTTTGTTTTTAGCGATCCTTAACGGCTAGTCGGCTAACAACAATTCAACAATCCGAAGATAATTATATCCAAGAAATGCAAACGATATACCAATGTATGAGGAACTAAACATTTTGACGAAAAAGAAAAAAAAAAAAAAAACTAAACTTTCCTCTAATTTCGAGATAGAAAACTCGACTATAAACACACACAAAAGGTCGAAATTAACTAAGTTGAAAATTATCATTTCATTTTGCATTATGAATCTGAGTGACCGGCTTCATATCCAGACCGGTATATATCTGAACTCACTCTTTTAAGATATGGGTTATGGTCCTTCTGGGAAGCATCCCACCCTTTCTTCGAAAGGACTCTTTTTCTCGTTTTTTTTTTTTTTTTTGGCTCAACAACTACTGTATATTAATTGTCCAAACATTACATAACAAGATTCAAACCAATATAGCCAATTGGGTACAATAAATAGAGTCTGGGGTCATAACTCAAAAGAGAAATAGATTTCCGCGCTATCCTATTTGCCGCTCTATTCGCCTTTCTTGGAGTATACACAAACTTGACCTCATCAAATTGACGCAGCTTCTCCCGAATACCTAGCAGTCCTGGGGAGATACTTGGCCATTCCTCTTGAGTTTGCAGAAGGTCTATCAGAGATCTGGCGTCAGACTCGAAGAACATCTTCGGATATTGGAAATTGCTGATTATAGACACCGCCCATATCTCATAGCTTCCAGTTCGGCTTTGTTAGTTTAAGCGGAAGTAAAGAGAAGAATTTGAGATAGAGAGTATGAAGTCAGCAAAGAGAATAAGAAAAATATGAGATTCCATTAGTATATTTTCTACAAGGTGGATACAATCCTTTAAATAGGTCTTAATATTTAGGGATACTCCTTTACAACCGACACGAGATAGATAGGGACACAAAGAGAGAGAAACACTAATTCATAGAGTGAAAGCGACCTGACTTGGTCTCCCAAGAGAATAACAAACCCGTGACTTTCTTCTTCCTTTTCGCCTAACGGCTATAAGGAGATTCTCGATCCTTCTCTTGGGCCTTAGAACATTGTGGTCCTAACGGCTATAAGGAGATTCTCGATCCTTCTCTTGGGCCTTAGAACATTGTGGCCTCTTTCTTCACTCCATGGGACATGGTAGAGCTCGGCCCTTTATGTAAGACACGGCCCCTTAATCTACTTGTACGGACGAATGTACGGACACCTCCTAGCTTACTCGATCTTGATCAATACTCTTCCTCAAGCTTAGCCAAATGAAATGACTAAGCTTGGAACTCGTGAAGGATCACCTCGTTAAAAACTTTAACATAGAAAACCACGTGGGACAAAAGTATGTTAAGGAAAAGAGTGTGATCTCCACAAGTTAGGAGAGTGCCTCATGGTCGTATAGGATCTACAAGTCCAAGCTTGCTATGAATATAATCGCAAACTTGAAGACTCGCAGCCTTGGTGAAGATGTCAGCTAATTGATCTTTGCTTGGTGTGTGGCATGGTAAGATTACTCCTTGTTCAATCTTTTCTCAAACCTTGTGGCAGTCTACCTCAATGTGTTTCGTTCTCTCATGGAATACTGAGTTGGTGGCGATGTGTATTGCAGCATTGTTGTCATAATGCACAGTGATCGGTTGATCAGATTCAACTCCAAGGTCCTTGAGAAGAGCTTTGAGCCAGGTTAGTTCATTTGTAAGCTTCTTCATGGCTCTATATTCGGGCTCAGCACTTGAACAGGAGACGACCTTCTGCTTCTTTGACTTCCAAGTCACTAGATTGCCGCCTATAAATGTACAATATCCGGTTGTTGATCTCCTATCCATCGTATCACCGGTGTAGTCTGCATCGCAATACTCTACAAGCTCCGTGTTGTTATTCTTTCCCATCCAGATCCCTTGGCCAGGGCTTCCCTTAAGGTAGCAAAGAATCCTCTCCACCGTGTTCCAGTCAAAATTTGTCGGTGCTTTCATATGTTGACTAACTTGGTTCACCGCATAGCATAAGTCTGGTCTTGTGATCATAAGATAGATCAATTTTCCCACAAAACATCGGTATCGCCCCACATCTTCATATGGCTCAGCTAACTTGCTAAAAGGAGCATTTGGCTTCTTCTTCATCTCCCCCTTTTGCTTGACCTGGTAGCCCTCTTCAAGCGGTGTAGAAACCGGTTTGGCACCAAGCTTACCTGTTTCTTGTAAAAGGTCAAGTGTATACTTTCTTTGAGAAAGAAACAACCCCTCCGGAGAGCGAGAGATTTTAATCCCAAGAAAGCATTTGAGCTCACCAAGATCCTTAATATCAAAAGTGGAATTAAGAAGAGTTTTAGTTGTAGAAATACCGTCCTTATCATCGCCAAAGATGATTATGTCATCAACATAGACAAGAACCACCACACGACCAACATTGGTCCGAAGAGTAAACAGCATGTGATCAGCCTCAGACCTTTTGAGGCCATGGTTGCGGCGTGTGGAGCTCAGTTTGTGGTACCATGCCCGAGGACATTGTTTCAAGCCGTATATTGCTTTCCGAAGGCGAAGAACCATGCCCGGAGCAATAGTAGCTTCCAAGCCCGGAGGAGGGTGCATATAGACCTCCTCTGCAAGCTCCCCCTCAAGGAATGCATTCTTGACATCCATTTGCCATAAGTCCCATGATAGGTTGGTAGCCAGTGAAAGAACGACTCGAACCGTGTGTAACTTGGTGACTGGAGCAAACGTCTCGGTGTAGTCAGTACCGTACGTTTGTGTGAAGCCACGAGCCACCAAGTGAGCTTTGTAGCGTTTTACCTCACCAGTGCTCAAATATTTGATGGTGAACACCCACTTGGAGCTCACCACTTTCTTCCCTGGTGGTAAGTCAGCCTCGTCCCATGTATGATTACGAGTCATGGCGCCGTGTTCATCATCAATAGCATCGAGCCAAACCTGATATTGTTTGGCTTCCTCATACGTGTTAGGAACAAACTGAGCGTCAATCTTGCCCAAGAACGCATCATGATCTGGAGGAACAAGGTCAAGCGAACAAACAGCCTAGATAGGATGAGCCACTTCCTGGTTGTTATAATAGACCCGTTGATTCTTTAACCTTTCACTACGCCAAGGTTGTTTTAACCGTTCACTGCACCAAAGTTGTTGTTGGGAGCCTGCATGTGTAGTCAAGTCCTGTGTGGGCTCTGGATCCACATCATTGGTACTATCAGCATGGTCCGAGTCTGAGCTGACGGTGTTATGAGCCGGGCCGGTGTCAGTGGGCATGTTGTCATCTGATGGAGTTGAAGTGACACGATCTAAGGATTGTGATTGGGCTGCTTCCTCCTCTGGTTGTGATTGGATCAGACTCCCTGGGTCAGTCTGACTTCTTGTCTCGGAAGGGTGCGGTGGTGTAGTTGTGACGCCAAGGTGATCAAGAAGGAACTTCAAGTTGGCCGCCCTATCACTTGTAGATTGAGTTAAGTCCTTTAAACTTGCCCAATCTTTGTTCGCATAGTATCCTTGGGTTTTAAGAAACTTCACATCCCGGGAGACATACATATGGCCATTGGCCGTATCATAGCACTTGTAACCCTTCTGCGTCGTAGAGTAGCCAATGAACATGCATTTCGTACTCTTTGCATCAAGCTTACTCCTTTGTTCTCCTGGAATTAAAACGAAACACACACACCCGAAAACTCGTAAGTGATCAAGAGAGGGTTTAGTCTGATTAAGGATTTCAAATGGAGATGAGTCATGAAGAATCTTAGTTGGAGTTCGGTTGATTAGATAGCATGCAGTCATCACGGCATCACCCCAAAACCTCTTTGGTACATTCAAGTGAAACATCATTGATCTTGCAACCTCCATGAGATGGCGATTCTTTCTCTCAGCTACCCCATTTTGTTGAGGAGTGTATGGACAGCTAGTTTGTTGTAAAATGCCATGCTTCTCTAAGTGCTCTTTTAGTTTGTGACTTGTGTATTCTCCCCCATTGTCTGATCTAAGTATCTTAATTTTAGCATTGAAATGATTAGTAACATAATTTTGAAATTTAACAAAAGCATCATAAACTCTATCTTTAGAGGGTAACAAGGTAATCCAAGTATACTTAGATTTTTCATCAATAAATGTCACAAAATACTTGTTATTATCTCTAGAAAAACATGGAGATGTCCACACATCATAATGCACTAAATCAAAACAATGCTCATAAATGGTATTAGATTTAGGAAAAATAGACTTGCAATGTTTTTCAAGGATACAAGGTTCACAACTAGAATTATCAAAGGAAACATTTGGCAACATTAATTCAAGAGCACGAGAGTGAGGGTGGCCTAGCCTAGCATGCCATACATCACTCGAAATATTACTAAAATTCGACATAAGTGAAAACGAATTAGAAGACTGTGATGAAGTTTTCTCTAAGACATAGAGATCTCCTCTAGCATCCCCTTCTCCAAGAATCTTTCCAGTCTCAGTATCCTGAAAATGTACACTATTAGGCCCAAAAATAGTATAACAATTTAAATAAGTAGTTGCTCTCTTAACTGACAAAAGATTAGATGTAAAAGTAGGCATAAAGAAAGCTTCTGAGTTCTTATCAAATAATTTAAAGTCTCCCACTCCTTTAACAGGTATACGGTCACCATTAGCAATGATAACACTACCAGCAGCCGGTTTTATGTTGTTTATGAGACTCGGGTTACTTATCATGTGATGAGAAGCTCCTGAGTCTACAACAAGAAGTTTACTAGCTTTTGAAGCAAAGAAGGTGGTACCAGAGTCCTTTAATGCGGTAATGGACTTGATGAGAGCCTCCAAGTCTGATTTCCTCACAAGGTCTCCATAGGGTGCTGCCATGGCCGTGTTCACCACCCCTCCTTGGTTCGCAGCTCCAATGCCTTGGCCGCTTGGCCCTTCTTGCGAGAGATTGGCCTTGAACTTAGCCGGCTTGAGATGAGGATGAAGAATCCAACACTTTTCCTTGACATGACCTCTCTTCTTGCAATGGTCGCATACCACCACTTTCCGGTCCTCATGCCTGTAAAAACCCTTGTTGGTCGTGGCCAAGTCTTTCTTTCAACAAAAGAGACCAAGAGAACCTTGTTCCTTTTTTACTTGAGAGCACACGTCTTCAAGGGTAGGCAGCTTGTCCCCACGAAGGATATGTTTGATGAGATCGTTGAAAGCCGGGTTGAGAGTGAGTAGGAGACGAAGACCTTGTCTTGCTCCTTTCTCTTGTTGAGGATACCCGGGTTGTGGTGCTTGGTCGAAGCATCTCAAGTTCTTCCCAAAGCAACCTAAACTTCCCAAAATGTTTTGTGAACTCCAAGTTTTCTTGGTGGAGGCAGTTGATAGCCTTCTTGACTTCAAACACTCGGGTCAAGTTGGTCACATTACCATATACATTCGCAAGCGTCTCCCATAGCTCCTTGGCCGTCTTGCAATACGAGTATGCCTCGAGAATTGGTGTGTCAAGCGAGTTCTAGAGAATGGCAAGCATGGTCTGATCTTCTTGGAACCACTTGATTTCCTTTTCGAGTTCAGCCTCCTTGTCTTCTTCCTTTCCTTCTTTACCGTTGTCTTTAATGGCTTTCTTGGAGAGTTGGTCCGTTTCGATGTGGATCCATAGTCCCCGGCCACTAAGCGCGGTCTTTGTGGTCCTCTTCCACAACAAGTAGTTGGCCCCTTTTAGGACCACCGGTGTAACAATCGGCTTGGATTTTTCCATGAGTTTAGGAAATGGTTTAAATTGAGTAGTGAGTGTAGTAACGAGAATATAGTAACAAGAGTAGCGAGCGTATAGAGAGAGTAAAGGAGAGTATAAAGAACCAAAGAGTGAGTTTAGAGAGTCATGAATCGAGAAACTTGCTCTGGTACCATGTTAGTTTAAGCGGAAGTAAAGAGAAGAATTTGAGATAGAGAGTATGAAGTCATCAAAGAGAATAAGAAAAATATGAGATTCCATTAGTATATTTTCTACAAGGTGGCTACAATCCTTTAAATAGGTCTTAATATTTAGGGATACTCCCTTACAACCGACAAGAGATAGATAGGGACACAAAGAGAGAGAAACACTAATTCCTAGAGTGAAAGCGACCTGACTTGGTCTCCCAAGAGAATAACAAACCCGTGACTTTCTTCTTCCTTTTCGCCTAACGGCTATAAGGAGATTCTCGATCCTTCTCTTGGGCCTTAGAACATTGTGGCCTTAACGGCTATAAGGAGATTCTGGATCCTTCTCTTGGGCCTTAGAACATTGTGGCCTCTTTCTTCACTCCATGGGACATGTTAGAGCTCGGCATCTTATGTAAGACACGGCCCCTTAATCTACTTGTACGGACGACCGTACGGAAACCTCCTAGCTTACTCGATCTTGATCAATAGGCTTCAAGAACTGTTTTCACTCTTGGTAGTGCTCGCACACCTGACCAGATCATGTGGCCCCTCTCCTCACGGAGAATCCAACCAATGCCGCAATTCTGGCCTTCTGCTTTCCAGGAAGCATCTGTATTACACTTGACCCACATCGATGGTGGGGATCTCCATTTCGCATTTGCAACTGTTGTGGGTTGTTGTGCTAATTGGGCTCCATGGTGCACCTCAAATTCTTCCCGTCTTTCCCACTCCTCTGTATCTTCATTTGCCTTTGCAACGATCTCTTGAGCAGTGAATTCCCTGGCTTTAAAAGTTAATTCATTCCTATTTTTCCACAGTCCCCAAAGTAGCCAATGAATCAGGCTTGGTTCTTTGCAAAGCATAGGCCTCTTTTTTTCTAGGTTCAGGACCCAATAGAGATTAGAGAACAGAGAGTTAGACCATTCACCTTCTGGCGGAGCCGGAATTGGAGAGATTGCCCAGACTAACCTAGCAAAAGAGCACTGGAATAGCACATGATTCACATTTTCAACCTCGTGTGGACATCTTACGCAGGTTGCGTCTCTGGAGATATGACGGTAAGCAAGGTTCCCAGCAACGGATAGGGTGTTACTCAAAACACTTCCAAAGAAAATGCTTTATCTTTGGGCTTGCTTTGCTTTGCAAAACTTTCTCAAAAATAGGGTTTAAGCTGGGCTCGGATACTACTTGCGGGATGTTCTTCTGCTTGACAATCTGAGTATACACCCAATATCCAGATTTCACTGTGTATGCTCTAGACTTTGTGTAATCCCAAGCGTATCCATCTTTTGTGCCTCTCCCTCCTAGTCTTAGCTCTTGAATTAGCCGCCCTTCCTCTTTAGGGAATATCAACTCGATTAAATCGTGCTTTCACTCTTTGCCATTCTTATCCAGTAGCTCTTCGACCGTCCTCAGGGAAGAAAGTTTGCTTTGGAGGTTGGAGTCAACGACTTTTGTTCTGGTGATGCTTCTGGCAGGTTTGGAGCCGATCCAATTATTACACCAGATGTCAACAGTTTTCCCGTTCCCAATGAGTGCTCTAGCTCCTTGCTTGAGAAGCTCCTGAGACGCATGGATACTTATTCAGGCATACGAGGGTCGAGATCCTAAAGGGGCATTCAGGGGATCAAACTTAATGATGTATCTGGCTTTAAAAACCCTTGCCATGAGAGAGTCGCTTCGAGTGATCATTCTCCAAAGTTGCTTCCCTAGCAGTGCAATGTTGAAATTCTCAATGTCTTTAAACCCAATACCTCCCTCTGCCTTTGGTTTGGAAAAATGTTCTCAGCTTTTCCAGTGCATACCACAAGAGTCTTGCTTATTGCGCCACCAAAAGTTTGAGAGGGCGGAGACAATTTGTTTACAAACTGACTTTGGAAAGAGAAAGCATGACATAGAGTATGTCGGATCGCCATGGCCACTGCCTTAAGAAGAACCTCTTTACTTCCTGGGGATAGGAAGTTGTTCTGCCATCCATAAAGAGTAATTTGGAGCCTCTCTTTGATATAGCTCAAGGTTTCCACCTTAGACCCTTCAAAAGATTATGGCAATCCCAAATAAACTCCTTGACCTCCTTCCTGATTTATACCCAGTTTCCTTTTAATCATGTCTCTTCTCTCAGTTGGGATTTGCTTTCCAAAGTAGATACTGGATTTCAAGTAGTTCACTCGCTGTCCAGAGGTCAAGCTGTAGTCTTCGAAAATACTAATTATATGATTTAGCTCTTCATCCTTATGTTTGCAGTAGAACATGTTGTCGTCCGCAAATAAGAGATGTGTCACCGGATGAGCTGTTTTTGCAACTTTTAGTCCTGTTATCCTTCCCTTGGCTTCAGCATCCTGAAGCATTCACACGAGCACCTCTGTACAGATGACAAAGAGGTAGGGGGAAAGGGGAACCCCTTGACTGATACCTCGAGTTGGTGTGATCTTTCTGTGTGGGGTTCCATTGATTAAAACCTGAAAGCTCACCGTTTTAACACACTTCATGATCAGAGTAATCCAGTCTTCAGCAAAACCTAGCATCTTCATCGCCCCTTCTAAAAAAGACCATTCAACACGGTCAAAAGCCTTTGAGATATCTGTTTTGATGGCGATGAAATCCTGAGAACAAGAGTTTGGCGAATTGAGAGAATGCAGGAGCTCGTGTGCCACAAGTATATTATCATAAATCAGTCGTCCTTCGACAAAAGAAGCTTGAGATTCTGAGATAATATCGGGAAGCAACTTCTTCAATCTCTTGGCAATGACTTTTGCAATAATCTTGTAGATCACATTGCAGAGACTAATTGGTCTATACTCTGTTAGCTTCACGGCCTTAAGGGTTTTTGGGATTAAGCAAATGTTTGTCAAATTTAACTCTTCCTCAAAGAACTCAGAGACCAAGGCAGTCAGACTGTCCCCCATGCTATCCCAAAAATGCTGAAAGAAATGTCCAGTTAGTCCATCCGGACCCGGAATCTTACCCGGATTGATGTCAAAGGTTGCTTGTCGCACTTCCTCTTTTGTAACAGGACTTATCAGGAAGTTGTTCATCTCACGAGTCACTCTGCCTGTCTCCATCTTCAAGATATCCAGCTGATATTCCACATCTTCTGAGGTATAAAGGATCTTGAAGTACTCCTCAGCAATTTTTCCCAGATCATTTTCTGCAAACCATTCCTTCTCATTATTGTCAAAGAGAGATATTATTCGGTTCTGAGCTCTGCGGTTCTTGGTGGAGGCATGGAAAAACTTGGTGTTGCGATCTCCTTTGTTCATCCATGTGGCTCTGCTTTTTTGCCTCCGGAAGATCTCCTCCTTATGATATTCATCATTCAATTTTCGCTTGAGGGTCTTCAGTTTGAAGGGAATACTTCTAGTAGATAAATCGATATGACGGTGGAGAACCTGTATTCTCTTCTCCGAATTTGGTTTAGAGGCTCGTTTCCAGATAGAGATTTCTTTCCTACACTTGCCTAGCTTGTCGCTCATCGAGAGGTGTGGATATCTCGCTATATTCCTCCAGAAGTCCTCTATAGTTGATCTAAATCCTTCTCGGGAGATCCATCTCTGATCGTATTTAAAGGCAGCCCATCTTTTCCAGTTGTTCCCTAATAGATTATTGATGAGTGGGCAATGGTTTGAAGAAACCTTCTGGAGATACATTGCTTGTGCTTGGGGGAAGAGCTTATTCCATTCTTGATTTGCCACTTTTCTGTCAAGCCTGCATTGAACTAACTCATTGTTCCGGTTTCCAAACCAAGAGAATTGGTAACCAGAATGTTTAATCTCCCAAAGACCACATGTTGAGAGCATGTTCCTGAATTCCCAGCATAATGAGTTTGGTCTCTCTGAACCTCCAATCTTCTCTGACGGGTCCACAAGTTCATTGAAGTATCCTGTAAGCATCCATGGTCCTCTACGAGACAGTTCAAAAACATATTGTTTTTGCCGAGACAGTCCTCACCACTGTCACCCAGACGTTCAAAAACAGATGGGGATGCATGCAATTTCCTTGGATCATCTAACTTCTGCTTCTTAGTCTGCATGTCGTTACTACCACTAAGTCTCCTTCTTTTACTCAGCGATAGTAGGGTTTCATTAGGGCACTCTGGCTCCAAAAAAGCTTGATCCTTAGATGAGCTGATCTTTTTAACTCTCCATTCCTTCTGTCCTTCTGACCCTCTTTTCTTCTCTTTTGCGTTTGTCCATTGGATGCGATCTTTCAATCTTTTAGTAGAAGCAGGCTCCGAGTTCTTTGAAGGATCGTGGGTGCTGCTTGGGGGAAGCTCGCCACCAGATATTATCCCTTTCCCTTTAGGTATGTTCTTCCAGTTTTCACTTCTAGAGGTCATTCTGCCACCCTTTGGTTGAGCTTGTTCCTTGAGTTGGAAAGGGCAATGGGCTTGGTCGTGCGTCAATCTTCGACAAAGGAAGCAAACGTTGAGCAGTTTCTCATATTCTAGTTCTAGGCGACAGATCTCTCCATATTTGAAATTGGCAACTTTGATGAATTGTATCGGTTCATCTACTATGATCCACACTCTGGCCCTGACATACTCAAGAGAACTGGAGTTTTTGGCGTGTAATTCCACTGCTTCAACTTTGCCCATCGATTCCACTACACTCTCGACTGTATGTTTCTTGAGAAGTTGAATTGGGATGTTTCGTATACGAATCCAGAACAGTAGTCGATTGAGGAAGTTGGGTGCGGGATTAGGTTTCCAATGGTCGACCGTTACTATCCAACCATTCACGGACCATGGGAGAGATCTGCTTCTCAAAGATAAACTGGACTTTGTCCTCTCCAATACCTCTTCCACGGACTCTATCTTTCAGACCCCAGATGGGAGGCAACGCTTTCACCAGGCTACCCACTTTATGAGCTATGGGGTTTAGGCAACAGACAACGACGCTCATAGCATTCTCTTCTAGCAGATCTTCAATCTCCAGGTCAGGAATTTCTACCGGATCTCCTTCTCTTAGAAGATTCTACTCCCTTAATTGCTCCATTAGAGTCAACTCTTTCTTTTTCCTTGGTCGATTCATCTTTCCAAAGGCGCTTCGACACCCAAATAGTTACTCGCTATAAGGGTTTCTCTGAACAACAACTAATACGGCTTCTTCAGGAGATACGACCAAAGAGATACACAAAGGCAGCTAACACAAAGAGAAGGTGAGCCGAGTGTTGATCTAGGATTCCGATTAGTAGATCTGAAAATAATGCTCAGATTTGCTCTTGACGGCTAACCCTAGTTCCATCGCATTACTTTCCTTTTTTCACTCTTTTTCTCGTTTATAAATCAACGCATGTTCACCTCCCCCGACTATATATATATAGGTGGCGCATCTCATCATATATACTTGCCTACTTGGTTTAAAATTACCGACCAGCAAATTCCCATAGAACCACCAATACAATGTTCTTCGGAAACCATTCCACTTCGAATATGAACAATTATATACATTCCAATAAGCAATTTTCTTAAGCACATCTAATTATAAGTATAACATTCGTAAGGAAGAAAATAACTTTCATATTCCGATAGCCCAACAAGCTAGTTAACATATTTTCACCATATGATATTTTTACTCTTTTACCTATACGTGAAAAAAAAAAGACGACGGCGTATGCGTCCCGACAAGATTTAACCGACAATACATAATATGCTTACACGACGACGAGAACACACACCCGTGGATCATATAGGCGGTGCATCTCATCATATACTTTGGAAAGAAGAAATATCCAAACCAATCTCTGTCTTCATATATATATAAACAATACATAGACATATAACTCATTTTGTTAAGAGAGACAACAAAAAACGAGAATAATAATGTCGTCGTCGAGGGAGCTACAATACTTGGAGTACACATACAGGAACAACCGTCCCACGACGGGTCTCCTCAACTCCATCTTCATGACCACCGTCAACACCGCCGCTCGTTCCCTTGTCTCCGTCGCATCCACCGCCTCCACACCGGAGGTTCCTTCTAGGCGGTGGTCGGCTTCGGACCACCTCAGGTTCATGTCTATGATGATGACGTGGCTCAGCCTTTGGGTCCTTAGGGTTTTCTTGGACTATTTTCCTCTTCCTCTCATCTCTTCTTCTTCATCTTCTTCTGCTTATTCTTATTCTTATCCTCCCTTTAGTTTCGCTTCGGGTCTTCTTACCGCGGCGGCGGAGAACGCGTTGGTCCCAGTTAAGGCTCCCTCCTCGTCGTCCACGTCATCAACGGCGCTGGTGAAGTATTCAGGGTCGTCGGATCTGGGTATGATGATTTGCGACGGCGTTGATGAACCTTCCGTTAACTCTCTCGGTAGAGCACTTTGTCACGTAAGTTGATGAATCTAAGTTGTCACTTTGTCACGTAAGTTGTTATAATTAGTGTTCAATTAAACATTAACGTTTTTCAGTTATACTGTATGTCAATATATTCACTTGTTTGCCTTGGTTCAACTAATCAAGACATAATCATTATATGTAGACTTATGTTATATTTGTATAACTCGACCGTCACTGAAATAGCATGTCTTCTATAAATTAATAAAAATTATGTTGGACCTTTCTATTTCTGGACACCACGAAGTTCCTAACGTGGACATTTTACCTCTGTAACTTCCACGTGGGCAACATGCACCGTGCCACGTAATATATGAAAGAAAACAAAGAGGGAAGTCCATAGGCTCGATTAATTATTAATCAAACCATAGATAATTACCATAGTTTATCATACTAAATTACTTGTAACATACTGTATTTCTTTCAAAAGAATTACATATGTGACGAATTATGACTCTTAAGATCTGCGTAGATATATTGTTGTTAGATATATAGATGTCTATATGAACATTAAACTTGCCACCTATTTGTATATATTTACAACTTGACCATTTAATATACTTATCTTATAACATGTTTTTTTACGAGTAGGCACTAGCACTCATGAACGAGATACCAGTAACCTCAAGAAAATACCAATTTGCCTTGGGAATGGCTGAGAAGATCATGGAAGACAACGCCCAGAGCGGCCACGTGGATTTACTGGACGTCAATAGAGCGGCTCTTGCGTCCTCGTTTGCACGCACCACTGCGAGATTGCAGGACTGCTTGAAACGCTCTCGAACCGCAGACGAACCCTTCGGTGGTTTGCCACTGCGTCTGGTCAGCGCCCTCCCTCTGGGTGGCTACGTCGCCTCCTACGTGAGAGGGTTAAGCGCATGTATCAATACGGTCAGGTCCTTGGCGGACATGACTGGGAGCTTGTTATCGCAGAATAGGAGGAGAGAGTCTGCGGTGGTGAGGGCGGGCGGTTCCCAAGAAAATGAGGCTGAACTAGCGGTCGAGAAGCTTGCGGAGGAGCTTCTGTGGATGACAGAGAAGCTTAGGCGTTACGGTGCGGTGGCGGAAGGGATTAAGCGGTGGAGCTACGCTTCCGGTTTAGCTTCCTTGTCTCTTACGGCTGCTCCCAGGGTCCAAGGCCTCATGGTTAAGATTTCAGGCAAGTATTCAGATTATGTTATTTAGATTAGTTTTTTCAATATTTTGTTTTAAAAAAGTAAATTCTAATTATGTTATATAGTTTTCAGTAAAAATTAAATGTATTTGGTCATATATTAGGTCCAAGTTTCATTTCACTATCACAAATATTGTTCAATTCAGTTTGGTTTTGGTTTGAAATTTGGTTTCTATGCTCATTACATATCTGTGGTTTTCTCACAAACTCAATTTCTTGCAGCGCTCTTAATTGGAGAGTTAGCAAGAGACAACACACAAGTTCCGGGACAAGTGACGTTCAGGCTCCTTGCAAACTGGTTACCACTGTTTAGTCACGCAAGGAACGGGCTAGCGTTTCCCGTGCTGACGGGTTATGAGAGAGTTGAGGTGGAACGAGCTATAGACAAAGCCATCTCGACTTTACCTGCATTGGACCAAGAAATCCTACTCACAAATTGGCTCCAAGATTTCTCAGTCTCGGCCTCTGAGTGGCCCAATCTCCAGCCAGCATATGACCGTTGGTGCCACTCCACTCGCCAGCTTTTCATGTAGAACGACCAAATACCATAGTCATGATGGTCTGAGAAAACATGGGAAATTTGTCGTGCTTTTCTTTGATACGAGTTTTGGTTATAGCTTATGTGTCCACACATTTATCTTAGCTTCTTAGATAATAAGACAAGTTTCGATCTATTCTAAACCCTTGTGATGTGTTTTTATGAGTCTTGGAATTTCAAAATTCTACCTTATATGTTCTTTCTTAGATCAAAAACTCCAGTATACGGGGCAAACCTGATTGTATTGTGTTGTTGACAAGAGAATTAATCATCCAATTTCTAAAACTGCTGGTTTGTACGCTAAGAAATTTTTATAATTCAACATACTGTAGATAGTCTTTCTATGGAATTATCAAGTTCAAATTTCTGCTTGTTAACAACAAAACCCCCAAAGGTTTCGAAGATGCTGATCATGAACACAATCTGCAAACGCAAAAATGCAATCCATAAACCCAACAAGCATGAGATTAGTCTGTACCATAAAGTTCCCTATCATGAACAGATAAGATTTCCGGAAATAGGTGTTGTGCTTAATTAGGTTCCACATAGCTAATACCATAAGTATATAAATACTTTGGCTTCTATAAAGAGTTATTTTTTTATTACCTTTAAATATAATTTAAATTTTATTGGAAAAAGATGTCATGTCAACTAAACCAATAAAGAGAGATTGAAATACTTCTTTGATTATATACATATTTAAATGGGTTGTCATATAAATTTATTTTTATGTAAAAAAATGAATGAAATTTAATTTGTAGAGAGATTAAAAATTGAAGAAACATACATACATATAAATGTTCAAATAGCACTATATAATGTCATAGTATATATAGATATATCTTATATAATATGAGAAGGGTTTTTCCTAACTTTGCATAACACGACAACATTTAACAGCATATATTTTTGACAAATGTCCTTACTTTTTAATTATTAAATTCTTTTAATTTATTTTTTCTCAAAATTACATACATTATTTTTCATATTCACTAAATTTAAATGATATTTCTGTACTAAAAAATGTATTGACATTTATGCAATGTCCTTTTAGTTATTATATATAGATATCATTTATCAATATTTTATATAATTACCATAACATTATAATTTTTCAAATAATTAAGAATTAAATATTAATATTATAATTTTAGACAAAAAAATTTCCGATAATTAAAGATTAAATATTAATATCATAATTTTGGAAAATATAATGTGATGTTTATTAAATTCTTTACTAATTTCAAGCAATAAAAATATTATAATATTATAATATTTATTTGTTGACAAAAAAAATTTTGTTTCACAGTTTTTATGCCAATAGATCAAATCAATTTATTCTAAAATAATTTCAAGATATAAAACAATAGGATTCTTTATTTTTTTTACAGTAATCATTAACACAATTTATTGCATATTAATTCTTAAAAATAGTTCAAAATAAATTATTTAAAGTTTCTTATATTATAGAAAGTTATAAAATTCAAAAAAATGAAATTGAATTTAAATATTCAAATTTTGACCGTTACTCAGTAAATTTTTTAATTCGTTAGATATTATTTTTAAAGAATAATATTACTAAACCTTGAATATTTTATAGATTGAACAATTTATATTTGTTTTTAAAAATTCAACTTATGGTATATCCGGAAGTAAAACTTTTTTAATTATAATAAATAATATGATAATTTATTTTTTCACAAAATAGACTCATATATAAAAGTGAGAGGTGAAGTATAATGATAATTATCAAATTAATATGTTAAGTTAGATATCAAAAGATTTTATTTGATGAATAACTTAATAACATAAATTAATATGGTAAATTAGATGATATCAAATGATTCTTTAGAATATTCTATTTAAGATTTTTGAAAACAACGTACTCTAGTAATAAAATCTAACGAAAATAAATTAAGATTGCACCCACTATTTAACTTGTAACCAATTAATTTATAACCTATTTGTAACCAGCTTATTAAAATTATGTTGTCTACAAAATAATGTTGTGTACTTCCGTTTTATTATAAAGGGGATATACAAATTCTAAAATATTAGAAAATTAAGAAAACTAAAATGTACGAAAGTAGTAGTATATTTATCATATCGTACCAGTATATAAAATGAGTAGACCTCTTATAAATGCAATGATACATTATATTAAAAATTTGTGTTAGGTTCCAAACCTACAAAGTTGACATAAGAAAAAATTAGAATTTTCAATTGTATAAAAATTGTTATAAAACATATTATTGTAATTATAAACAATGTGTGATAGGGTTATGAAGTGGGTAAATACTTCATCTATCTGCATGAAGGTGTTAAGAGTCTTCAAAGTGAAGAATTTATTTAGTAAATTGGAAAGTATTCAACTGGTAAGTACATTAATATAACATGTTGAAGCTCATTATCTTTTAGTGTCATTTGACCCACATATCAGTTTCCATTTACCATATTCCTACTATTTTTACTCTGGTTCTAATAACATAGCTAAAGCATCTTCAATTGGAATCGTATAATTTTTTTTTGATTGTTCAAAAATGCTACTTTATTTGAATAATAATAAATCATTAAAAGGTTGACCCAAAAAAATTTAAATTTTTTTTAGTTTAATTTGTAATTTTGTTTAAGTTTATTTTTGTAATATATTATAAAATCAACACAACCACTGTATTTGTGATACGTAAATAAAATGTCATAATGAACTAATAATAGATAATATAAATGATTTTTATTATAAAATTAAATAGGTAAGAATTAAGATCATGCATTACTCACCTAATAATTACTTTGTTTTATGGAGTTACTAGCAGTTGATCCGCGCTACGCGCGGAAGTTTCATGAGGTTGATTTTGTTGTTGTGTTAGTTTGATATTTTGTATGTTTTTTTCCGTCTTTCCGTGTGGTTATGGTGTTCGTATGTTGTTCTTTGTTCTTTTGTTGTTTTTTTTTGGTTTTTTTTCAAGTTTGTATTTTGTTTTCTATCTTAGAAATCTAAAATTGATTAAAATCATGATGATCTTTTTTTGTATTCATAAAATATAGAATTCGAAGTTAAGTTTTGTATAGTTATTAATTGTTTTATTGGTTTTGTCTTTTGTTCTGGTTTATTTATTTTATTTTCTTTTTGTCGTTCCATATTTTTTTGGTTTTCTTAGATGTTGTTGTAGGTAATGTTTTTGGTTTTTTAAAAGAATATAATTGACCTGTGGTTGTTGTTTTTTTCAAAACGCTTTTGTTTTTGGAGTAATGTGTTTGTGGTTTTTTATGTCAAATGTTTTGCCAGTTCAATTACTTATTCTTTAATTTGTTTATTTTTTCTGTTTGACATTGGACCTTAATTTCTTTAATATGGTTTGCCTTTGATATGGGAATGGCTTTCTTCCCTTTCAAAATATGATGTCGTGTGAATGGATAGCGGTGAAGTAATTTTCCCGATCTACAGTATAGTTAGAGTTTTGAAAGTTTTCCCTTCATTGCTAATCCTTCTTCATTCATCCCTTTTAGAAATGCATAATTTATCTCTCTGCCTTCACATCCGTAAGGGTTAATTTGCTCTTCTCTGCTGGTTTTGTTCCAGTTAAGTGTTTGTTGGTGTTCAAATCTGGCCTTCTTTAATTTTGTTTTTTGGGTTTCATTTCAGAATTAATTTGTGAATTTTATTGCCGATTTTTTTAAAAATTTTTGTTTTGTTTGGTCTCCAGAGTGTGGGTTTTGATCAGATGTTAATTGTGTGTTGTTAAATTAAATATTTGTCTCTATGACGGTTTTCCACCAAAAAATTGTGAGGTGTAGTATTATGTTCGCCGGTTTAGAAAGTTAATCAATTAAGGTCTAATGCGAAGATAATCTCGAACTTGAATATTAGCATCTTTCCCATTAACTAATGGTGTGTGTATGTCGTAGTTTTTCCCCCGGCTTGGTAATGGTTTCGTATATATTTGTCGAGTGATGTTAATGTTAGTTGTGTTTCCCTTATTCTATGAACGTGTTTGTAAGTTATTCGATTGAATTGTTTTATCATTTTTTTAAGGATGCTTGTTTTACGAATGAGAGTTTTTAAATGCTATAAGTGTTGCTGAATCTGAAGACCTCTTTCCATACGTCAATGCTAATATTCATACAGATCGTTTAAGACCTGTTTTAGAGTTCGTTTGTTCGAGCTCTCTTCTCAATTTGTTGATCTTGTATGCATGTTGTGTTTTGTTTTCATGGTAACTGGTCGGCTTATTTATTATTTTCTCCCTATCTTTTCTATTATTGGTATACTTTCAGTTACTATATCTTCTTCTCTTGTTTATATTATTATGGAGGTGTATTCTTTGTTTAGGAAGGAGGAAAACAACGACTTTGTTATGAAGTTTGGTAATTTGTAGAGGATGATAACATTGGTTAGCTTATTGTTTTGCCTTAAGCTAACAGAAAAAGACAAACTTGATCATTTGTTTGAAGTAGTAGCATTGCTCGCATCTATTCTCCATATCATTGAGGCTGGAGATGATAGTTGGACGAACTTCTGCCAATGTATTGTAGTAGCACTCGAGTTTTTGTACATTGACTATGTTTAACAATATCTTGATATCTTTCCAGCATTGATCACTTCTTGCCTTGTTTTCTTTCCAGCCTAGCTTGTCGAGCCAAAATTTGCCTTCTCCTGTCTCACCCCTGCACAACTGGACAATTCCATAAAGGTATATACCGTTCTCGTAATTACCTTCTGCTGCCTTTTTCAAGTGTGTCAACCTTTCTTCTGAGTTGTTTTTGTGGAAATACTCATGGATCCCTTTGATGTAGTGTACCTCCACATTTCCACTTGCAATAGGTTTTTGCATGAGGTCTTGGTATTTTGTGAGTGCTGCTAGGGGATTGATTGCTAGTGGCCATAGGTTGATATGCTTGTAAACTCAGTCATTTTGTGCTGCTTTGGCTAGATGTGGTGATGCTTGCATAACATGTCTGCCGTTTCAAATCTTTGTACTGGTGTAGTGGGGTTTTAAAGGTGTACTTCAATTTGATTGTCAAGTTTGTACCTCAGCCATGGGAATTGGGGTAATTATAATATATTTTTTATAAACTATTTTTCCTATCATTTATTGAATTTTGACAATTGTATCTAATTTTACATGTTTGAACTGGGGCCTTCCAACTTTTAGTTTTAGTAGTGATTTGGTTATATCGAAGCCTTATGTTAATAGGCTTGGGACCAAAATTTGGGTTGTAGGGGAGGTTTGTCTGATTGTGGTATTTGTTTTATATAAAAAGTTTGAAGATGAGGCCCATATTTGTTTGTGTATTGTCATTTTGGGCTCTTAACTTGCTAATTGTTTAAGTTTACGTACCATAAAAGTTTCTGTAATATAGGTTGTTTGTTATTCTTCTTATTAGTTGTAAAGTAACACGGTTATATACTTTTTTATAATATGACTGGAAGTTTATTTAGTTCGATTTAGTTTGACAGAATAGTCGTATGTTTTAGGTAGATTCTGGAATTTTTTAAGAAAACCATTTCCTGTATTTTCAGAGTACATTGTTTTGACATAAAAAATGTTCTACTTAACTCTGTTTTGATATTTTTTAAAAAGAAATTGATTACATCAGTTTCATATGAATTTCTACAGTTCTGTTTAGAGTCGGTCGTATTTTCATATGGAGAATAGTAACTGAATTTGCTCATATATTTATTTCCCGTGCCCTTTATAAAAGATAATGAAAAGAAAAACAACTTGAAAAGGAGGAGAACTGGAAAACAATGAAAATAGTTCCTCATCGTATGTTATGTTTTTTTTTTTTTGTTAATGATGGTTTACAAACTTCCTCATCTGCTTGTAGTAGTAGTACTTCTTGCACCTATCCTGTTTGGTCTGTTGTCTTTTGTAGATTGGAAGTAGATTGGTTTCTTGATGATATGGATCCCCTCGAGTGATAATTGGATCAAAAGACTTCTCCTGTTAAACGGGAGAGTTTGTAAGGCTATTTTGAGAAAACGAAACTCGACGAAGAAAAACAGTCGCAGCTTTCATACTTCCTGCAACAAAGGAGCCTCAAGGAGGTCTTCACCAGCTTCATGTGTTTCTATCTCACTTTGTTGTGCGGTAGCATTTCTATGGGCTGAAGCAAAAAACTCACCAGCCTAAAAACAATAACATCCACATGAATATATCACGAGATGCACATCCAACGCTTTAACCATAACAGTGTAAAATCTGCATTTTGCACTATAGAAGACCCTTTACACTCACTAAAACACTGTGGAACAAACATTATATATAGTGTGGTGGCATTAGTATCTACTTTTATCCTCAGGTAAATATATTTACAGAACCAGAAAACTGCCAATCGAGTTTAAATCCAAGTCAGAAAAATATCGAGACTCTACATGTAAGGCGGTAATGCAGGATCTACAAAAACTCTGATTTAAGTAGAATGAAAAGACATTACCTTCTCAAGAACAAGCTTGTACTCCACAAGTTCATTATAAGACCGCTGCAACTTGTCATTATTAGCATTGATTTCAACAAGTTCAGCTTCTAGCTCTCCAAGCTTTACCTGAATAAGGAGGAAGAAGAGAAAGTATAAGCAAGAAGAAACGGGAAGCTTTAAGTACCAAAATATTGTTATATGGAAGTAGGTGAGGAACAGACCTCTCAAGACATAGGTGAACTAACATCCTCTCCAAGGTTTGTGTCATTCCATTTCATATGCTTTTGTGGAACAAACTTGGCCAATGACATCTAATGTGCGTCAAGAAAACAGGGAAGAAGAGCAAACCATAAGGCTATAAATTAATGTATGGAATAAAATAACAACACCGTTAATCAACATAATGTAGGAAAGTTGAACACGGAAGCCCTGTACATCATATAGAGAAGTTGTCGATTTCTTTTTATAAATAAAACGAACTCATGAGCGTTTAATAATGGAAGTTTTTCTTTTAAGAGATGAAGACAATATAAGAGACGGGAAACATTAAAAGAGTTTAAAAGTCGGCTCACCTTGAAGTTCTGTATTGGTGTTGGCAAGAGAAACCAGCTGCTGATAAGTCTGGAACCTGTAATACTCTTCCGGAACAATACCGAAAGACTCGTCGACCTGATGAAAAGCAGTGGTTGCTATGAAACGTATGGACTATGGAGAAAGGGGAGTCAGTTAGTTTGAAACGAGTGTTGCTTCTGGTGACTTCAAAATCCGAGAGAATATATATTGCCCCATCACACAGCGACTTTTCGTATTTTGAAAGATGGGTGACATTGATGGATCCTTTGGATGACAAAACTATAAAAAAGACCTCAAATTAGATAAAGATATTATAATCGAGTAATTGACAAAGGTAGTTGAGATCGATACAACCTTTTGATCTATTAGCAAGAAATCTACTCACATTAGTTGGCCTCCTTTTTTGACGTTGCGGGCAGGCCAGTGAGGAAGCAATCTTCCAACGATCTGCTGGTGTAGGCAGCCAGCTTTGAGATTTGTGAATGAAACAACAGTGGATTCTATGTTAGTAAAGATAAAATTTAGAGAGTAAGGAAATTTTGAGAGGCATGAGGTTGGAAGAGAGGGTATTATATAAGACTTGACCTTGCACACATTGAAGAAAAAGTTGTGCGGCTTCATTTGAATGACAGAGCATTGAAAGACTTGAGTAACGGTTTTAGAGGAAGACAATCCGATGGAGATAGTGAAAGGTTATGAAGGAATTCATGAAGAAGATGAGGGACGTATGAGGTGACATAAGGGAATCAAGATAGGGGAACGGTTGAGGTCGCACATTTACAGCGGCGGAGTGGAGCTGCTAGGAAAAAAGGGTTTTCTTCGATGAGCAGAATAAACATGTAATACATATCGACTCGAAAAGGGCTTAAAAATCTAAAGAACCAAATAGGAATTATTTACTGGGTTCTCTCATAAAATTGGGCTTCAAAAAAATGGCATTAGTTAACTAATAGAGGTGATGACGTGGCCGCACAAGAAAGGAAAAGGTAACTTTATATATATAGATTTCATTTTCCGTTTGAGTACTACTACTATCCGTAAAAGACTGAATAATCTGATTTAGCCATTTGTTTACGAGTCGGATAAGTCTGTGAACTTTGGTAAGGTTCCTTGGAATCCAACCAGGCATGTGATCCTCTGAATAGATCTTCACCACCATTGTTACCAACAAGCTACTCCATGAAGATCTTTAGTCCATCTGGTGTCTGTGCGCTGAAGAACTTGAGCTCGATGTCATGATGGTCATGATGGTCATGTTCCAAAGAGAAAACATGGGATATTAATTGTCGTGCTTTTCTTCGATACGAGTTTTGGTTATAACTTCTGTGTCCACACATTTATCTTAGCTTCTTAGGTAATAAGACAAGTTTCGATCAATTAAACCCTTGTTATGTTTGTCTGAGTCTTGGAATTTCAAAATTCTACCTTATATGTTCATTCTTACATCAAAAACCTGATTATCCCAGCTATTTTACAGTAGCATACGTGACCATCAATAAAATAGGCAAATACGGAAGCAGATGTATGCTAAAACTAAAAGCGTTCGAGAAAGTTCCAATCCTTGAGATTGTTTAAAGGATCCAAGGAAATCTGGTGATTTTTTTTTGTTTATAAAAAGTGTACAAACAGACAGCTAAGGTTTTGATGTTCTTAGCTTATGATTCCTTTTTTCTGAATCTTTCTTCCTTTGCTTTCATTAGCTTTGTCCAGAGGTGGAAGCTGAAACTTCTGCGCTGCATACAGGGCAAACCTGCAGAAGATTGTGTCAGTTTCAGTTTGTTAACGGAGTTCCGAAAGCTCCTTCCAACATGAATATTGACAAGAGAATCATCCAATTTCTAAAATTGCCAGTTTGTAAGCTAAGAAATTCTTCTTCCTAGAAGTGATGGAAACTGATAAGATGATTTACCATAGTATAGATAGATAGTCTTCCTACTTTCCTAGGGAACAAATTTCTGCTTATTAACAACAAAACCCTCAATTTCGAAGATGCAATGAAGCCAAACGCATAAATGCAATCCATAAACCCAACAAGCATGAGATAGTCTGTACTGACCACAACGTTCCCTATTATGAGCAGATAATATTTTTGGAAATATCATGTGTTGTGCCTGTTTTTTCTAACGTGAATACATATATCCATAACAAAAAGGGCATCTGTCGAGTGATAAAAACAGACAACAGACTCCCTGGTTGTGCTTATCAGGTTCCTCATAGCTGACTACCATAACTATATACTTAGCTTCTATACAGGGTTATGTTTCATAATAGACATACCTTGTTTATCTTCAACCAGTTGTTTATGCACTCCGAGTGGTAAGAATGTTTGCATGGGAGCAGTATCAGGTCATCATCATCCTCATAGTCTAAACGACATATAACACATCTGCATCAAGTATCGGAAAAATTAGTTATCTAGGTACATGCACAAAATTCTCAATGGTTTACTTAATTGGTTACAAAAAAGGCCTTACGACTCATTGGTTCCGTTCTGATTGTCCCCATCTTTATATCTTTTTGAAGGCAAAGATGCAATTGTATCAGCAGACAATCCTCTACTTTCGGTTCCCACAATGTCGCCAAGTGCAAGCAACTCCTGCAAACATTAGAGAGTATAATTATAAGCCAACAGATGTGTTCAGTATCTGGATTATGCCATATTGAAAATTGAAATGCATGACGGATCTTAAAACTAGATTCTAACAAGTTTAACAGTAGTAGTATTCACATTAAACTTCAAACCATTTAACAAAATTATGAGAGAGACCGAGAATCCAAAACGAATAGAATACCACAAATGCTTTCATACCTCATATGAAAGCTCATCAGGATCCATCTCATCCCAGGCATCCTGCAAAAATTAATGATACAGAACATGAGTGGAAGCAGGCTCAAGTCACATCAATGGACCCTTAGATTCTATGATTCTAATTTTTAGTTGTTTTTTTCCCACAAAATGGACTAGCCTCTATCAAAGTTCAGGTCCATGCTTCAAGGTGTGAGCATAACCATCTCCAATATCAGTGCCCAGTAAACGTTAGCAGATTACAATTGATTCAATTACCCTCTGGTGAATGCAATTTAACCTTTTAACATACAGTTACGCAAAATTCTAGCAGCATATAGTTAGGTATGACCTAGTACCAAATACCAAACAATTTCAATTGAGTAAGACTAAATAAAATTGTCCATGTCACAATTCCAGTGACTGGCTCAACTAAAAACAATAATTACCCCATACAGAAGGAGGATTATCTAACTGGGCCTCCGAACTAAAAAGGTAACACTATGGACTAATGCCATCACAGAAGGATAGTAGATAGATGGAACCATGTAAGATGTATAACTAGAAGGGCCATGTAAGATGTATAACTAGATAAACTTTATCACTGCGGGTTCAATGTCAACGACTATGTCATTTGGTCACTATATGACTAAATAAAAAAGAAGTTGGACAGTAGATCTTTTCACATACTGGGGGAAAAAAGTTCATATTCTCATATTCTCAAGAAGAAAAATTGAAAAGACAGCTCAAGAAAAAAAAAAGGATTTGATGTAGTGTAAGGAGCCTACCTGAGAAGTATGACTCTCATCCTCTAGAACTTCAACCCCTGCAACCAATAACAGTTAGCATAATCCCCAATTCATGTTAACACACGCATCAAAAAAAACTTGGGTGATAGCTATAAGGTAAACTTACGATTTGCTAACCCAGACAAGGCAGACAATCTAGCTGCCATATCTCTTTCTTCAGCATCTTGAAGAGCTCTAGCATAAGCCTCATCATCTGAATAAGCAACTTCTTCGATGTCAGAGTTGCCGTCATCTTCTTGATCATTTTCATTGGCGTGAACATCCGGCGCATCTTCCTGAGGATCGTTATCTGTTTCATATTCGTCGTCATCCTCATCCTCATTCTCGGGGTCATCAAACTCATCCTCATCGTATACATAGCTTCCAGTTTCCCAGCTCCCATAGTCACTAATTTCACTATTCATGGTCAACATCATATACGCCCGCTCCTGAAACCCGAACAACAGTATTCAATATAACTCCCAATTCTACAGAAAGCCCTAACAGCATTCGAATAACCTAAAATTTGATGGGGGAAGAAAAAAAGAAAGAGCCACCTGTTCTTGGAGTGTGCGAGCAAGAGCAAGATCCGCATCAATTTGGTTAAGATTAGTGAACGGAACTCTAGCGGAAGAAGATCGAGGAGGTAGCTCAGCCACCAAATTCGATCCGTTCTCTTCCACCGTCACCGCCACCGCCACTGCCGTCTCTCCGTCCCCTTGCTCTCCTCTCTCGCTATTACCACCACTTCCGGCGTCTGAGACAACAACGGTCTGCCGATTCTCAATCGGTAACCGTACCTCAGTCTCGTTAATCTTGGTGGCTTGCTCGGCGGTGACGACGACGTTGCTGGCGTGGCCGTTGTCGTTCTCCATGGGCATGATTGGAAACCTAGCTAGGGTTCTTCGAATCTCAGAATTAGGGAGATGGATTCGATGAGGATATATGGTATCGAAAGGGAATTATTCAGGAATCTGAGAAAACGATGACACGACCGAGAAAGGGAAATAGTTCTTCTCTTCTTCTCTTTTAGCTGAGATTTCAAATTTTGAAATTGTTTTTGCAATCTTCTTCGAAATCACACCCTTTTAATTTTTGTTTCTTTCTAAACACACCGACTACTATATATTTATTACTATTTACATCTCCACCTTTCTAATGTTCGTCAATGTCTCATATGTGTTAATCCAAAAACCAGGAACAATCTCTATAAACTAATAAACACTATAAATTAATAAATTTTGATAGTTTGAATTTGGGTTAGAATAAAAAATAACAAAATTTAATTAGATAATAATTTTTTATGAAATCTTCATATAAAATATGGTCCTAATTATATCACAAATTAATAATTATGTAAATTTTCATATATATACATATGCTGATATAATAACGTATATTTCTCCTAAAGCTCTTATCTATAGAACAATTATTATGTTGTATTTTCAAACTATAATGATATAAAATATTTTGTAATATGTCATAAAGACAGCTACATTATTTTTAAGTTTTCCATTTCTATATATCTATCATTTACATTTTGATAGTTTGATTGACTATTAAAATATAACAATTGATATTATTATCTATAAATTTAAATTTGAATTTATAATTGAATTTGTCTATTGTATTTGTAGTTTATTGTTAATAATGTTTTCTAAATATGACAAATTCAATTCCAATACTTTAAAGCTTAGAACATCTGAAAGTCTAATTTTATTTTGTTAAAATTGTTTCAATTCATAATTTTAAAAAATTAGACCATTAAAAATATATCTATAAATTAATTATTAATTTACAGTGTAAAATAATAATTCTATAAATTAATATCACTATAAATTAATAAAATGTCTTCGTCCCAATACTATTAATTTATAGAGGTTTTACTGTATTTGTATTGTAACCCCCTGCGGCCCTGCATAACCGAAAACGATATTATTTTCTGCATCCGAAATTTTTTTTATCTTATAAACATACGATAAATAAATAGATTCGATTGTCTATTAAAAAGATTAAAACTTTTGACTCGAAAATAGTTCGGTTATTCAATTATGTTGTGTTTGTTATTTAATTTAGGAGAAAATCACAGTTTAAACTTTCAAAGTGTCATTGAGTAGCACTTTCAACTTTGAGATTATTTAACACTATAAATTTTTAAAATGATTTTATTAACACTTTAAACCTTTAAACTAACATTCATGTTTGTGCCGCCATTAAAAATGACGTAACAGTAATATCCGTCAAAGTGAAATAGTTCAAATATGCTGGTTTGATTTAATTATCTGTTTAATTTATTTAATTTAATTATTTGTTACGTTGATGAAAATATTAAAAAACAAAAAAATACATCAAAGCAAAAAAATGAAGAATCAGAGGTAAGGTTAAAACATTTGACAAATGTAATATTGAATACAACAACATATTTAAAAGATTCACTGGTTTCTAATGAGAAGTCAATCGATTTGAATCAGAATCCAGAGAAGATGCATTTATTAAAAAGATTAATAATGTGAAGAGTGACATTGTAAAATTTTTATCTACAATGAAGATGAATACAAATTTATATTTTTCTCTTTTATTTATTTATAAAAACTAAAACTAATTAAAATTTAAATTAAACCAACATAGTTTAACTATTTCTCGTTGACGAATATTATTATTCCGTTATTTCTTATGGCGATACAAACATGAAAGTTAGTTTTAAGGTTTAAAGTGTTAGTAAAATGATTTTGAAAGTTCAAAGTGTTAGTAAAATCATTTTAAAAGTTTATAGTTAGTGAAATTCTCTCAAAGTTTAAATTGTTACTCAGTTAGACTTTGAACCTTTAAAATGTGATTTTTATCTTATTTTAGTTACGACAATCAATTTGGTATTTTTAATTGAAAAGAAAAGAAAAATATATTCAGGTAAAAGTTTTGTGAGATTTATTTTATAGTAGAAAATTAGAAGAGCTAAAAGACCAAGTGTAATATGTGTCAATGTATGGAAGGGCCGAAACGCCACAATTTTTTCGCTGAAACGTGCAAGTAAACAAAACCTTGTTGATTGATAAAAATATTTATTTTATTTTTGAAGGTTAATTCATCATAATTTATCAATATAAATTCACTTTCGAGAAAAGTTAAAAATTAAATAAATTAATATTTCAAGTTTACACATTTGCTTTTTCTTTTTTTTTTCATCTTTGTCTGGTGAATTTTTTTTGGGTCTTCGTATTAGTCATGTATTTTAATTTTAGACGATTTTACACATAATAATATTAATATATAATTTTCTAATTGTTAGCAGTCTAAGGTTTTGACATATAGCGAGAAAATGAAAACTATACGCTACCGTTTCAGAGTTTCATTTTTGTTTCCTCCTTCACCGCTCATTCACTGATCATTTTTCATTTTTTTTGTTTTGTTTATCTCTTCTTCGTCCTCCGTCTCCAAATCCCCTCCTCCGCAACACCGCCGTGCTCTTCCTCAAGCTCGTCCGGCGGTAAGATTACGTTCTCCCTCAACTTCTTGGTAAATTCTTTAAATCTTAAGTCTGTGGCTTCATTAGTTTCTCTCCCTCCCGATAGTTACTGCTTAAGTGAGATTGATTATGATGGAACGAGGCTCAAATTTAACCAACTATTACGTTACTATTGCTTTGGCTTCTCTAGTTAGATTCTGTACCACTCTGTGCTCACAGTTCACAGTTGGTTTAAGAATCAGATGCAATTCTCTATTAGATTCTTTTAATCGCAGAAAGAAATTTATGGTTTGAGAAATTTCACTGCTTTTATAGGATATGATGAGCATTGTCTCAAGTCATCATCACTGTCAACCATCAATTAGACACGAACCATGCTGTATAGGAGCATTTTCTAAGGTTTCCTGTTCGAGATCTTGCGGTCCGTGTTTCTCTGGAAGATTTGCTTTCTCTCATAGCCTCTGCTTAAAGAGTACTTGTGGCAAAACTGCTAGGAGAAGGTTTTCTAGAATTTGCAGTATTGTGGATGATGGGATGAATCCGGATAATTCGAATGACGAGGAGAAGGAATCACTCGACGATAAAATCAAAAGGGTATGTAGTAGAAAACTATAAGCATTGTTACTCCCGGCCACTTTTTTGCTGTTCTCTGTGCAGTCATGACTTGACAGTAAGTGCGCTTCATAGAGTAGAATTCTGTTAGATAGTCATTTGGAGTTTAAGTTATGCTGTTTGTAAATGAAAGCCTCAAGCTTTCTCGTTCGTGAGATTACTAAGAAATGTAATAGAATGTTGATCAACCTGTCGGTCTTCTCGGCTGGCCCTAACTTCTGCTTGAACCTGGGAAAACTGCGTAGTTAATTTGATTTCTTGAATTCCTTTAATATCATGATATCTTCTCATCTCTGTCATGGCTTAGTGACAGAACGTAGAAAGTAATCATGCCTTTGTTTAAATGTATTGATTACTTGATATTCATCTGATCAGTTTGAAACATCACTTTTTTCTGTCTTTAGCAAGCAGATGATATGAATCGGGCAAATCTTGAAAGGATGGTTGGGTCGGATGATTCTGCATTTAACGGCTTAGATCTTGCGACGCTCATCAGACAAAAGTATGGAAGATCTTATGATGTTCAACTCATCAAGAAGGTATGCCTTTCTCTATTCAAGAGTGTTGGTGATTCTGTATCGCATGTTAACGCCATAGCTTAAGACATCTGGATTTATCTGCAAATTATTTAAAGGTGAAGAAAAAAGTTAAGACCTTCGATCCTCTTCTTTTAATTGCATGAATACAGAGCCAGCTTTTGTGAATAACTGTCCATGTTCCGTTTTATATACAGTTTATTGCTGTGACCTTTACTTTATTGATGTGGAATGGTTTGCCGATTAGAAGCTAAGAACTTAAATCATAATTCTTAGATGTGATTAATGTAGGAGTTCATGGGGAGGAATCTTCTTGCGATGAATGTCATGTGGAAGTACAGAGAACAGGTAAGAAGATAATCTTCAACTGTGTTTTGATCATAAAAGAAGCTAAATGTTATGATAGCTCAACTGATTTCACTCCACTAGTATGAGATAAGATAGTTATGATCTATGTTTTCAATATAATATGGACTTTTGTTAGAGAATGTTTGCCACAGTCATGTGTATATCCATATTTTGTTGGTATAGTTCATGCCTTTGAAAACCAGTACTTATAAGCTAATTCACCCTTCTGTCTTTCTGTATTTCTTCTTCCTCAATGGGTAGAAGTCTTTTCCTCTAACCGAAGAAGAATATATACTGAGACTTGACGATGTAGCCAACATGTTGAAATGCTGGGGAGCAGTCTCACATATCCGTAACAGCCTAGCAAAGTCAAAGGAGCGACCTCGGATAGGGAAGGTGAGATCAAGTCAAAACAGTAACTTCAAATTAAAGACATGTATATAAGTTAGATCACCTTGGTTGATAAGAGACCACTTCGATACTTATTACTTGGAAACCTTAGTTTTAAAATTGACATGAGTGGTTCCTCCTCACGTAGGCTGTCAGTATTTTCATAGACATGGATTCGACAGGGGGGCGAGCAAACGAATGGATTTACAAGTAAAAAAAAGCCGACCGGTTTACAGGGGACTAAACCAAAGAAAGCAAAAGGTTTTGTCTCTACGGTTACCTTTCGTCAATTCATTTTGAAGGCTCTTAGGTGATGGTGATTTGCAGAAACAGAGGTTTTTGCTTTATTTGATGTCCAAAATCGAATATGATATATATATATATATATATATATATACATGTGTGTATAATAGTTAGACACAAATCTTTACATGAACTCTCTCTTTGTAAAATATATTGAAATGAATCATCTTTGTGAATCTTCCAGTGATTTGTAAAAGCAGCCACATGCTCAATAGCCTCATTTAGTTTTGGCACTTGTGTATCTTTAGCAATTCGGTATCAATTTGAATTAATAAGTTGATTACCAGTTTTCAGTTGGGCATATCATACTTGTCTACTTTTTTTTTCTTTATTAAGTTGGAGACTACAACCAACATTATGTTGGAACATCGTGATACTTTTTTATACAACACATAATGATTAATGCTTATCTTCATCATCATTATCATCACACTCATCCACCTTCACGTCCTACATCATCATTTAATTTGAGGTTAGTTTTTTTCTTCCTAATAAAAATGAGGAAAAAAAATCATATCATCATTATCATAATTACTATTATTGAATGATGTTGTCACATCACGATACCCATCATGACTCACATCATAAACGTATGCTTCTTAACTTCATCATCAAAAAATTCAAAAGCATCCTCTCATCTCATTACCACAACCACTAACAAGTAACAACATCTTCATCATCTCTTTACCATCCCCATACATCCTCCTCCTCATCATCATCATCATCATCATCACCCACCCCTATTTCTTTTTTTTAAATCAATATGTAGGCCATTAACTCTTCATTGTATATTTACATTGTCCATACATAAATGCTACTAAACTTAAAAATATGTGGACATTTTGATCAATAAAAAATCATCACGCAATTTGCAATATTTTACAAAACATAAAATCATGTGTAGTAAGTAGTGACAATTCTCCTGTCTATATCGCATCGCATGCTTTTTTTTTTTTTGAATTGTCGTTGAGTCATGTGAAGTAATAATTTCTTTTTTAAAATGATACTTTAGTTAAATAATTTTAATTTGAGGAATAAAAAAGTTAAATAATTTTAATTCATGAGTCTACTCACCAGGTATAAAAATTCGTCTACACTTCAATGAAAAGCCCAAAAAAAAAATACTAAAATAAAATCATTTCCAATTCGAAAATGTTAGTTTGACCAAAAAGGTAAAATAACAAAGCCTTTCTTTCGCTTTTTATTACCTTGTCAAAACTCAAAAACCAGAGAGAGTCTACTCATCTTCACAACCACAATTCTCCGGCGAATCCAACGTTCCCGGCAAAAAATCTCCACTCTATCGACGGCGATATATCCAACGACGGCGTTTCACGGTTGCAATTTTAAACCAAGATACTCATCTTTCAACCCAATTCGAACCAGCAACGACGTTTCCGTACAGTAAAAAATCACAATTCGTCTCTGTAACAGCGAATCTCCACGACTTCAACGAGACACCTCACTCTTCCAATCCCGTTATCCCGACGCCGGAAGCTGAATCGTAATCGGGAAAAAACCCTAGAGACGTATGGTTGATTGGAGTGGCGATGCACCACCGGCAGGGCTCGTCTCCGATTACGCCTTCAAGCTTTAACGCCGCCGTTTCAATTGCTTCTGATGTTCCCACTGGTTTAACCAAGTCTCCTTTGTCTCACGCGATCCCAGTTTCGCCGATTTCTGCTGCTTACCCTTCCGGTGATCCTATGCTGATGTCGTCGTCGTCTGGGACTGTTCTCGCTAGGGTTCGGTTATCTGATATTTTGCCTTATGAAGGAGCTCCTTCTCCTGCGTATGCCAAAGCCGTCGAGGCTTTGTCTGTGTCTTTGATGAGGTATAATGCTTCTGTGATCGAACTAGGGAGTGAAGACACTGCACTGATGCGATGTGGCCATGAAGCTGCTCGTTTGTATTTTAGAACTAGAAGCCTTAATGTTTCTGGTAAAGGCAATCGTGGCCTCTCTATGTATAGAGCTGGAAGGTTAGCTCTTTTGGTCTTGCTTTTGTATTGAACAATTGGTTTAATTGTAGTACTCTTCATTGCTCATGCTTGAGATTCTGACATGTAGTGTTATCTGTTTTTGATTTGTATGATGTGTAGTGACATGATTTTGGTCTTGTCAATAGGTCTGTTGAGGATTTAGATTCTTCGCCACCATGCATGGCTGAGATTTTCCGGTGCTTGGGTAAAGTAGCACGAGCTGCTTTGTCTGCAATAGCAAGGCATCTACGTCTAAGAAGCGAGTAGGATGGTTATGATGCTTATTCTCTGGTTTTACTACTACCTGTTTTGCCTCTTTAGTTTTGTTAAAGTCGTATCTCTTTCTGTTTTCTTTTCTTTTTGCAGTGTTTTTAACCATATGCTCGACGACTTTCCACTTGCTCCGAACGAGGTTTCATCGTCGGTGCTACTGGCTTCCTATGCTTATGCCTCAGTCCAAAATGGAAAACATGCTTCTGGAGCTGGGAGCCTATCTACTAATATTGAAGTTGAAAAGGGTTTGTTAACACTGTTCTGCTCAGATGGCTCTGGCATTCAGGTCACCTCTATGAACTTTCACTGTGTAGAAGGTTTACATAAGTACTTTTATTCTAGCGTCGAACTTGAACGTCTCATTTTTGTAATCCTGTGAGCGACAAAATAGTTGTGGAAGAATACTGTCATATTAGTTAGACATCATCAGCCATAATCCTGAGTTTCCATTTTGCTTGATTCGTTACACTATTCCGTTTATATAAAGTACATTTGGCTTCTATTTTTTGTTCCTTCTGAAATTTCTTCTATCCTTAGGTATGTGACCCAAATGGTCGTTGGTACACAGCAGATAATGGAGGTGGGGTGAGTGATCTCTTACTGATTACTGGCAAAGCGCTTAGTCATGCTACTGCAGGTCTCCGTCCAGCTGCCTCTTACAGAACTACTACCGACCATTTGTCTGGTACTGACACTCGTGGAAGGTATGTTTTTGAAGACGAAATAAGCTTTTCCTAAACAGCTTTATGACAGCTTTTCCTTAACAAAGCTTTTCCTAAACAGCTTTATGACAGCTTTTCCTTAACAAACCTTATGACATGAATGCATGCTTACATATTTGATTAAAACTTGCAGGGCATCATTAGCTTTTAGGCTTATGCCGAAAAGTAATGCTATATTAGATTGTTCCCCAATAGAAGCAGCCGGCCATGTAATTCCTCAAAGCTATGTGCCAGTATCTGTTAGTCAGTTTATGGATAACCTCTTAGCCGAGAATGACACTCCAGTTAATCCGCCTGTGAAAACCAGTGTAAGCTCACTCTTTATTACAGTAGTAACAGTAGCTGGCTAGATTGTAGAAGTTCATTTAATCGTATAAAACTTTGATTCTGTGAAGTTCTATGCCAACAGTACCCAAATCTGTCTTTTTTTCTGGACATTTTGAGCAGAAAAACGATTTTAGAATGTCATTTTTTCCGTCATATTCTTTTAGATCATGCACTTTTGTAGTTTAGATATCTCAGTCGAGATTCTAATTAGTGGATGTGCAACTTATATCACTTTTTTCGAGGATCTCACATCATTTGGATCTGTTTTTTTTCATTGGCACTACCTCATACTATAATGATAGAAGTTTCTCTGTTTGATGTTAACTGCTCAGAGCACAAGGTCTTATGTCAAGAGATCTTCTTCTGAATTGTTGATGTCAGGTTCCGCGGGATGATGTTTGCAAAGAGCCTTCCTTAAGAAGTGTTCTATCGGATCCAATCTCGTGAGTATCATTTTTCCTTTAGTGTATAACTTATTTATGACAAACAAATCTCCTCTCTTATTATTGTTACTTTGAATGAATTGCTAATCTATGTTAATCTGATCACGTAAAAATGACCCTAGCTAGGTTTTCTTGAGTGCTGGCAACTGACAAGCCCTTTTTCCAAACTTATCCTCAAGTATTTTCTATTCTAATTTAGCAAGTAGTCCAAAATTAATCATGCGTGCCAGATTGTAGACATACACTGAAGACATGATTTGGTTATCTTTTGTTCCTAGCTCCATGAGCTGTATAAAATGTTCAATTATTTTCCACCTTTTTGTTCCGTTGATGTAATTTTGTGAAGGCAGTACAGTGAAAACAACGTTCTAACTTGTCTATTGCAAACTCTTTGATGTTAGTGGTGCTTTTCTTGAAGATGCAATGGTGGTCTCTTGTGGACATTCATTCGGTGGCCTTATGCTTAGAAGAGTCCTTGAAATGGTTGGTACTAGTTTCCTTTGATTGTATTAATATGCTAGTCTCATGTGATAGTTCTTTCTATATACCAAGCATATTTAATAACCACAGTTATCTTATGCACAGTCTAGATGTACGCTCTGCAATGCAGAAATCGAGCCTGGGTCTCTGGTTCCTAACCATGGTAATTCCTATAAAGTTCATTCTCTTAGTATATGTGTTCCTCAATATATAAATTGATCTACGATAGTCTTTTGGGGTTTCACGTCAATAAACAGTCTTAACCGTATTCCTTTTCTAATGTCAAACACATAGCACTTAGAGCTGCCGCTTCAGCTATAAAGCAACAGGATGATAAAAGACTTTTCCACAACGCAGCCATGAGGAGGCGTAGAAAAGAAATGAGTGATCAAATGGATGTGGTGAGATGATTTGACACTCCTCTATTTAACTAATTGCTTTTGTGGTTTCCTATTACATAGTTACTATCTTCAAACTTATCAGCATGCATCATCATCTGTTTTCTGGTTAGCTTAAGCTTATGTTGTTGATGAACCTCTGATAAAAGTTACTACGTGATGCCAAATTTCTTCTTGCAGGAAAATGGAGATCCAGCTACGGATGATGGAGTGCATCGAGTGGTGCATTATCCATTTTCTGTAAATGAAAAAGTGCTCATTAAGGTAGGCCATTATTTTCTATCTAGGATTCTGATGCATAAATTTCTTCCATCATATCATTTGGTTCTTGCGTGTTATGGAACGCATTTTCAATTGCAGGGCAACCGGAGAACCCCGGAAAAGTTTGTTGGAAAAGAAGCAATCGTGACATCTCAATGTCTCAATGGCTGGTAACTATTACTCTATGATCTATAAGATCTGAAACAAAACTATGCTTGATAGGTGAAGCTCGAGTTATTACTCTCAAACTAATCCATTTCATTTGTTTTACAATAACAGGTATCTATTAAAGATTGTCGAAAGCGGAGACAATGTGCGGCTGCAATACCGATCCCTAAAAAAGTTGGTGAACGATGACAGAGGAGGAGGCCTACAGGTACAACCTGTTGAGAGCAATAGCTTGTAGTATGTATTCATATTCAACCCTTTTCTTTACTTCTTATTCTGCATTTCTAGAGAGAAAAGAAAAGATAATGTGGTTTGGGGTTTGAGATTCTGCATAAATTTAAATCGTTTGGTTAGGACAAAAAAGTAGTGGAAGACTATTGGAAAGTGGAAACTATATGAGCCTCCCAAGTATTAGAGGTTATGTACAGAACAAATATTAGAAAAGAAAAAACAACTGTGTTACTCTTGTTGGTATGCGTTTGCTACAGAGCAAATTTGCTTTCCGATACAGGATTTCCCATTTTACCAAGTAACAAAAAGTTTCCAGTTTTTATATGTAAATCTGTATTCAATCAAGTTGATACATCTAAACTCTTTCGTTACGACGGCTTATTGGTTTGGGACAACGCTAGACTCGTGGTTTGGAACCAGTATATGGGAATAACCATGTGTGGATCAACCTAGAACTTGACAGACTATCAAGTGTGATCTTGGATACGAAAAGAACTGTAACCACATGTCTCGAAGATTTTCGATGAGTATGACTCTTATATATGTAATAAATCGAATCGTGGAGTTCAAAACGAGTAACGTCATTAGAGAAAATTGAAGTGAATCTTGGAATTAATTATGTTGAGAATGTCTGTATGATCGCCCACTTGTGTGCAGTTAGTTATGTTGAGAGTTAATTTAGCAAATCAACGAGTCTTGTACTATCGGCCAAAAGGTGTCAACGAGATTCCTTCTACGTTTCTTGCATTATCCCCTTTTCATTCTTTTATTCTCTTTTCTTCTCTTTTATCATGCAATGATTGGAGTTTTGCTAACCAAAAGCTGAGGATCGCAACCAATTGTTCTAAAACATAAGTTTTTTAGTCTCTAGCACCAAACTAAATTATTTGGATACACTGATATAACTAGAGAAAACAAGCTTTGAGGCAAGTTCAACGGTAAAATTAATCACTTAGGTGAGTAGCTAGATGAGTAACCATGACTATGACTTGTGATTTAAAATTGTTCAGTTGGTAATCCTGAAGTTATTAAAAACCTTGTATGAAGGGGTTTTGGGATATGTTTATGGTTTAAATTACAAGGTTATAGTTAACTAAAAGATAGTGAGCTTAATTAGGTCCATAATTTTCTTGAGTCAAAGACCCGAACAATCGAACATGTTAAATATTAGTTATATCTCCAATATCAAGGTCTCGAATCTTGGCTGTAAATGGTTATCCTGTAAATGAATGGAATGAAAATAGTTTGATGAAAAAAAAAATGAATAGCTTTCATCTTGTTCATCTCCATTAGAGTCGATGAAATTTGTTTTCATATTTTTCGCTTTCACCGCATTAAAAATGAAAGAGATAAATAATCGATTTTAGATTTTTAAAAATCTATTTTTCATCTAAAAATGACATCCATTTGCAGACCTTGAAGTGTAAATGACGTTTCCATGTTTTACTAATTTCATACGAAATTAAATTCATTTTATTTATCTATATAAGATCGAGGATAAGAAATCATAATATATATCTTTTTAATTTGAAAGTTATTAAAAAGAAGGAAAAACATTTAGTGGGAAATTGTTTTTAAATCCCTAATTTATAATTATTTATCTATAGCGGCGGCAGTCTCTAAACTACGGTTCCTTCAACTTCTCTAGGAGCAGTCATAGGGATCCTAACACAGTCATAGGGATCCACTAACACAACCACATGGTTCACAGAAGTAAATGTGATTGATTATATAGACACGATCGAGTAATGCTAGGGATTTGAATATATAATGATTAGATAGCGTATACGAAAAAGGATAAAAATCCTTATCTAACAGCCGCGTATATAAGAGAGTGGAGGCGTACTGGGGGCATTGGGCAGAAAGTTAAAAGAAGCAAAAAAAAAAAAAAAAAAAACCCTAAATTCCCATTTGACAACAATGACGATGATGTCTGATCTTTCGCCGGAGTTGGTGGACGAGATACTCTGTAGAGCTCCGATAACTTCTCTAGGAGCAGTAAGATCCACTCGCAAACAATGGAACGCCTCATCCAAAGATCGGCTCTTGTGTAACGCTGAAACAAAGCAGCAGTTTCTGGGGTTCATGGTGATGGACCATAGGTTTTTGTCGATGACATTCAATCTCCAGGGAATACTCGGTGAAGACTTCGTTCTTCCATCTATCAAGGAGATTAACGGAGGTAATTTTGATAACCAAATCGACATCTCTAAAGTGTTTTATTCCGATGGGTTGGTGTTATCCGTAGCAAAGGACAACTCAAGTCTCGTGGTTTGGAATCCGTATTCGGGTCAAAACAGGTGGATACATCTCGAAGAACCTTACCATGAAACAGACATGTTTGCTCTCGGTTACGACAAGGACAAGAACCACAAGATCTTGAGGTTGTACGATGATTATTACGAGTACAAAGTTTACAATCTCGAGTCTGGATCATGGGGGGAAACAGATCATCTCCCAGACTGGGATATAGATTCTTACCACCGTGGCGTGGCCTTAAGTGGAAATGCTTACTTCTTGACTAAAGAGAAAGGAGTAAAAGCTAAGTATCGTGTTGATTACTTGCTGTGTTTTGACTTTACGACGGAGAAGTTTGAAGATTTTCTTGATGTGCCTTATAAGCATCGTAGGAACTACATTGGGACTCTTTCTTGTGTTGGAAAAGATAAACTCGCGGTGTTATATCAGAGCTGGGATACACGTGAAATGGAGGTTTGGATAACTACTAAGATTGAGCCCAATGAGGTGTCATGGAGCAAGTTTTTTAAAGTTGATATGAAACCACTCATTAGGTTTGGTTTTCAACGTGAAGATGAAGCTGGCAGTTTCTTCATTGACGAAGAGAATAAACTCGCCGTGGTTTTTAATGTAGACGGGAAATTTGATAGAAGGACCAACAAGAAACGCTGTTACCACACAGCTTACGTCGTTGGAGAGAAGGGATACTTGAGAAAAGTGGCTCTTGGAGAAGCTGTGGAGGTGGACGGGTATCGTAGGCCGCTTATGTGCTCTGGCTCTTATGTTCCAAGTTTAGAGAAGATCAACCAAAATGAAAGGCTGCACACCAACCAAAATGCTGGACGCAAAACGACGCAAGATAAGAAGAGGAAGAGGAAGAGCATAAGGTGAAAGAGAGTAGTTTGAACAAGATTGTATCTCCTTTTAATACAAGTGGTGTTTGTATCTCCTTTTCATTAGTGTTTGTTTTTGTTATTTCTTTTTGCAATGTCATTTGAACAAGATTGTCAAGAACTATTTCGTTTCCGTATGGTTGGAACAGTTTTAGATAATCAGAGAAACTTAGTTCTTTCCTCTTTGTCGTCTAATTTCTTACGGCATAACTAACTGATTTTGATACAAGTATACACAACTGGTGTTCGATCTGATTCCATTTGTTTAAGGAAAAGAGATATATATGGTTGAAGATCTAACATTAGACAACATCAACTTAGTAACTATCATATATACAAAGTGATGTAGTAGATGTAAATTAACTTTAGACTCATTTCATGCAGGCACGAGTTTAATAAAAGTCCTTCTCCACTTGCATTAATTTCTTCATTTTCCCAATAAGAATATAGAATAGAATTTCTCAAAACAAAACAATTCGTATACCTTTATGTAGGATTGTAGGTGCGCCAAAATAACAAGACAAAACAGTAAAATTCTGTGCTACTGCAAAACAAAGCTACAGTTCTTAGTAATCATCAATATAAGCTAAGAAGCAAATGATCTGTTCTTATATGCACCAATGCCGATCTTCCATTTCAAATGTCAGATGATATCTCCGTCGCAGAAATATGCATAAAAAGAATCTTCATCTTTCCCGTTGTCCCTCTGCTCTTCATCATAAGAACCTCTCGATCATCTCCATATCTAATGTATGTCAGAAGAAGAGAGGGCCTATGTTTAGGAATAGGATGAAGTAGATCGATATGCATTTGTGTGACCCCTTTCTTCTCCCTCCTCCTTCAACACAAGGTTTGGATGATTCCTCCAGTCTCTTACAATGTTCACATGCTGTTCTCCGCTGATAGCCACCACAAAATGCCCTTAAGGTTTCGGCAGGGACTTCAAGCAGTTTCACTGACCGAGTCCTTGCTGACTGTTACAGCGGGGTTTGCCTCCTATTTAGTGCTAAAACTATCATTAATCAATGAATACTAGAAAAAAGCTCTAGTAGTCATAGTAATATTAAGGTGTATCAATCAACGGTAATAAGGCAAGCTTGGACAATCAAAACGGGCAAGTAAATAAGCGTGGGCTACAAGCGAGTTTTGATATCTGGAAGTTTTCAAGGTTTTATATAAGCTTTTGTTGATGTGGTTGTTGAGTTGTGGAAAGTTAAAAATGCAAATACGGCAGTTTCCATTAGACTAAACTTCTATATTTTGAAAGGCACTTTGTGGGCAATTAAGACTTGTTTTTAGGTTACGAGAAAGAGCATATACATATTAATCGTAAAAAAAAAGTGGGCAAGCTTGAAAGTTGCAAACCCTAATTTTCTACCTACTTGAAAACGATGACTATGTTGTCGGATCTTACGCAGGATCTGGTAGAGGAGATATTGTCTAAGGTACCGATAACTTCTCTTGGAGCAGTGAGATGTACTTGCAAAGGATGGAACGCTTTATCTAAAGCTCGGATTATATGTAAAACAGAACCAAAGGAGCAGTTTCTAGGGTTCCTGATGAAGGATCATAGGCTTTGTTCAATGAGGTTCGATCTCCAAGGAATCCACAACGAAGATGATGAAGAATTCGTGAATCTATCTATAAAGGAGATAAGTAATAATTTTCTTAAACATATCAAGATTTTGTATGTCTATCACTGCGACGGTTTATTGTTATGTGTCACCATGGATAACTCAAGGCTCGTGATTTGGAACCCGTATCTGGGGCAAACCAAGTGGATCCAACTCAAAACAGAAACAGAATCCACGTATGCCTTTGGATATGACAAGAACAAGAACCACAAGATATTGAGGTTTTTTGATGATGACCAGGGCTACTACGAAATTTACGACGTTAAGTCTAGTTCATGGAGGACTTTTACTGTCATTCCCAAATGGGATATTGATTGTGATATGCTGGGCGAATCGGTAGATGGAAATACTTACTTTTGGACTAGAGAAAGAATAGTAGCTGAAGAAAACGATGAAACGCCTTGCTTCTTAATCTGTTTCGATTTTACAGGAGAGAGATTTGGAGAGTTTCTTTCTCTGCCGTTTCAACATATTAATGAATCTTCTGCGACATTTTCTTGTGTTAAAGAAGAGAAACTCATAGCGTTATATCATTATGATACATCGTCTATGATCGAGATTTGGGTTAGTACAAAGATAGAGCCCAATGCGGTGTCGTGGACCCCTTTCTTGAAAGTTGATGTTGAGCCACTCTTTGGTCTTGATGTTCAGTTTGATGATCAAGACAACAGTTTCTTCATTGACGTAGAGAAGAAACTGGCTGTAGTTTTTGATTTAGACTACGAATCTAATGAAGGCTACAAAACAGCTACTTCTTACATGATTGAAGACAATGGACACTTGAAGAAAGTGAATCTTGGAAAAATTAAAGCACGTTCTACACCAGTTATATGCCCAACGTGTTATGTTCCAAGTTTAGTACAAATTGATGACCCAGTTGCAAGACGATCAAAAAGAGAGAGGAACAAGAAGTGGAAGAGCAAAAGAAAAGAGAAGAAGAGGAAAGGAACCAATACCAGTCAAAAAGAAACAACAACAAACCTTACTAATAATTAATAGCTATTTTTTTAATATATATTATGATGAATTATATTGATGATGATAGCTTATCTCGTTTCATTCGTTTTTTATTTTCTACTCTTTTGCAAGACTAGTCGATTTTTAATTTTGTCACTTTTTGATTAAAACACAGTTTTAGCTGGTCATGCACCGGCAAAATGTTCTTTGCTCTTTATATGCTCAATTTCACCGGAAAAATTAACAGATTTTGAAACACATGGTCTTCACTGATTTCATCATTTATTATAAGTTATTCGAAGATGCAAATTAACTGTAGACTTCCTTCATCTCATTCAGGAGATGACAGAAACATCAAGTAGATTGATCTCGTGTTCCCTGCCGAGGATGAACTAGATTGATCTGCATTTGCGTCATCTCCTTGTTCTTCTTCTTTGGTTAAGTACTATTTATCTATTTTATTTAAGTATTTTGCATATCATACGTTTACGTTTAATTCAATTATGCATTTGTGTCAAAGTTCATATGAACGGTTAGTTCCTTCTTCTTCTATTTAAGAAAACCGAAAGAAAAAAAAAGAAGAAGAAGAAGATTCTCTTTGCATATTGAAAACGAATTTTTAATTTTAAAGGTGTAGTTGAACAAAATTAATGTGGTATATTCAACTCAAAAAGAAAGAAAAAAAAACCGACATGATGCATCAAACCACACATTAATAAGTGTATCAAACGGTAATAATTAAGACACGTTTCGTCAATCGAAACAGTAATAGAATGAGACTCGATCGATGAAGAAGATGAAATGTATTCTGATATTCTCATTGATTTGTTTGTTACAGAGTAATCCTCTTTAATCTTTATACTAGATTAGTACCCGTGCTAGAGCACGGGTTGAAATTCCTTTGATTTATATTATAATTTTAGAATAAAATATGATTCCGAAGATCACGATTAATGCTAGATTATGACCTTAAAATTTTTTAAAATCAATCATATAAATTATATATTATTTTAAAATTAGAATAGAAATAAAAAGAATTTCAATATGTCTAGCATTAAGATTTATTTTTTAATTTCTGAATACAATCCCGAAGATTATGATTAATCTTGTTAAATTAGCGAGATTGATTCATTTTCTATGATTGAGAATATATTTTTATCCCTTTAATAACTTTTTTATTGATGTGGTTTATCAATAAAATCCGTGAAAAAAAAATTTGTAATATTGTGACTCTAGATATTTGGAACCATATATGTGATCTTCCGAAATTAAAATTTGGAATATGCATGAACTATCAATTTGGAATAACCCGTTTAAGATTTTCTATTACAATTAAGGTTTTATTTGTTACAACTAATATATGGATTAATTTATAATCTATGTATAACCTATTTGTAACCATTTATTAAAATTATAAAGTCTACCAAAACAATGTTGTGTACTTCCCTTTTATTATAAAGGGATACTAGAGGGTTTTGGTTTGATGTAATGTAAAATACAATTTGGCCGGTTTAACTAAACCAAACCATACTCTAATACAGATTAGTAATTGTCGAGTACTAATTAGGCCTTCCAAAAAGCCTTTAGTAAAAAAAGCCTAAGAAGAAGAAGAATAATCACAACGATCGACGTGACCAAAATACATCAAACGAGAACCCTAGTTTTCTTGTTTGAGAAACAATGACGGCGATGAGAGATCTTTCGAAGGATTTGGTAGAAGAGATATTGTCCAAGGTTCTGATAACTTCTCTTGGAGCAGTGAGATCCACTTGCAAAGGATGGAACGCTTTATCCAAAAATCGGATTCTATGTAAAAAAGAACCAAAGCATCAGTTTCTAGGATTCATGATGAAGAAGTATAAGCTTTTTTCAATGAAGTTCGATCTCCATGGAGTCCTCTACGAAGATAGTGATGAAGAATTCGTTAACCCATCAATAAAGGAGATAGGTAAGTTTATTAATCATGTCAAGATATCTCAAATCTATCACTGCGACGGTTTATTGTTATGTGTCACCATGGATAACTCAAGGCTAGTGATTTGGAACCCGTATCTGGGACAAACCAAGTGGATCCACCTCAAAACAAGAACAAAATCCACGTATGCCCTAGGATATGACAAGAACAAGAACCACAAGATATTGAAGTTTTTCAATAATAACCAGGGCTACTACGAAGTTTACGATGTTAAGTCTAGTTCATGGAGGACTTTTACTGTCATTCCCAAATGGGATATTGATTGTGATATGTTGAGCTCGTCTATAAATGGAAATGCTTACTTTTGGACCAGAAAAAGAATAGTAGTGGAAGGGTCTGATTCAGAAGAAGACGATTACTTAATCTGTTTTGATTTTACAGCAGAAAGATTTGGACAGTTTCTTCCTCTACCGTTTCAGTATTTTAATTATAAAGATTCGAGGATTTTCTCTTGTGTTAAAGAAGAGAAACTGGCAGCGTTATATCAACAATGTCATACATCTACGATTGAGGTTTGGATTACTACTAAGATAGTGCCCGGTGTCCTGGACCATCTTCTTAAAAGATGACATTAACCCACTCGTTGGTCTTGGATTTCATTTTGATGAAAATAGCTGTTTCTTCATTGACGTTGAGAAGAAACTCGCGGTGGTTTTTGATTTAGCTGAATCTGACATCTACAAAACGACGAATTCATACATCATTGGAGACAAGGGATACTTGAAAAAAGTGACTCATGGAAAATTTAAAGCATTTCAAGCCCCACTTGTGTGCTCTAGCTGTTATGCTCCAAGTTTAGTGCAAATTGATGACCCAATTGCAAGACGTGAGAGGAACAGGAAGTGGAAGAGCAACATAAAAGAGTGGAAGAGAATGAAAAGGAACAAAACACAACAACGCTAACCGCTACGGGCAAAAGGAAACAAGAAAACTTAGTTATTTTAGGATCGATGATGATAGCTTAATTATCTTATCATTCGATTTTTTTTTTTTTTTAATCTTTTCTTTTGCATTGTTCTTTGAACAAGACTAGCCGATTATTATTTTGTAACTGTTTGATTAAACAGACAGTTTTAGCTGGTTAGAAACTTTATTAAGATATTTTGAGACAAATTATGGTGTCTCTGATTTCATTTATTAAACAAAAAAAGTATCATAAATATGATTGAAGATCAAGCATATCTATGATACAAACTACAAAGCGATGTAGAAGATGCAAATTAACTTTTAAGACTTTTTTTCATTTTATTCAGGCATGAGTAAAAAGTTCTTCTCCACCAATTAAAATCAAATCCTTCATTATACCAACTAGGCACAAAAGTATAAAAGATATATAGTAGGACATAGGTACCATGCTTTCTTCAACATGAAATAAGCAGAAGAAAACTAAAAAACAATACCTTCAGCAAGAGACCTTTGGCACTTTCAGCTTCCACTGAATGAAGCTCCTTTCTCAAGTACTCCAAGTAAGCATCTGTGAGATTCATACTAATTAAATCTTCACTCAAGTCTTAAGCCCCAAGGAAACAACAGTTACCAAATTACTAAAAAAGCAACGAATATAGCAAACATGAATCTTCAACATCCAATAAATCAACATGGCTGTAATCTTCAACAATCTCATTCAGCTTCGTCAACACAAATCCCATAAAAAAAATTGTGAAATTCATCTATCGAGATACTTAATTAGACCATAAAGATCCCAAATTGATCTAATCTCTCGCAATTACTTCAAACTGTTGAACAATATCTTGGATCAGAGTCTCGGAATCGGATTGTTCAGGTTCGTCTCTGTAGTTCCCGTGAATGAAATCGAGCTCATTCACGCGGCTGAGAAAACAAAACAAAATAGATGAACAAGCAAACACAAAAACCAAGGACCCGAGAGAGACGGGAAAGAAAAAAAAAACCTGCGAATCGCTTGGAGATCGAGAGATCCTTGGTGGGTATCTCCTTCCATTAAAGAAAGCTTAAGCCTTGATGATGAATTTTGGCGCGACTGTTGTTCCAACAAGTGAAGAGAGTATGTGTAGCGGTGAAGTTGAAAGCCCAGAGGATTTCAGTTACTGAAAGAGGAACATAACTTTTCTAAAATCACTCCTACGTTTATACTTTTATTAGACATTAAACCCCCAAATTATATTTTGAGTCAATTAGACCCTAAAAAGTTGGAGTTAACTGCAATTCCGGTTCAATTTATGATGGTCAAGTGTTAGACCGGTTGGTAACAAATTATTTTGTTTTATTTGACTATTTGAGTATTTTCAATATGAACTGTTAGTTTAGTTTAGCCGTATATAGTAAATTTTAAACTTTTAATATTATAATTGATATATCTAAACTTAATAAAAAAATTGAAAATTATAAATATTTAAATTTATTAAATTTTTAAAATAACACAAACAAGTTATTTTGCGGGACGAGTTATATGACATATGACATGATTGAATTGATAATTTAAAAAAATAAAATATTATTAATATGATAGTTCAATATGACAACAAGGAGAATCGTGCCTTGCAATTGGAGAATGAGCTCCGTACCATCACCATCGGAGATCTTTCTGTCCAAGAGTATTGTCGTAAGATCAAATCTCTCTCTGATCTACTCACCAATGTTGACTCGCCGGTCTCCGACCGCCAGCTCGTTATGCACTACCTCAACGGTCTTAACGAAAAGTTTGACGGCATTCACAATGTTATCCATCATCGCACACCGTTCCCAAGTTTCAGCACCGCTCGTTCCATGCTCCAATCAGAAAGCAGCAGCTCTGCCACTCGATACCGTCTGCTGTGTCTACAACATCCTCTCCCACTATGCTCTACTCCGCCGATAACACCTCCTATCCGACCAACAACAATAACAACAATAACACCAACCGAGGTACCTACAAGACACGCAGACGCAGCGGGCCGTGGTAACAGGGGAAGGGGACGTAACAATTCCTATGGGCCTCACCACCATGGGCCTCCACATTATGGAGGAATAGGCCCAACTAACTTTGGCTACCCACCGATCGGTTATGGACTTCCACAATGGCCATATCCATACTACCAAGGCCTTATGATCACACCAGCGCCATACCCGAACCAGTTTCAGCAACCGGCAATGACCCGATCCAATGGCATCCTTGGCCAATTCCCATCGTCCTCCCCTGCTCAAGCTCATCTATCACAAACGTCACCGCCGTTTAATTCAACAGCACTGTTTATGACTGCTCTTGCTCAGGTTTTTAACACCATGACGCTTCAAGAGCCTACAGATTCAAACTGGTACATGGACACAACGGCCACCAACCACATCATGACTCAACCAGGTACCCTTAATTCTGTTTTTACATCGAGCATGACGCCTTTAGTGTTAGTTGGAAACGGTTCTTTTGCTCCTGTCACTAAAACTGGTCATGGTTCTCTAGCCCCATCCTCTCGTTCCCTTGTCCTTAAAGATGTTCTTGTTTTCCCTTCCTTTATTAAAAATCTAGTCTATGTTCACCGTTTTGTAACTGATAATCGTTGCATAGTAGAGTTTGACCCTTTTGGTTTCTCTGTCAAGGATCTAATGAGCAGGATAATCCTACTTCGATGTGACAGTCCGGGTCGTCTCTATGCGGTGACCCATTCCAACCCATCCTCACGTCTTCTTGCTCTCATCTCGGGTAGTTCTCTCTTGCACCGTAGGTTGGGTCATCCGGGCCTTTCCATTTCCCGTTCATTAAATTCTTTGGGTTTGTTATCAAATAAAACGGCTGATATGACATCTCTATGTCATGCGTGCCAAATGAGTAAACAAGTTCGTCTTCCTTTCTTTTCTTCTTCAACTGTTGTTACTGAACCTTTTCAAATTATTCATTCTGACATTTGGACATCTCCAGTTCTCAGTAATAATGGTTTCAAGTATTATCTTTATTTTTGGATCACTTTACTCATTACATTTAGGTTTTTCCCCTTCAATAGAAGAGTGTCACATTTGGCAAGTTTTTACAATTCTCAGCTTATGTCCGGACCCAATTTAACAAACCAATTAGAGCTCTTCCGTGTGATAACGGTGGTGAATACACTAGTCAAGAATTTCTTGACCACTTAACTGCCACCGGTACCACCTTGCATCTCTCTTGCCCACACACGTCACAACAGAACGGACGCTCTGAGAGGATGCTTCTCACTATCAACAATCTTGTGCAAACTCTTCTCATTCAAGCGCCATGCCTTATTCCTATTGGGTAGAAGCTTTATTCACTGCTGTCCATACTCTCAACCTCCTTCCCTCTACCTCCATTAAAAAGAAAATTCCATTCACCTGCTTATTTCAGAAACCGGTTGATCACTCTCATCTCTGCGTGTTCAGTTGCCTGTGTTGTCCCAACATGCTGTCTACCTCGTCTCACAAACATGCTCCGAGGTCTGCAGCATATGTTTTCTTGGGTTAACCATCTCATCATCGAGGTTATCTCTGTTTTGAGCTCTCTACACGAAAAATAATCATCTCTCGACATGTCACTTTTGTTGAAGATGTTTTTCCGTTTACAGCTCTACCTCCCTCTACACCTCCACCCGCTTTGCAGCCTTTTCCACCTCTTCTTTTACCTCCCGTCTCACTTCCTACTCCTTCACCACCACAAACAGCGCCTCAACCAGCCCATGAATACGCCATGACTACTTGTAGTAAGAATGGCATTGGTAAGCCTCGTACTCCTCTTTGTCTTTCAAACCGAAATCATTTCTCCTCTTCCCTCCTCCCATGTGCAGGCTGCAAAAGACCGTTTCTGGAATAACTCTATGCAGGTGTAACACAATGCTCTTGTTAAACGCAGAACGTGGGACTTGGTTCCACGGCCTCTAACATTTTTCGCTCTATTTGGCGTTTTTGACATAAGTTTGAATCAGAGGGCAAGCTCTCACATTACAAGGCGAGGTTGGTGGCTAACGGGAAATCTTAGAAGCTTGGGATCGATTGTGATGAGACTTTTATTTTTGTGATTAAACCAGCTTCAATTCGAGCTGTCCTTCATGTTGCTGTTGCCCGTAACTGGCCCCTACGGCAGCTTGACTTGAAGAACGCTTTTCTTCATGGTGATCTGGAGGAAACAGTTTATATGCATCAGCCACCGGGGTTTGTTGATAACTCAAAGCCTAATCATGTGTATCTGCTCTGTTTCTCTCTCTATGGCCTTAAGCAGGCTCCCTGGGCTTAGTACAATCACTTTGCTAACAAGGCAAAACACATCGGCTTCTTTCAGAGCAAGTGTGATCTGTCCTTGTTTGTCCTGCATGGAGGCTCTAATCGGGCATATGTTCTTATGTATGCGAATGATATTGTTCTCACTGCCTCTGACACAACTCTCCTCAACACCATCATCACCGCACTCAGCTCTGCGTTCGACCTCTCAGACTTGGGCAAACTCCATCACTTCCTTGGCATCGCTGTTACCTACAACAACGCTGGTCTTCTTCTCAGCCAACAAAAATACGCTGCTGACATTCTCCACTGTGCCTCCATGAAAAACTGCAATCCGACTAATACTCCTGTTGATCCTGCTGCCAAGCTCTCTGCTGATGACAGTCCATCTGTTGCCGATCCAACAATGTACCGGAGTCTTGCTGGCGCCCTCCAGTATCTAACATTTATGCGCCCAGACATCTCCTTCGATGTCCAACAGGTTTGCTTGTTGATGCATGATCCCCGTGAGAATCATCTCACTGCGCTTAAGCGGATTCTATGCTATGTGAAGGGTACCATTTCTCATGGTCTTCAAATTCATAAGTCCTCAACCACTGATCTTGTTGCATACTCTGATGCGGATTGGGCCGATTGTCCTTCCACGCAACGCTCCACCTCCGGTTATGTCGTGTTTCTTGGTGACAGTCTCATCTCTTTGTCATCCAAACAACAACATACAGTATCTCGCTCTAGTGCTGAAGCAGAGTACCGGGGAGTTGCCAATGCTGTTGCCGAAGCTTCGTGGCTTTGCAACTTGTTCCCGGAGCTCGGTTGTCCCCTCACTAAAGCAACTTTTGTTTACTGTGATAATGTCTCTGCTGTCTACATGTGCTCTAATCCAGTGAAACACCAGCGTACAAAGTATGTGGAGATTGACATCCACTTCGTCCGTGAACATGTCGCTCTTGGTCAGGTTTGTGTGCTTCACGTCCTGTCCTCACTGCAGTACGCTGATCTTCAACAAAGGACTGCCATCGCCTCTATTCACCGACTTCCGTTCCAGCCTCAACGTCCGACCTCCTCCCGTTCTGACTGTGGGAGAGTGTTAGTTAACATACACTCTTATCTCATTCAGGGAATATACAAATCTTTTGTATTGTTAAGGTCTCATTAGATATGATTCTCATGTGTATATATACTTCCCTATGATTAATGTGAATGATCATCGTGTGTTCTACACTTACACATACAACATATATGTTTCAGAACTATTCTTCTATTACCTCTTACTAGACTCAATACCTCTTTACAGATCAATTATAAAAGATTCAAGCGATTAAATTAGCCTGAACATCTTATTTAAGGAACTAGTCATAAAAATCTGAGAGATTTAGTTACTTTGTATGAAAACAAATTATGAAAAGGAGCTAGTAATATGGAACCTACCAGGGAAGCAGGTTTGAAATGAACAATTTTCAAGATCTGATAAGCCTCTGAGAAATATATAATCTTCTCCTGGCTTAGATGGATTGACCAGTTCTCAAACAAAAGAAAGTCAACCGACACACATTTATCTACTGCAGCCTGAAGCAAAGAGATTCAGCACTGAGAAAACAGCTAAAACACTAACACATATAACACATTTGACTGATCATAAGAGTGCTAGTAGCTTCAGAAACCATATCTTCAGGGAAGCAAGAACTCAGTACAATAACTTTCCTCATAATGTCTCTACCTCCCCATGAGCACAAAGCTCGATCACACATAATACTTGATACCTTAAGATCTATAAACAATTCAATGATCATCAAATTAACTATGAAGAAATGGATAGACATATCAACGAAATGATAGACCTCCGCAAGACATGGTTCCCAATTCATCGATCTCAGGTACAAACGCATCCAAAGACAAGCTGTTAACAGCGTGATGGAAGTCTCGAAGGCAGAAGTTGGCCGGATTTTTAACGTGATGCGCAAGCTAGAAACGGAGCAATCTACCCAGTACCTGTTGCTCAAGGTGGCCAGTTTGAGCTCCGCAAAAGAACGTAAGGGGATCTCATGATCGTCACGATAGATTTTTTTGGCAGATTAGGAAGTGAGAACTTGAATTAGTGAGATAATGTATCATATACGATTGACTGAATTAAGAAAATAGGAAGGTGTAGTAGTGGGGTAAGAATTAAATAGAGGGAATTGAAGTCCTTCACATTTGGAATCCTCGTCGTTACAATGAAGATTGGAATCGACGAACCCTTAGTAAAAGCACATAATAGAGGATTTGGTTTATTGGAATAGCAATGAATGCATATGAAGGTGAGATGATAAAACCCCATGGTAGTGAAGAGGAGAAAAACATAAACGGTAGAGAAGAGTAGAGGTAAAATGACCATCATGACATAAGACGGAGAACGTTAACAATCAAAGCTGATTATTAGGGTGGAACATAATAAATTACCATTAGCATTCTGAAGTCGATTGGGCCGAGATCATTATAGGCTTTCAGTTAGGAAATATTTTAAACTTAGGAGAGGCCAAATATAACAGTCTATATATACAAAAAGTTCATCAACTCTTACATTAATACTTGTTTAAATAGGAGTAATGATGTGGCAGCATGAAAAGTGAGAAAAATGAACTTAATATATATATATATACTAGAATTTGTACCCGCAGAATTTCAATTTAAAATATTTTATATTAATATAAATTCTTGAGTTCAAATATATTCATTCAAAATTTTGAGTATAAATCTATATAAACACTAAACTTACTTTATTAAGTGATATACAACATACATATTGTTGAAGATAATATTTCTTTGTTATATCTATTTGTGCGGGATTTTTGTTTAACTTTTTTATCAATAAGAATCATTGAATATAAATATAATCATTTAAAAATTAAAAGATAAATCTATATAAACCCCATAATTTTTTTACTAATCTATATGTAACATATATTGTCTAGTGTAGCAATAATGTTTTCCTAGCAAATCAACAATATATCACTTGGTAACAAAAAATGACTTAAGAACTTCAATGGAAGAATAAAAAATATTGTTGACAATCTTCTGAGCTTTTATCCCTAGCTAGAAGAGTTCATTCCATATTTTTATCCATGAAAACATCTTTTTAAAATTTTTAATGTCGAGTGTCGATCGTTGACCTAATTATATATCATTTAAACATATATCTTAATATTGAATACAAATATACAAAGTTTCATGAATATTTTTAGTGCTATGTCGCTACAACGAGGTTGTCCATGTGCATCACCTGCTATAATCGAATTTCTGACCAAGTCAAGAATTCTTAGACGGTGAAACGGTTAAATCCGAAAGTGAATACATATTTGTCTAAAACCTCATATGTTATTTTCATATGTTAATTTTGTCTAAAACCTCATATATTAGTTTCAGATGTTAATTTTGTGATGCAACCTCAGCTTTGTTTTCTCATAAATACATTGTGTACTTTGTATATGTTGTTTCTGCCAATGTTTTTGGTTAAGAGCATTTGACAAAATTGATGATATCTCAAACTTGTTTTATATATATTTTTTTTATCATGTTATAGAATTTTAACCCTAGTTGATAATATGCCTTCTAAGATATGCTATACAAATCACATGTCACTTTTTGTAATGACTTACATATCATTTTTTTCTAATATTTTGTGACTATTGATTTTGTTTTTTGGATGAATTATTTTTTCAAGATTCTTTTTCATAGTTTTTCCTAAAAAAGTGTTGACCCTTACTATGTCTACGTTTTAGATCAAAACTTTTAGTGAGTTAAGTAATTCATCTTTTTTTTAAAAAGTGAAATTTCATAATAAATCTTTGTAGTATATGTTTCTTAGAAACTAATGTTTCACTTCAATTTTATTTTTATGTTTAGAAGTTTATAAATACAATTACATAAATTGTTTATTTACTCCACCATGCATTAAAATCTTACTTCTATAATAAAACTAATTAACTCATTCTAAATTATGGAATATGATCATTTTTTTTTGGTTAAAATTTGAATAATAACATTATTACTAAATAAATCTATAGTATTATTTTTACTATTTCAAAATATTCAATTTACTTAATTCATTTTTATATAATTATTTATTTAATTATTTACTAAAAAACATATTATTGTTTCTACTGTCATAAAATTTAATTAATTTCACTTAATTCGTTTATTTATTTATTTTTTACTACTATTAATTATAATTAACTAGATTAAGACCCGCATGATGTGCGGGTTTAAAATTGTCAAATATAAATAAATAAAATAACATATTAATCTTTTGTTATAAATAAAAATTACTTTTCGTAAGTAAGTATATATAAATATTTTTAATTAGGGAAAAAATAATATTCTCGTAGATGAAATTTTGTTTTTCTTCATTTTTACATTAATACAATAATTTATACTTTTATATTTTAAATTTATTATACAAATTATTAAAATAATCTAAAATTAAATTATCAGCAACCAAAAGTTTTGCCAAACATTCATAAAATTTTGCCAAACATTCAAAATGAATATCATTATTGCCAAAATTCAAAAACATTCCACAATTTATTCATATAATATTTTACATGCAAACAACTCATCAAAGCGTCATCTTATTAACATCCATTATTTCTAAGTTTTACCACAAAAAATGTGTTCAGACACCAAAAAATATTTTATTGTTAAAGTATACTCTTTATCACCATCTATACAATGTGCCTATGAACAAATTGAACCAATTTTATGTCCCTTTGCTTTCACTTTGACATAGTTCTTTAACCACTAAAATTTTTTTGTATCATAGTTTCTTTAACCAATAAAATTGTGTACTCACAAAAAAGCTTAGAAGAAGTATCCCCACCATTGCAATGAGTTTATAACCATTCCAATAAAAATTGAGAAATTGAAAAAAAAAAGTTTATTTGAAATAATTAAAATAAAAAATTGAAAATTATAAGCACAATGACATATGAGACTTGGATAATTCATAGATATAAATAGAAACTAAAAATACTACAACATAACCATTTTTTTCAAAAATATTTTTTTTCAATATTACATATCCTTAACTTAAAAAAATATTACAAAACTTTATTTTAAATCATCACTGATTTCTAATTTGAAAAATAAATTGAAGTAAGTAATGTAAAAACTAAAAATACTACATTAAAAAGTAAAAATATTAAGAAAAAGGAATATAATCAAATACTAATCATTCAAATCCTAACTGAAAACAAAATTTGAATAAAAATATATAAAAATTTAATTTACATCATCACAGATTTATAATTGATAATGAAATTGAAATAAATAGTATAATATTTTAAATTAAATCATGATACATGTTACAAATGTTTATACGTGTTGTAATCTCATATATAACTAGATGAGGACCCGTCCGATGTGCGGGTTTTAAGTTTTATAAATTAAATTAAATTTTAAAAAATATATATTAAAATTTGTTGTTAGTTATTTATAAATTTTATTTTTGTTTTAATACACTGATTTATATTTATTTACAAATCTTTTATGTATGTTACTATTAAAACTGTATTTTTTACACCTAAATATACTCTGTGTTATAAATATATTCTTTATCACCACCTATAAAATGTCTATATGAATACATTAAGCCAACTATTTTACTTTTATTTCTGCATAGTTTTTTAATTACTAAAATTGTTGGCTCAAAAAACATTTTGAATAAAAAGTATATTACATAATATAATAATCAATGATACATCATCAAAATAATGTATGACCACCATAGAGAAAACTTCAGCTCCGCTCTCATCCCTTATGAGAGAACCTTGCGTGCAACCTCGTCCACCATGGAGAGAACATTGGCTCCGCCTTCCTCCCTTGGGGAGATAACCTTGTGTCCATCCTTCTCCACCATAGAGAGAACCTGGATGTGTCGTCCTTCTATGTGGAGAGAACATGTTCACGTCTTTTTGCTATCTCAAAATGGCTTGCTCCGACAACCAATGAAAGTAAAAACATTTTTCTAACGTTACAAAATCTTTTGATAGTAACTAATGTTAAATTTTCTAATGTATTCGTGATAGTAACTATGCAGAAGTGAAAGTAAAATAGTTGGATTAATGTGTTTATATATTACATAATATAGTAATCAATGATGTATCATCACAATAATGTATGACCGCCATGGAGAAAATCTCGGCTCCACCCTCATCCTTTATGGAGAGAACATTGCGTCCAACCTGCTCCACCGTGGAGAGAACCTTGGCTCCGCCTTCCTCCTTTGGGAGATAACCTTGCGTCCAACCTCCTCCACCTCCCTCTCTTAGGGAGATAACCTTGTGTCCAATCTTCTCTACCATAGAGATAACCTCGGCTCTGTCCTCCTCCTTTGTGGAGAGAAAATGTTCACGTCTTTTTGCTATCTCAGAATGGCTTGCTTCAACAACCATTGAAAGTAAAAACCTTTTTCTAACGTCACAATATGTTTTGATAGTAACTACTATTAAATTTCCCAATGTATTCGTGGAAATGCCTTTGACACACCATGATGTAGTCTCTGTCTCTGTAACGCCTAAACCGCCACCTTGCTTAGTGAGCCCATGTCCACTCTCAGTCCATGGTCCACCTTCCTAAGTGGGCCCTACATCTATTCTCGGCATTTGGATCCACCCATATTTCATGGCAAGTTTGTTACGTCTGGGAGGCTTTAAAAACTTGTTTACCGACCCTTCAAATCAACAAATGATATTTTCTTGTGTTTTGTCCTCACTCGCATAGTTCCGACAATCACTTCCAGGAAGGTTACCCATCATGAAGTTCTCTGAGGACCCTTGACCAAAAAAATAAGTGCATTTTGGTGACATATGTGGTCATATCAATTCTTTTAAACTTTTCCGCAAACCAGATAATCAGAGTCATTGAGATCCTATGGATCTATCAACAACGATTTATGTTTTTTCAATTTATCTACCTATGTTTGTTGTAAGATTGTGTTTGATTAACTTATTTTATCCATCCATTAGGTTGATGAGCTTCTACTCGTTATCTCCATTTGGGATTGAGTGAAAATAATGGTAACAATTATGTTTGAAATAAAAAAAAGGGTTTATGACCAACCAATCAAGGTTGAGAAATTAGAAGATAATTAATTTGGCATAATTAAAAAAACAATAAAAAATTATAAGCATGGTAATATATCCCAAATAATTCAAAGATGAAAATATAAATTAAATAAAACAATCTAAAAATACTAAAATAAATTTTAAAATACAGTATTATGAAAAGAATATGCATATATTAATCTTTTTTTAGGTCACCATATTATTCTTACCTATTCCCAACTGGAAAAGGAGAAAGTAGGAGAAAATTTGGTTTGAAAACATAAGAAAAATTTACCTTTCCATTTAAAAAATTTCCCAATTAAACAAAATTGAAAGCAATGTTTTTGAACAAATTATTTAAATATGAGATGATCTATGTTTATATAGAAGTGAGTATTTACATAATTTAGAATTAATAATTAACTGTATATTTTCTTTAATCTTTTTTTCTATATTTTTTTCTAGAATTAATAACTTAAATATTAAAAATAAGTAAATTTTTTTTTTCTAGAATCAATAACTTAAATATTAAAAATAAGTAAATAATATTATAATTTCGAATTTTATAATTATTTAAAAAATTTGTATTTTTTATAAATTCTGTAAGTTTTGATAATTATCTTTTTATATTATTAATATTTTTTTAAACAAAATATTTTATTTTTGTTGTAATCAAATTCCTTTTATTAAATATTAATTTTTACACATGTCAAAATTTAAGGTTGATAACTTGACACATGTCAAAATCTTGTTAATGACTAACTTTCAAAACCCAACTTTATATAATAAGATATTTATAAGAATTTGAATACTAATCATTCAAATCCTAACTGAAAACAAAATTTGAATAAAAATATATAAAAATTTAATTTACATCATCACAGATTTATAATTGATAATGAAATTGAAATAAATAGTATAATATTTTAAATTAAATCGTGATACATGTTACAAATGTTTATACGTGTTGTAATCTCATATATAATATTTATAAGAATATATAACATAAAATTAGAATATAGTTTCGATCATGTTAATGAGTAACTTCAAAACGAAGTTTTGTATAAATGTGTTGTTATTACGTTGAGAACATATTTTTACACTTGTCGACATCTTAAATTGATAACTTGATATATGTGATGATAACGTTGACGACTAAATTTGAAAACAAAAATTTATAAAATTTATAATTTAAATGATGAAATTGTTACTTTTTATTTTCTAAACTTTTTGACACATGTAAAATCTTATCGATAGACTTGACACTTGTCTCGATCATGTTAATAACTAAATTGAAACCAATATTTATATATGTCTTACTTATTGTATAAAAAAAATCTAGCAGAATTAGGTTAATAATAAGAAATTAGTTCAAATTTTAATATATAAATAGTTATTTATTGTTACTTATGTATACATTTCCTTTTTATGATAGGATTAGAACTTTTAATAAGGGGGAGGTATTGGTTTAGGATTTAGAAAGAATTTTAATGACTTTGTGTTTTTAAAAATCTTGCTGACTTTTAAAATCATAGAAGTTATTTAGAAAGAATTTTAATGATTGTTTAGAATTCTATAAGAGATTGTTTAGGAAGTTATTTTAAATCTTGCTGATTTTTGTTTCCTAATCTTGTAAATCTTTCATAAAATCTTTCAAAATCTTTCTATTTGATGAAAGAGTTTTCAAGACTTTTGTTATGAAGGAAATAATATAAAATCCTAAACCAATAACACAGAATTTGAATTCATTAACAATCCAAGATTCTTTTGTTTTAATTGAATAACATAAAACTTTTCATGACTTTATAAGACTCTTAATCCAATAACACTAGATTTATCAAGATTTTAGATAACTTTTTACAAATCCACAACCAATAACACCAAATTTTTAAAGAGTTTTAAAAAGTCTTGATTGAATAACAACATATTTTACATAACTTTTAAAGTCATTAAAATTCTTTCTAAATCCTAAACCAATAACCCCCCCTAAGACATATTCTCAATTTCTCTATAGGTAATTTTTTTTTTTTGCTTTTGGATTAGTTTTTTTTGTTTGGTAAATATTTTCTAACTTTTTTTTCTAGCGGTTAACTTAGACATGAAACAAAATCTAAGATCGTTAATTTGACACATGTTATGATCATGTTAAGCAGTAATTTGGTCACGTGTAAAATTCTTAGATATACAATTGACACGTGTCACGATCTTGTTAATGAATAAATTTGACATCAAACTTTATATAATAAGATAAATAAGCAAGAATGAATATTTAAAATAGTATTTTTAATGTAAAAAAAATATATAACATTGTTTAGGTGGATGCTGATGTGGACCAAAGAGAAGAGAAAAGTTAATTATATATATATATATATATTACAATATATAGTTTTTTTTTTTTGGGTATACTTAACACTTTTGAGGCTTAGAAGAAAATATCTATCTAGGCTATAAAAGAAGAAAAAAACCGGGTTAGATGTGTTACGCAATATACAGTATTAGTGGGCAAACGTGAAAGTTAGAAACCCTAGTTTTCTTATTCGAGAAAAATGACGTCGATGAGTAATCTTACGCAGGATTTGGTTGAAGAGATATTGTCCAAGGTTCCGATAACTTCTCTTGGAGCTGTGAGAGCCACTTGCAAAGGATGGAACACTTTCTCCAAAGATCGGATTCTATGTACAGGAGAACCAAAACAGCAGTTTCTAGGGTTCATGATGTTGGATAATAGGCTTTGTTCCATGAGGTTCAACCTCCATGGAATCCTCAACGAAGATGGTGAAGACTTGGTTGGTATATCAATGTATCATCAAGTCGAGATATCTAACGTCTTTTACTGTGCCGGCTTATTGTTATGTGTCAGTGTCACAAGGGACAAGTCATCAAAGCTCGTCGTATGGAATCCGTATTTAGGACAAATCAGATTGATCGACCTCAAAACAGAAACAAAATCCACGTATTCCCTTGGATATGACAAGAACAAGAACTACAAGATATTGAGGTTTTTTGTTGATGACCAGGGCTACTACGAAGTTTATGATTTGAAGTCTAATTCATGGAGAGATTTTCGTGTCACTCCCAACTGGGATATAATCTGTTATCGGCAGGGTTTATCACTACATGGAAATACTTACTTTTGGACCACAGAAGATTTCGATGAAGATGAAGCCAATGATTTCTTAATCTGCTTTGATTTTACGGAAGAGAGATTTGGAAAGTTTCTTGATCTACCGTTTCAGCCGCCTGATGATTATGCTCATTTTGGACATGCTGGTACTCTATCTTGTGTTAAAGAAGAGAAACTCGCTGCGTTATATGAACACTGTGATGCATTGCATATGATAGAGATTTGGGTTACTACTAAGATAGAGCCCAATGCGATGTCATGGATCCCCTTTTTAAAAGTTGATTGTGAGCCAATCTTTCTTTCTATTTTTGAGTCTGATGAAGATTACGACAGTTTCTTCGTTGACGAAGAGAAGAAACTCGCCGTGGTTTTTAGTTCATGCAGCAACGAACCCAAAGGCTACAAAAAAGCTTATATCATTGGAGAAGATAGTTACTTTAAAGAAGTGGATCTTGGAGAAGTTAAAGCATATCGTAGCCCACTTGTGTGTTCTAGCTCTTATGTTCCCAGTTTAGTGCAAATTAACCAAACTGCAGGACCTAAAAAGAGAGAGAATAAGAAGAAGAGGAAGAAGGAATTGAGCAAAAACAAAGAGAAGAAGAGGAAGCAAAACCATGCAGCAATTAAGGTCTAATTAATGATGACGACGTACTCTATATATTCATGAATTTATAGCTTATTTTACGATAATAGTATCTCTTTTCCTTGAACCAAGACTTAGATAGTCGATTATTAATTAATTGTGTTTCTGTTTTGTTATAAAGCAGCAGTTTTCCTTCTAGCTGATCAGAAGAAACTTGGTTAGAGTAACTTTTGTACTCTTCACCGGCATAATTAAATTATCAGCTTTTGACACAACTAGCTAGTGTTCTCTTATTTTATTTAAAATATACCGAAGATTTAAAATATACAAGACGATTTAAACTTAACAACTATGATACAAACTAAAGATGCAGATTAAATTTAGTCTTTAGACTCATTTCATCATCTTCTCCACTTCTATTACATTTCTTCTTTCTCCCATTGAAATACAAATTTCTCAAATAAAACAACATCCGCAGATTTTTTTTGTGTGTTGTTCGTTATATATTAGGGTAACTTTATGTAGGTGATCGAGCGCGTCCAATTCGTGTTTTACACTATATATAAGATTTTTAGGTCATTGTTTATTTGTTTAGACCTATACTTTATTTTCCCTGCAACTTTTGAGAGAGAGATTTTTAGAGAGTTTTTGAAAAGAAGAATTAAGACTCCTTGAGAGAAGATTCATAACTTTTTTACTCCTATTTATTTTTTAATGATAATGTTTGTTTCATTTACCATGTCTGAGTAGATCTCTTGGTAGGTTTAGAGTTTTTAAAGGAATTCATAAATTGTTAGGTTATCAGATTGTTAGGATAATATCTATAGAATTCTTCATCTAGATTGGTTTATTGTGTATCTAGAGTAGCGAGTACAACCTAGAATCTGATCTTAGGTTAATTGATTTCCTGAAATAATCTTAGATGAACAAAATACCTATTCACAAACTTGAATTTAATGTTTGTTTAATCTTTAGGATTTGCAAAGAGATTTGGAATTCTAGTTTTTAGACTTAGATAATTTTCATAGAGAGAGCTGGTTAATTTTACCTTTGTGAATTGAGTTCTAGAATGGTTCTTAATAAATCCTAACAAATTATTTTATCTGCAATTTTGAATTTCCTGAGAATTTATCTGCAATAAATCCTAACAAATTATCTTCTATCTTATGAAATCACACTTGTTTTGATTGCTTTTCTTGCTATTTATTTTAATACAATTTATTTGATTTAGCTTAATCGATACTTAATAATATATTGTGTAAACGAGAGTCCTTGTGGATTTGATCCCTAAGTACTACAGTGATCTCTTAATTTGAGAGAGTAGCTCTAGAGTAAATTTGAGCATATCAATAATGCTTCGTAATGAGCTAGGATCTGAGCTAGAGCCTCACAACACTTTGGATTTGAGTTAGAAAAGAGCATTATCTCATCCGCGAAGAGGAGATTATTGATTGGTGGACTAGTTATTGCCACTTTAATTTCAGGGAGAGATCCTTTGTGTTGAGCTTTAGAGCATAATCCTGAGAGAACTTCTGTGAAAATTATGAACAAATAAGAGGAAATGGGATCGCCTTGGTGAAGACCTCTGGTGGGAAAAACTTGACCTTTTGGTGACCCATTGATGAGAAACTTATATGAAACCGTAGTCACACATGTCATAACTCATGAGATCCACCGTTCATGAAACCCAAGCTTTCTGAGAACTTCTCGGAGAAAGCCCCATTCTATGCGGTTGTATGCCTTCCTCATATCAGTTTTGATGTCCATATAGCAATATTTGTTGCTTTTGATGTACGGAGGAAGTGTAAAACTTCATGCATGATTAACACGTTATCCGATATTGCTTGCTTGGGAACAAAAGCAGATTGATGTAGCGAGATGAGGGATGAGAGGAATGGCGGGAGTCTCTTTGTTAGCATCTTGGCGATGATTTAGTAGTGAACACTACAAAGTGCGATTGGTCGATAGTCTCCTACTCTTCTTGGGACAGTGATTTTAGGAACGAGTCTCATGTGAGTCTCATTATGTCGTGTGTTCAGTTCTCCTAATTCAAAGAAAGAACAAATTTCCTGAGTTACATCCTCCTCAATGGTATGCCAATAGGCTTGATAGAATTTGGAATTAAATCCATTCGGGCCTGGGGCATTGCTTGAATTGATGGAGAATATTGTCTCTCTGATCTCTTTGTCTGTGGGCACAACAATAAGAGCTTCATTCATTGTGGCATCTACTTTCTGTGTGATTAATGTCTCCCCCACTATGTGGAAGTCTGAATTCCCTCTGCTCAAAAACAATCAAATGTCACCCTTGTTGAGCGGGACCTCATCAAGCATGTAGCTAAAGGAAAAATGACAAACAATTTAGGAGTTCGATTAGTACTAGAAAAGTTGTATGAGCGCATCCTTTCGTTCGATTTTTTTATCTTTTCTTTTGCAATAGTCAATCAGATGGTTAGAAACTTTATTAAGACAATTTGAAACAAATTGTGTTCCCTGATTCCATTTAGTAAAAAAAAAAGTATCCACCAATTAAAAAAAAAGTATTCCATAGATAAGATTGAAGATCAAGCATATCTATGATACAAGTGATGTAGAAAATGAAAGAAGTCTAAAGTTAATTTGCATCTTCTTTTTTTTTTTTTTTTTTTGATCGTCAAAAAAAAAGATGCAAATTAAGGGGCTGTTATTGGAGAGGTGATTTCTAAATCTATATGAAATTGTAATTTCTAAAAATCAAAATACATGGATTTTGAAATAACATGTTTTATCTTTGGATTTGAATCCTTCAATTTTACACTTTGAAATCCATTCAAATCCATTTAAAATATAATGTGGATTTTGAAATCCAAAAACAAATCATTAAATGAATAACATATGATTTTAACAAGTATTTGTAAATCATAGAACCAATAACACATAATAACTTTAGACTTCTTTCATTTTATTCAGGCATGAATAAAAAAGGTCTTCTCCACCAATTAAAATCAAATTCTTCATTAATCATACCAATTAGAACAAATTTCGGAACACAATATCCTCTCGCTTTTTTTGTGTTTGTACGTTTTGGTAACTTTGTGTAGGTGCGGGTCAAAAGAATAAAAAAAGCAGTAAAAAAGTCACTCCTACTACTAAAACAAAACGTCAAATTAATATCAACATAAGCTAAGCAAATGCCATGATCTGTTCTTAATTATATGCAGCAATGTCGATCCTTCTTCATCTTCCAATTTCAAATAGCAGATGATACTTAGGTGGCAGAAACATAAACATATTTATCTTTCCCATCTTCTCACTGCTCAGAAACAATCAGATGTCACCCTTGATGAGCGGGATCTCATCAAGCATCAAGCATCAAGCATGTAGCTAAAGGAAAAATGATAAACAATTTAGGAGTTCCATTAATTAATACAATAAAAGTTGTATGAGCACACCTTTGTAAGACGAGAAGGAGAAAAAGTAATACAAAAACATCTTAAAGTTCTTCTCATTTGTTCATTATTTTTCACCTTCTCGTTCTTCTCCTTTTATCTGTTATTACCCAGTACTCACATGAGGGATCTGAGCTCAATGGAAGGAGCAATCGAGCTTTTGTGTTACCCAAAAGCTTACGGATCACAACTATACCTGTTTTTGGAAAACACAAGTTGAATAGTTGATGATAATGAATCTTGAAGTGCACTTCTTTAGTTCTTTTAGCTTGAACCAGAGATCTTGAAGTGTTAATATGTTTTGTACAGAGAACAATTTAGATCGAAAGAATTAATGCTTTCCGTAACTGAAGACTATGTATATATTACCCATATACAGTAAAACCTCTATAAATTAGTAAGGTCGGGACCATGAAATATTATTAATTTATAGAGATTTTAATTTATCGATAAATTAATAATTATTAATTTATCGATAAATTAATATATTATTAATTTATGAAGAGACTTTTAATTTTCATAATTTTGAAATTTTATATTACAAAATAAGATATTTTTGTTATCATTCATATTTTTATAAATTTTTCTTAATTTCTAATCTTAGCTATCGTAATTGCTAAGTTTAGAGTTTAGGTAAAAATGATAAATGTTAGAAGTTTAGAGTTTAGAAGAAATTGCTACGAGTATCATTCATGGTAATGATGAAGTCGAAGAAGATATTACGGTAATTTTAGAATCAATTACATGTAAAGAAGCAATTATCGCATTTAGGACTTTCCACAATTTTTGGATGCGATTTGAGAAGACGACAATGAAAAAGATTATAGATAAACTCCAATAAGAATACAAATTCAAGAATATGCAAACAACCATAGAATCATATTTCACTATATTTTCTTTTATATATATATATATATATTTTAATATTATTTGAATATTAATTTATGATATTGATGGGACCATATTTTTACATAGGATTTTTAAAAATATTATTATTTTATTAATTTATCGAAATATGTCATTTTTTACACCGGTTCAACTTGGGACTGGAAGAATTTATTAATTTATAGCGAGTATTAATTTAAAGAGTATTAATTTATAGAAGTTCTATTGTATAGTTTTTTTTTTTTTTTGTATATTTAACACTTTTGAGGCTTATAATAAAATATCTATCTAGGTTATAAAAGAAGAAAAAAATTGGGCAAGAAGTGTTACGTAATATAGTGGGCAAACGTGAAATTTAGAAACCCTAGTTTTCTTATTTGAAAAAAATGACGTCGATGAGTGATCTTTCGCAGGATTTGGTAGAAGAGATATTGTCCAAGGTTCCGATAACTTCTCTTGGAGCTGTGAGAGCCACTTGCAAAGGATGGAACACTTTCTCCAAAGATCGGATTCTATGTACAGGAGAACCAAAACCGCAGTTTCTGGGGTTCACGATGTTGGATCATAGGCTTTGTTCAATGAGGTTCGATCTCCAAGGAATCCACAAGAAAGATGATGAAGAATTCGTGGATCCATCTGTAAAGGAGATAGGTAATTTTCTTAATCATGTCAAGATTTTAAATGTCTATCAGTGCGACGGTTTATTATTATGTGTCACGATGGATAACTCAATGCTCGTGATTTGGAACCCGTATCTGGGGCAAACCAAGTGGATCCAACTCAAAACAGAAACAGAACAAGAACAAGAACCACAAGATATTGAGGTACTAAAATCCACGTATGTCCTTGGATATGACAAGAACAAGAACCACAAGATATTGAGGTTTTTCAATAATAACCAGGGCTACTACGAAATTTACGATGTTAAGTCTAATTCATGGAGGACTTTTACTGTCATTCCCAACTGGGATATAATCTATTATCGGCAGGGTGTATCAGTACATGGAAATACTTACTTTTGGACAGAAGGTGAAACCCATGAATTCTTAATCTGTTATGATTTTACAGAAGAGAGATTTGGAAAGTTTCTTGATCTACCGTTTCAGCCTGATTATGATGATTCTGGTTTTGGAGATAGGGGTGCTGTATCTTGTGTCAAAGAAGATAAACTCGCTGCGTTATATCATCACTGTGATGTATTGTCTATAATAGAGATTTGGATCACTACTAAGATAGAGCCCAATGCTGTGTCGTGGATCCCCTTTTTAAAAGTTGATTGTGAGCCAATCTTTGGGCTTGATTTTCTTTTTGATGAAGATTACGACAGTTTCTTCGTTGACGAAGAGAAGAAACTCGTGGTGGTCTTTAGTTCAGACAGCGACGTACCCAAAGACTACCAAAAAGCTTACATCATTGGAGAAGATAGTTACTTTAAAAAAGTGGATCTTGGAGAAGTTAAAGCACAGAATAGCCCACTTGTGTGTTCTAGCTCTTATGTTCCAAGGTTAGTGCAAATTAACCAAATAGCAGGACCCAAAAGGAGAGAGAAATAGAAGAAGAGGAAGAGGAATTGGGCAAAAACAAAGAGAAGTCTTTGACAAAAAAAAAAAACAAAGAGAAGTAGAGGAAGCAAAACTAAGGTCTAATTAATGATGACGTACTATAATGAATTTATAGCTTATTTTACAGTGATAGTATTAATTAATTGTGTTTCTGTTTTCTTACACACCGGCATAATTAACAGCTTTTGACACAACTAGTGTTCTCTTATATATTATTTCATTTTAAGTATACTGAAGATTTTAATATTATATAAGACGATTTTAACTTGACAACTACTATGCAGTGTTCAAGAAAGCGTTAAAATTATATAAAACATAAAACATAAAACATTATATATATAAAATTATGTATAAATATATGTTAGAAAAATAAATTAAAAAATATAAATTATAAACAAAAGTAAGAAAAATACATTTATTTAAGTTATATTAACAACATATAAACATTTATAATTACTTATACAGATATAAAACTTAATAATTTAAATATATGTTTTTAAAAATCAAAAATAATTAATGTATTTTAAGCGGTTCAGGCGGTCATCTAGACGTCTACTGAGCGCCTAGCGCCTAGACCACTTTCTTGAACATTGCTATTATGATACAAAATGATGCGGATTAACTTTAGACTCATTTCATTTTCTTCCCCACTTGTATTCAATTTCTTCTTTCTCCCATTCAAATTCTAATTTCTCAAAATAAAACAATATCCTGAGACTTTTTGTGTGTTGTTCGTTATATACTAGGGTAACTTTATGTAGGTGATCGAGCACGCCAAGAGAATAAAGATAACAAACAAAATATACTAAGTAGTCGTAACCATAAGCTAAGCAAGGCTAATGATATGTTTTGTAATTATATGCACCAATTTCAAAGTCGAAACAAAGGAACCTACCGTGTACTAGCTACAGAAAAAACTTTGATGCTGGGCTGTTAAGTGTTAATGTCTACAAATTTTAAAGTAATACGACTACGAACCAGAAACCATGAAGTGCATGCACTTCTTTTAAAAGATGCCATACAACACCAGTGGAGTTACTGGCCTCGGAAATGTTAAGAGATTTTGTAAAGTGGAAACAATCGTTACTTTTTTTTTTTTTATGTGGTTGTTGTGATATGGAAAGGTAGTGCAAAACATGCTTTCATATATGGAAGTTTCCATTAGACTAGTTTAGTAAAGAAAAACTTTCCAATTTTTTGTTTTTTTGTATATTTAACATTTCGCGAGGATTAGAAATCTTTGCATAATTATAAGAAAAGGCACTTTGTGCCTTTGTGGGTAAGTAGTGTTTTTTCGTTATAACCAATCCAAAAAAAAAAAAAAAAAAAAAAAAAACATATACTGATCGTGAAAAAGAGTGTGCAAGGTTGAAAGTTAAAAAAAAAAAAACCCTAATTTCTACGCACTTGGAAACAATGACAATGATGTCCGATCTTACACAGGATTTGGTAGAGGATATATTCTATAGGGTTCCGATAACTTGTCTCGGAGCAGTGAGATCCACTTGCAAAGGATGGAACGCTTTATCCGCTTCTATGTAAAGTAGAATCAAAGCATCAGTTTCTAGGGTTCATGGTGAAGGATTATAGGCTTTGTTCAATGAGGTTCAATCTCCTGAAGGAAGATGGTGAAGAATGGGTTGACCCGTCAGTAAAGGAGATTGGTATTTTAACTCATAACCGAGTTGAGATATCTACAGTTTTTCATTGTGATGGCTTATTGTTATGCGTCACAACGGACAAGTCATGTCTTATTGTTTGGAACCCGTACCTAGGACAAACCAGATGGATAACCAAAAAGACAACAGTAGAACCCAAGTATGCTCTTGGATGCGACAAGAACAAGAATCACAAGATATTGAGGTATTTTGGTATAGTGAACTACTACTACCAAATTTACGATTTTAAGTCTGACTCATGGAGGGTATTAAATATCAACAACGAGAATACATATCTGTCTTGGCCCGGCACAACGTTGGATGGAAATACTTACTTTTTGACTAGAAAAGGGGGATATATGTTATGTTTTGATTTTACGACAGAGAGATTTGGACAACTTCTTTCTCTGCCGTTTGAGAATCTTAATGATGGCTCAGTACAGTTGTCTTGTGTCAAAGAAGAGAAACTCGCACTGTTTTTTCAAAACGATGAAACATTCACGGTGGATATTTGGATTACTTCTAAGATAGAGCCTACTGCCGTGTCGTGGACCCCCTTCTTAGTTAATATTATTGAGACGCCCGTTGGTCTTGAATTTGATGAAGAATGCAGTTTCTTCATTGACGAGGCTAAGAAACTCGCTGTGGTTTTCGATTTATATAAAACAGATACTACTTCTTCTTACATCATTGGAGAGAATGGATTCTTGAAAGAAATGAATCTTGGAGGAACAAAATATCAATATCATTTCCCAAGTTCTGTGCAAATCAACCAAATTGCAAGTTGCAAAGGGGGAGAGAATAAGAGAAAGAGCCAATTTTAACTAATAGTTTAATTAGCTTGTTCTTTCATAATAGTTTCTTTTTTTTTTTCTTGCTTCTCTTTTCATTGGTTTTCTACCTTTTTCAATTTTAGTTTAATTATTTTATAGCTTATCAAAATAGAACACAAAACGCTCTACTAATTTCTTCTTTATCCGAAAAGATACAAATTTATCAAAACAAAACAACATCCTCAGACTTTTTATTATTATTTTTATTTTTGTGTTTGTTCGTTTGGGTAGCTTTATGTAGGTGGGCAAAAAGAATATGAAAAAAAATAGTGAAAGTCTCTCTCCTAGTGCAGAAACAAAGCTTCTAAGTAATCATCAACATAAGCCAAGCAAGGCCAATAATCAGTTCTTATATGCACCAATGTGGATCCTTCCCCAACTTCCATTTCAAACATCAGATGATATCTCGGCGGCAGAAACACCAACATCTTTATCTTTCCCATTTTCCCTCTGCTCCTCGTCATCGGAACCTCTTGGTCATCTCCATATCCAATGTATGTCAGACGAAGAGGGCCTCGGTTTCCCACCGAGGAGGATGTAGACTGCTCTGCATTTGCGTGATTCCCTTCTTCTTCTTCCTCTTCCTTCCACACAATGTTCTCGATGATTCCTCCGTCTCTTACAATGTTTACAAGCAGTTCTCCGCTGATAGCCACCACAAAAGGCGCTAAGCGAAGCTCGGTGGCCTGTATTACAGTTTCCGCTGGGACTTCAAGCAGTTTTACTGACCGAGTCCCGCTGACTGCTGCAGCGGTTTTCCCTCCTTTAAGTGCAAATGTTTCATGCGCCGTGCTGGATGAAGAACCACACACTTCCCACAAAGCACTGAATAGATCTGAGTAGTAGCTTGGCATCGTATCTTCAGGTTCGTCAGGTGGAGCAAGAGCTTTTAGGAACATGTCTTCGATCCCCACAGGGACACTCTCGAGTTTTCCCTGAATCATCTGACCATTTTCTGCATTTGCTTCCATTGAAACCTCAACCAAACCTGGTGTAGGTTCTCTAGGTTCCAGTTCCACTGTCACAGGTGCTCCTCCTCTCAAGCAATCTTTCTCCTCCTCTTTCAGCGTGTTTTCTACCAGGACGATGTCTAAAGAAACTTCTTCGTTGTGTACATTGCTGTTCGAATGAGGCTCACCGAGAAGGAAAGGTATGCGGCATGAGGGGATAGAGCCATACGGAGCTGAAGATGAGAATTTGAGCACGCTCGCGAAAATCGCAGGAGGTGAGTCAACTTTCTCTAACTCGACATTCTGAGTTTCACTTCCCCATACACTGCTATATGGTTCAGCATCCAATCTCAAAGTACAGGTTATCCTAACCTTAATTCCAGGCATGTGTTTAAAATCAGGAATCACTGAGAAATACCTTCTTAATCTTTCTAGAATCTCTCCAATCTTTGAGTCCATTACCCTTAACGTAGGTTTTCCTGATTCAATTCTTCGAGCTTCTGGCAAAATCTGGAGTTCTTGACTGCCATCCAGCTCAACTTCATCTACCTCGATTTTGTTTTCTATAATGCTATATCCATCAGTTCCAACAGTTAGAGATGGTAGAGACAATGACCATGACTGTTTCACGAGTAGGGGCGTAACCCGTTCAAGAAGAATATAGGCTGAAAGGTTCCGAGATTTACTAGGATCATGACGAAAACGAGGACTTTGAACACTAAAGAATGTAGAAGGATGAGTTGATGGAGAGACAGCATCTGCGGGCTTCAAAATGTTTTTAATTCTCTGTCCTGGTATACAGACCAGCATCCTCAGATATATCCTACAATGCACCAATTTAAGAGGTTGGGTTAACGCCATCACAAATTCATAAATCTTAGAAAGATTTGTTTAGTGTGTGTCATGGTCATACCTAGCATTATCTCGGACTTCCAGATCAGGGAAATAGAGACATGTGAGGGAAAGAAGGCGAGAGAGTCCAAGAAATAATCTAGAGCTCTTATGGTGACTCATCAGTGTTCGACAAATGCCAAGAACTTCAGTTCCTTGATCCCAATATTTCAACCCCACATCAAACCCCCGCTTCTCAACAAGTGAAATTACAAACTTCGTAAGCAGCTCTATCAATCGAGAAGGAGGTATTGTATCATTCTCGGCTATCCGATGGAAAAGCGGGAAGTAAGCTGTTAATAAGTTGTTTTTCATAAGTTTGGGAAGCAGTTTCTCATCGAGTGTCTGAAGAAACCGCTCTCCTAACCACTGATGCTTGTGACAGTTTATCAACCGCTCAATAAAAGCCACAATAACAGGGACCAATATTTGAAACTCCAAAGTCATGTCTACCAGCAACCCCTGAATTAAATATAGAAGACAATCAAAATAAAGGAAGAGTATATTGGGGAGAGCAGAATCAGCAAAATATTGGTTCCTGAACTTAATGTTATATAGAACTAAAAAGGCCCACAGAGTTCCGTTCCTTTTGAAAACAAGCAAAAGGAACTATCATCAAGTAAGACCAAGAAGCAAGCAAAGACAGTTACAGACCTGCACGTTTTGGAAGAGGCTAGACTCCATAAGACTTCTAGTGGTGGAAGGGTCAGTGTCGGAATGTGTAGATGCACATATCAGAAACTTGTGTAAAGTGCGGAATGCTAGTTCAGTTTCTGAGCTCCACGGAGGCAACCATTTGAAATCCGAAACCGATACCAAGCATTCCTGCAACAAATCCCCAGCAGGTTTGCTGTTATCACCTCCACTCAAAGCGTTGGAATTAACAGAGCATTGTACCAGCAGATCAAGCTTCAACGCTTTCAAAGCAAGTGGATCAAAAACCACAGGATGAAACTTCTGACCCATCTCAAGAACAGATTTCCTCTTCTCAAGCTCCCCACTCAACATTAGCTTATTCAACAAACCCATCAACCAATGCAGGGCAAGCAAACGGAAAACAAGATAGATCTGAGTCTCCTTAGAAAATAGCATAAGACGTCTCATGATCTCTTTCTCTTGTCCCTCGAACGCATCAGGGAACTGAGTATACATAAGCAAGACAACATGACAAAGCATCGGATCAAACGAATAAATCATCCCCAAGAACTGAACTCTCAACATAGAAGCCTGTAACTCCAATGCTGATGCAAGTGGCACAACCATACCCATAAACTCCATCATAGCACAAGACGTAAACAAATACGGAGACTCCAACATAAAAGCCAGCGTTCGTCTCAGTTCCTTCTGATCTGGCCCCAATCCTTGATGACCTTGACTCATAACCAAACTCTGATCACGCATCCAATTAGGAGCATTGAAAGGAACCAAAGGTACAGAGGTACTAAGAAGCGAAACCTTAAGCTTCTGATGAACCACGTTGTAAACAATCGTAGTGAACAAGAGAAGGTAAGCTTGCACAGCGTGAGTTCTCTCCGCTTGACACAACGACCAAAGATGACCAGCTACATCAGATAACAAACCAGGAAAAGCTTTCTCAAGCTGACGTAAACACTCACAAGCGACGGCACGAGCTTGTCGATCAAACCCGTGGTTAGGACGATTCACGAGAGCAAGAAGCAAATCAACAACCGCTTCGACGTGACCTAGAGAGAAAGAATCAATCGATACAAGCACAGAGGTGAAAGAGACCATAGCTTGCTCCTTCAATCCCGACGATCCATCCGTCGGTGATTGCACGATCCCACGGAGAACATCGATGAAGCGATCAAAGGTATCGTTACCACATTTATCAAACAAAATCGGGGAAAACTCGTCGAGAAAGACAAGGATTGAGAGCTTCACAGTGATAGGGAAGTCTTTCTTGAGAAGAGACGAGAGAGCCAAGTCCGCCAGAGAATCAATCTGGAAAACGGAAGTGAACCAGTCGCGAGGAGCGCCGTCGTCTCGGAAGTCGTCGATGAGAACGTCCCAGTCCTGGATAGATAGAGGTCTCGCCGGAGTCTTCTCCGGCGTCGTCGTGGTCATTCTCCGATCGAATCTAGAATTTGAATCTAACAGAAAAAATAAAAGTCATTTGAGAGAAGACTATCCCTCCCTCGTCGCCGGTCGTAATTAAACTCTCCGAGAACAATTCACCGAAGCTGCCTGATGACTCATTATTTTATTTTTTTTATTTTCCATATATTATCTTCTTTAAACGACTGCGTTTCACGTAACCTAACTCAACTCATTTGTCTCTCTATATATATACACAAAGAAGAGTAGGCAACATCTGTTAGATCTCAATCATCTCATTAGAAGATGAAAACAAAGACGAGGATGTCCGATCTACCACAAGAATTGGTAGGGAAAATACTCTCTATGGTTCCGATAACGTCACTGAGGGCAGTGAGATCGATTTGCAAACAATGGAACGCTTTATCCAAAGATGAGGTTTTGTGTAAAACAGAAGCAATGCAGCCGTTTCTAGGGTTCATGATGATGAATTATAAGCTGTTTTCAATAAGGTTCGATCTCTATGGTAAAGACTTTGTGGATCCGTCATCAGTAAAAGAGATAGGTAACTTAATTAATCAAGTTGATATATCTAAAGTTTTTCATTGCGATGGGTTATTGTTATGTGTCTCAAGGCCAAGGGATAGCAATAGACTAGTGGTTTGCAACCCGTATTTGTGTCAAACCAGGTGGATCCAACCCCTAAACGCTTACCACAGATTAGATATATATGCGATCGGATACGACAACGACCGTAACCACAAGATATTGAGGGTTTTGGATCATTACGACCATTACTTTAAGCACAAGTTTCTTGAGTTCGAAATCTTCGATTTAAGGTCTAATTCATGGAGGGTTCTTGATATCACTCCCGGTTGGGAGATAGAGTTTTATCATCGCGGCGTGACTTTGAAAGGAAACACTTACTTTTTCGCTAAAGAAAAGATTGTAAACCAAGGAGCTGGTGATTATCCAGAGCCACAAGACTATTTACTATGTTTTGATTTTACGGCGGAGAGCTTTGGACAGTTACTTCCTCTGCCGTGTGTGCATTATATTGAAGATACCGGGACTCTATCTTACGTCAAAGGAGAGAAACTCGCGGCGTTATATCAGAACATGGATACATATGCCTTGGAGATATGGGTTACAACTTTGATTGAGCCTAATGTGGTGTCTTGGAGTAAATTCTTTAAAGTTGATATGAAACTACACACTGGTGTGGATTTCAAATTTGAGGTTGAATCTGGGAGTTTCTTCATCGACGAAGAGAAGAAACTCGCCGTGGTTTTTGATATAGACGAATCTGAAAGCTACACAATGGCTTACATCATTGGAGAGAATGGATGCTTGAAGGAAGTGAATCTTGGAGAAGCTGTTGTGAATCTCGAGGAGTCTCCCTATGGTCGCCCAATTGTATCCACTTATTATGTTCCAACCTTAGCTGAAGTCATCTAATCCGGCAAAAGGAAAGAACGAGCTTATTAGTTATAGACCCTTTGGTTTTTTTTTTAGCATGCCTTATTTTGTTTCTTGCATCGTTCTCCGTTTTCTTTTCTTTCCTCTCTTTTGAACAAGACAAGTCAATTATTATTTGGTTTTTCTTTACCTTAGTCCAACAATCATATTCAATTTGCATCACCCTCGTGATGTTCTTTATGATTGTGGTGTATAGCAGCATGCATGTTACAGCATAGTCTATGCCTCTCAAACTGAGGAGATCATTAAGTATTTTGATAAATATGTAAATCGGCCTCTGTTGAGTTTCAAGACTCTTCTTATTAATATAGCCACTCGGGCGTCTCGAGTCTAACAACGTCCCAATTAACTCTCTCTCAAGTCTCAACAAATATAATTCTCGTCTTATATAAGTTGTAACTTTTATAATGAAACTATAATCTAGGACTTTTTGTACATAATGTAAATCCTCTTGTACAAAATGTATGTAATCTAGGACTTATAAATAATAGGAATAAGTGTTTGTTTAAAATTTATATAATTTCAAAAATTAGTGAGTTTAGACATTGGATATTACAAATCAGCGGAGTTTTAGAACTAAAGCAGACGATCTTCGGTTCCGGTTCTTTTGCCCAGGCCAGACCTATTAAGTATGAAAATTAGCTGAGAAATGACTGTCTGTGGAAAAAGAACGCCCACGGTGCACCAAAAACGCCTGTTTTAAACAGCGACTGCATTTTGTACTCACATCATATACTCATCGAAATGCCCATAGTTTCGCGCGGTCGTCATCAATTCTTTTGGATCATTTTGCATCGTCAGGTTTATGGCCACCAGCTACGCTACTGGAAGAACTGTGGTCTCGGATGCTTGGGGAAGATGAACATTTGCTGGAATGAGTACTTTCTTCTGTGGAGTTGTTGTTGTTCCTCTTACATCTCTTCGTCTTCTCTGGTCTTTGCAATGTGTCCTACAAAACAAAGTTTTGCAGATAATAGTATTATCCAAAAAAATTAAGATCTCTAGTTTCTGATTCAAACTCTCTCTACCTTATCAGAAGTAGATCCAGGGGTTTTTAACTCGAGCTGTGTTGCAACCTCGTTAGAGTCCTCTGCTTTCTCAGATCTGCTCTCTCTTGAAACCTTTGCTCTAGGTTCCCGAGAACGGCTACCCGGCGGGTTCTGTGGAATGTGCACGGATTGTTGTTCAACGACTGTATTAGGAGGCATATACGGCATGTATGTAGGACATGGAGCTGGGATCATGCTAGGATTCTGGTTCCCAAAGTACGTGTAAGATGGCATTGAAGGATGCATTGGTATTGACCCAGGAGGCATAGCCATAGGCATTGGGTATGGAAAGGACGGCGGTGGAGCCATCATGACTGTGTGATCCATTGCAGCTCCCCATGGAGACATTGACCTTAATCTCTGCTGGTATTGGAGATTAAGATTCTCTATGTCTGATTTCAGCGCTGTCTTTTCTTCTCTCAGGTCGTTTTTCTCCTGTGTCAACTACAAAAAAAAAAAACGTTGTTATACAAGTACCAGCAATTTTCAAGTGCTGCTATCGATGATAAAAACAGGTCCTATACGCAGTTACATACGCTGTCGAGTTTGCATCTTATGATATAGACAGAACACAGGTAGATATCTCTATGTCATGTAGACTGCTAAATGTTTCTGTAACGAAAACCTAGAGAGTAAGGAATAAGATATGAACCTCGCGGGACTCATCTGTCAATGCTGTGTACTCAGATTTCAGTTTGTTGACTTCAGATGTGAGCTCTTTCAGCAACTGAACAGTATCAGTCAGTATCGTAGCTTTGTCATTCTTTGGTCTCTCTGGATCTGCAAACAGAAGAGAAATGTTAGGATCGAAGTGAATCATCTGATGTTACTAAAATCAGAATAACACCATTAAGTTTTTACCGAGTACATTTCCGAGTTCAACAAAATGCTCATTCAGTTTTTCTCTCCTCAACTTCTCGCGGCCTGCCTTTTGCGACTTCCTAGCAGAAACATCCATGATCTCCCCCCTCCCCTTTTGCAAACTGCAAAACATTCGAATAAACTCAGAACGCCATATTACAACCTCAGCTCTTAGAAATATCTTAGAATATTACAATTTCACCAGAGAAGCAGATCAAAAGCAAAATGACCACAACTGAACCTCTTAGAGTCTATATAGTCAGGGTCTCATATGATCTCAGTTCACATAACAAACGTGGTTACATACTTAACATATCTTTTTACCATAAGAATCCTAACGAAGCCCTTTCAAGTTCACTTCTAACGATTGAATTCCTAGAGCAAATCTACATATTGTAAACTTTGGCATCATGAAGTCTGCAGATGCACTAACTGCAAATAAGGTTTTGTAGTGAACTAATCCCAAAATGGCAATAACATCAAACCAAAAAAATCAAAAACATTTTAACATCTACGAAAATGATACTAAAAACGTTGTTGAATTGAAGAACACAACGAAGGAATCTTCAAATTGCCCATTAGAGATTTCCCCAGACGAAGTAACAATACTTTTCACAAACTAGAGCTAAGTTCAAATCCTCAATTCAAAACAATTGAATTGAGGATCATCTAAACGAAGCATCTAAGCTGGATTACGATCGAAACCCTAAGGAGGACGATTGAATTGGGGGTAAATTCAGGAGCGACATCTATTGAATAAATTAGAGATTGTACAAACTCACCGACGTCGACGGCGAGATTTCGATGACCTTATGAGAAGACAAAAGTCCGGCGAAGAAAGATTCTCTCTCGTTCTTAGCCTCTTTGCCTGCTCACATAGAAGAGGGAAGCATCATTATGCCATTTTTTTTTTTCTTTTTTCTCTTATCTCTTTTTTCCCTAAAAGATTATTTAATTAAGAATTTATTTCATTCAAAGAAGAAGAAAGCTGGAATTGTGTTTTTTCTTTTTGACCCTCCAATTTATTAGCATTTATCAAAACAGACCCGCATAGTTTTTTCTTTCAGTGAAATTATTCAATTATTAGTCTTACTCTTCTTACAGAAGAAGTCGATGCATATATGATCCAGGTATGGAAGCGCAAATAGATTACAAAGAATAGCTAAATAATATAACCCAATGGTATATGTTGCGATAATAGTAAATTAAATTCCATCAACGTTCAAAATTATAACACACTATTGGGAGAATCAGAAATCGAGTAAAGATCGAATGGTCGAGATTGTTATTACATAAAAATCAATAAGGAATATTGTTGATTAAATCAATAAGGACTAAGTCATACTAATTTCGGACATAAACGACAGTAAGCACTAAGTCATAGTACTCTATGCATTGTTAAGTACTTAAGTTGTAATAATCATATTTAAGATCCAACCCTAGTACTAATGAGTGTCGTCGTAATTAAAGACTAAAGTGTGACACTTATTAATTGTCTACTTAAGAGTATATGTTGCGGTAATAGTAAAATCATATCCAAAATAATATAATCATAGCCATGATAAAATAACCCAATGGTATATGTTGCAATTATAGTAAAATTCTATCAAAGTTCAAAATTATAGGTCGTAATAATCATATCCAAGATAGTATAACCCAAATGGTATATGTTGCGATTATAGTAAAATTCCATCAAAGTTCGACACACTTTCGGAGAGAATCATAAATTGAGTAAAGCTCCATTGCTCCTTCCATTGAGCTCTGACTCCATGTGAGTACTGAGTAATAATAACAGATAAAAGGAGAAGAACGAGAAGGTGAAAAATAAAGAATAAATGAGAAGAACTTTTAGATGTTTTTGTATTACTTATTATCATTCTTGTGTTACAAAGGTGTGCTCATACAACTTTTATAGTACCAATCGAACTCCTAAATTGTTTGTCATTTTTCCTTTAGCTACATACATGCTTGATTAGATCCCCCTCATCAAAAGTGACATTTGATTGTTTCTGAGCAGAGGGAAGATTGGGAAAGAGAAAGATGTCCACGTTTCTACCGCCTAAATATCATCTGCTGTTTGAAATTGGAAGATGAAGAAGGATCGACATGGTGCATATAATTAAGAACAGATCATGGCCTTTGCTTAGCTTATGTTGATATTACTTTGACGTTTTGTTTTAGTAGTAGGAGTGACTTTTTTGCTGCCTTTTGTTATTCTTTGACTCGCACCTACACGAAGTTACAAAACGAACAAACACAAAAAAAAAGCCACAAGATATTGTATTGTTCCGAAAATTTGTTCTAATTGGTATAGTGAAGAATTTGATTTTAATTGGTGGAGAAGACCTTTTTTATTCATGCCTAATAAAATGAAAGAAATCTAAAGTTAATTTGCATCTTCTACATCACTTTGTATCGTAGATATGCTTGATCTTCAATCATGTATATATGATTTTTTTTTTTTTTAAATGGAATCAGAGAACGGTTGGAATGAAGCAATAATGAGTGTCATTTCCTTCTCTTTCATGCAAACCATCTTTGTAACACCTAGTTTTATCTTATTCTTCTATATATTTGTATCTCTTTTGTATTTTCAGATCTAAGAGAAATAATATACAGTTTTTCTCTATTATCTCTATTCTCTTTTACTCTTCCGCATATATTTCTATATGGTATCAGAGCTCTATATCCCTATTCTCTATCTCTTTCTTATTCTTCTTTTCTGGGTATGAAAAACTCAAAATAGATTACCCAATTCATGCTATCCTTAAAGGGGATAATTACATTCTTTGGTCTAGGACTATCAAAACTGCTCTTTGCAGTCAGGGTCTTTTGAATCATATTTTAAGAATCCGAGAGGTGACTGTTGGTATTTTAGAGAATGAAAAAGATGTTGCAGATAAAAACCCTTTTGGCAGTTCTGACGCATCCAGCCTTGAGAATGACAAATAGTTTCAAGAAAATCATATGGTTCTTGCCATTCTCCAAAGCTTTCTAGAGCAGTCTCTCCTTACTGTATATTCTTATTGTGAAACAGCAAAGGAGTTGTGGGATATCCTAAAAGGTGTCTATGGAAATATTTCAAATCTCAGCCGGATCTTTGAAGTGAAGAATGCATTGAACAATTTAACTCAAGAGGAGAAACCTTTTAACCAACATTTTGGAGAATTCAGATCTCTTTGGTTTGAGTTGGAGATTCCTCGTCCTCCAACAACAAATCAGATGGTGCTTAATGCAAGACGTGAACAAGATCAAGTCTTTAGGCTTCTTCTTACTCTCAACCCTTCCTTCAATGGTCTCATCTGTCATATACTCAGATCTGAAAAGCTTCAAAATTTGAATGAGGTTTGTATACAAATTCAAAAGGAAGATGGATCTAATGGTTTGTTTAGCCAGAAAAGTTAGCTTGCTATCACAAATAAAGGAGCTTACAAAAGGAGTGACTACAAAAAGTCTTTGTGTGATCACTGCAAGAGGAAGGGGCACACCAAGGATAATTGTTGGGTTCTCCATCCTCATCTGAAGCCGGCTAAGAAGAATGACCCTAGGAAAGCTATGTCTGTATCTGCTGCTGATGACGATTGTGAGAACTGAGATAGAGCCTCTCTCCAGAGTGTTTTCTGAGCGGGGGTGCTTACCACCGTTTAGTTCCGAACTGAATAAAAAGTGTAAATCTCTTGTGAAGTGAAAGTAAATTATTATTGCCAAATGAAAGTTTTACGACCACCTTTTACAATCTCCCACCTCTCACTATTATATGCTAAATTACAATTAATGCCATATCAATTTACCCCGTAAATCTCACACTCTATTCAATACAATTGATTAAGGGAATCTTTGACCGCTTTCCCAAGATCCGAGGTGATTCGTGTTGCCGTTTCACTCCACTTCATTTCTCCTGGTCGGGCTTAATGGGCCGGTTCCGGTTATGGCCTCGGTCCATATTATTTATTCGTCCTGGGCCTTGTCCCATATCTGAGGCAACCGATCATGGTACCAACAACGATGTGGTTAAAAAATCTGATCTTGATGCCCTTATCAAAAGCATTGCATCTCTCAAAAAGTCTGGTAATGCTTTACTTACTCTAAAACCTCATAAGCTAATTATTGTTGATTCGGGTGCTTCTCATCATATGATCAATGATGTTAGTCTTATTGCTAATGGTCATGGTGTTCCTGTTAGAGGCATAGGAAATCTGAAATTGTTTAACAGAGATTCTCAAGCTTTCTATAAGCTTGAATTTACTTCAAACCTTTTGTTTGTCAAAAAGACAACAAAAGATCTTAATTCTTGGCTATTTTCAGTCCTAATGAGATTTGGTTTCAGGATATTAAGATGGAAAACACTATTGATGAAGGATCAACAAAGAATGATCTCTATGTTCTTGAAGATCTCAATCTTGTTTATGTTTTTGCTTATAACTCTGTTTGGCATGCTAGACTTAGCCATATGTTACTTCCTAAAATGTCTTTTGATCATGAGAAGTGTGAGGCTTGGATTTTAGGAAAGCATAGTAAAACTTTTTTTTCCAAACTCTACTGCTACTTATCAAGATTGTTTTGAACTTATTCATTCTGATGTTTGGTCTGCTCCTTTTTGCTTCAAGAGATAATAACAAATAATTTGTTACATTTATTGATGAAAAATCTAGAAATATGTGGTTAACTCTTTTACCTTCAAAACGCCGTATTTTTTAAAGCTTTTTCAAATTTTCACAGTTATGTTTTCACTCAGTTCAATGTTAAGATAAAGACTTTAAGGACCGACAATGGTAGAGAATATACTAGCAACAAATTTAAGGTGTTTACTTCGAACGGCATCTCCAACCCCACTCTATTTTAGAGTCAAAACTCTTTTATAGAGCAATATTTGCTCCAGATTGCTCTATATATAGAGCAACTCTATTCTCACCTCTATTTTTTACACTAACTCATGCTCTATTTTAGAGTTACTCTATTTTAGAGAAAAAAATAGAGATATACATTGGAGATGGTCTAAGCATGGGATTTTCCATCAAACGACTTCCCCTAAACGCCTCGATAAAATAATGTCTCTAAGCGTAAAAATAGTCACCTTATAGAAGTAGCAAGGACCATGATGTTTTATAAGAATGTTCCAAAACAGTATTGGAGTGATGTTGTCATGACAGCATGTTATCTCATTAATAGACTCCCCATAAAATGTCTCGATGACATTTCTCCATATGAGGTACTTAATCAAACTAAACCTTCTGTTGATTTTCTAAAAATTTTGGTTGTGTTTGTTATGTTCATGTCCCATATGATGAAAGGAATAAGATCCAGCCCAAAAGCATCAAATGCATCTTTATTGGATACTCTTCTACTCAAAAATGGTACAAATGCTACCATCCAGGAACAAGAAGGACTTATGTCTCTCATGATGTAAAGTTTGAGGAAGAAAAATGCTTCTTTGATGAAAAAGATTGGAGCAAATTGAAGGACTTGACAAATTCTGAATCTGATCGTTCTCAAACCCTTAAGTTTCTCTTAGAAAAACTCAATTCTTCAAATGACAGTAGAAAAGAGGAGCTAGAAGTTCAGCAGACTTCTGAAATCATGCAGCAGACTTCTCCATACCTGCAGCAGACTTCTCCATACCTGCAGTAGACTTCTCTAGACCTGTAGCAAACTTCTTCAGACCTGCAGCAGACTTTTCTAGACCTGTAGCAAACTTCTTCAGACTTGCAGCAGACTTCTAAAATCATGCAACAGACTTCTAGAAATGTAGATGATTTTTCTCAACATCCTATGGCTGCAACTGATGCTCACAGAACCAATGGTGATTCTGATGCAAGCATCTATGATACTGAGATTGCCGTTTATGAAGATGATTCACCTTTGCCTCTGCGAAGAAGTCAAAGAACAAGAACGGATCCTGACATTTTGCTGCAAAAGCGGTTTTGCTATAATTCTTCAACTGCTCATTCTATTTAGGGTTTTTGTTCTTTAGCTAACCTTCCTACTGATCATCAAGTTTTTCTTAGCAAAATTGACCAAGAAACTGTGCCAAAGACTTACAAAGAAGTGAAACGACCCGATTCTTTTTTTTTTAATACATAAAATTAAGCTAGTGCTCCCATCTTCACTAACCACCTAACCACATTCAAACCAAACAGCGCAAATAACCAAACATTAAACCAATGAATTAAATAACCAAATTAAAAATTCAATAACATCTAACCATCAATACCAAATAACATAACCAAGCCATAAAACAATTAATCAACGACCTAAACAATCGTTCTAGACCACTACAGTCCATTCTATCAACCTAACAGCAGCATAGAACAAACAACCAAGCCTTTAGAACATCCTCCTCTTCATCGCCTTGATTCCATGATCACACTATGCCTTTACCTGCACCACAAACATAAATTGAGATGCATGGGTATTGTCATAAACACTCAGTGAGTCAATCCTCCCATCTACTTGACTATACACACAAGCAACTGAGATTCTAATGTTAAACAAGCAACAAACAAACACAAACGAACCAGGGAAACAAGTATCAGCCTCCTGTTGACAGGGTTGGTGTCGACCGACACTGCCTCTCAGTGTTGATCGATACCTCTCCTTGGTGTTGACCGACACTGCTCCTCAGTGGCGACCGACACCCCTCCTCAACCCGGAAACACTAGTACCGACACTCGCCAAGTCTCTGCATCGTCAACTCCTAGGTATCGACCGACACCCACCTGGTGTTGATAGACACCGACTCCGCATACACGCTCTGCTCGAAGCTGAAAGTCGAATTTCCATTTCCCAACTCCTCCAATTCATCCGAAACTCACCCAAAATCCCTAGAAACTCATGGAAACCACGAACCAACCAAAATCATGCAAGAAAACACCACAAACAGACATAAAACAAGCAAAACAAAGGGTTATTAGGCTTAGATCAGCCATGGTCATGCTCTCACCTCTTTTGCAAAAATATTTTGACCAAAAACAACGAATCCAACCCCTTAGAAAGTTTCTCCTTCGTTCCCAAAACCAACTCTCCACTCCACAGGAACATATCTCACAAAACAAGCCAAGAATCTCCAAGATCTCTCAAGAACACTCTCTTTAATTTTCTCCTTTCTCACTCTCTTGAAATTGACAAAGGCTAATGAGGTGACAAAAATAGGTTTTTCTCCCATAAAACGTCGACTACCCCCTTAAATACCTTGGTTTAGAGATTCCATTTAAACCAAACCAAACCAAATCGACAATTTAAATCAATTCGGTCAGACCGGAAATTTTTTGTGTCAATTGACACTCTCCTTGGTTTGCTTGGGATAAATTGACACTCTCTAAGTTTGCATGAGGTTTAGGTTTCAAATATATAGAAGCCTTCAACTATGCTTTCTTAGCTAAAATTGGATGGCGCCTACTAAAGAATCCGACTTCTCTGCTGGCCAAGATTCTCTTTGGAAAATATTGTCACTTTTCATCTTTCCTCTAATGCTCATCTCCTTCATCAGCTTCTCATGTATGGCAGGGTATATTGATCGGAAGAGATCTCCTCCGAAAATTTCTTGGTTGATCCATAGGTAATGGTAACTCAACAAGAATGTGGCAGGATCCTTGGTTCTCTTTAACCACACCACGCTAGTTCCTATTGGCCCACCTACGTACATAGGATTCTTACTCTATGCTGGTTAAGGATTTGATTTTTTTCCCTTTCAAAGGAGTGGAATCTAACAACCATTAGAGACATTGTACCTCAATATGAGGATGCCATCAGATCCATTAATCTCAGTACTCTGCCTCTCCAAGACTCACTGCTCTGGCTCCCTGAAAAATCCGGACAGTGTTCAACAAAGACAGGGTACCACCTAGCAAGAGACTCTCTCGCGTCCCTCTCTCCCCTATCATGAGAGACGGACAGCCCTTTAATTGGGTCAAGAACATTTGGCAACTGAAACTTAGTAAAAAAAAAAGAGAGCTTCTTGTGGAAGGCTGCAAATGGAGCCCTCTCCTTAGCTAGTAACCTTTCCAAGAGAAGCCTTACAAACGCCTAGAATTGCAAGCGTTGTGGTAAAAGAGAAGACGAAATTCATATTTTTCTCGCCTGTCCTTTTACATAAAGTCTTCGGATGTTGTTTTATTTTGAGAAATTTGTATTTCAATGGAAGAAAGAAGAAATGTAATACAAGTGGGGAAGATAATGAAATGAGTCTAAAGAGTACAGTTAATATGTATCATTAATTTGTATCATAGTTGTTAAGTTTTAAATCGTCTTGTATATTTTAAATCTTCAGTATATTTTAAATGAAATATCAAAAGCTGTTAATTATGCCGGTGAAGAGTACAAAAGTTACTCTAACCAAGTTTCATCTGATCAGCTAAAAGGAAAACTGCTAGTTTATAACAAAACAGAAACACAATATAATTAATTAATAATCGACTATCTAAGTCTTGGTTCAAGGAAAAGAGATACTACTATCATGGTAAAATAAGCTATAAATTCATGAATATATAGAGTACGTTGTCATCATTAATTAGACCTTAATTGCTGCATGGTTTTGCTTCCTCTTCTTCTCTTTGTTTTTGCTCAGTTCCTTCTTCCTCTTCTTCTTATTCTCTCTCCTTCTGGGTACTGCAGTTTGGTTAATTTGCACTAAACTTGGAACATAAGAGCTAGAACACACAAGTGGGCTACGATATCCTTTAACTTCTCCAAGATCCATTTCTTTAAAGTAACTATCTTCTCCAATGATATAAGCTTTTTTGTAGCCTTTGGGTTCGTCGCTGCATGAACTAAAAACCACGGCGAGTTTCTTCTCTTCGTCAACGAAGAAACTGTCGTAATCTTCATCAGACTCAAAAATAAGAAGAAAGATTGGCTCACAATCAACTTTTAAAAAGGGGATCCATGACACCGCATTGGGCTCTATCTTAGCAGTAAGCCAAATCTCTATCATATGCAATGCATCACAGTGTTCATATAACGCAGCGAGTTTCTCTTCTTTAACACAAGATAGAGTACCAGCATGTCCAAAATGATCATAATCATCAGGCGGCTGAAACGGTAGATCAAGAAACTTTCCAAATCTCTCTTCCGTAAAATCAAAGCAGATTAAGAAATCATGGGTTTCATCTTCATCATCGGAATCTTTTGTGGTCCAAAAGTAAGTATTTCCATTTACTGATAAACCCTGCCGATAACAGATTATATCCCAGTTGGGAATGACACGAAAATCTCTCCATGAATTAGACTTCAAATCATAAACTTCGTAGTAGCCCTGGTCATCAACAAAAAACCTCAATATCTTGTAGTTCTTGTTCTTGTCATATCCAAGGGAATACGTGGATTTTGTTTCTGTTTTGAGGTCGATCAATCTGATTTGTCCTAAATACGGATTCCATACGACGAGCTTTGATGACTTGTCCCTTGTGACACTGACACATAACAATAAGCCGGCACAGTAAAAGACGTTAGATATCTCGACTTGATTATACATTGATATACCAACCAAGTCTTCACCATCTTCGTTGAGGATTCCATGGAGGTTGAACCTCATCGAACAAAGCCTATGATCCAACATCATGAACCCCAGAAACTGCTGTCTTGGTTCTCCTGTACATAGAATCCGATCTTTGGATAAAGTGTTCCATCTTTTGCAAGTGGCTCTCACTGCTCCAAGAGAAGTTATTGGAACCTTGGACAATATCTCTTCTACCAAATCCTGCGTAAGATCACTCATCGACGTCATTTTTCTCAAATAAAGAAAACTAGGGTTTCTAACTTTCACGTTTGCCCACTAATATATTGCGTAACACTTCTTGCCCAATTTTTTTCTTCTTTTTATAACCTATAGACTAGATAGATATTTTATTCTAAGCCTCAAAAAGTCAAAAGTGTTAAACAAAGATCGTCAAATTCGTGTCGTCAAAAATTACTCTAAACAAAGCCCACAACAATTGTATGGATGGATCGTCTATTACTTCTCATGGGCCTTATCAACCGAGTTATATATATGTTGATTTTAATTTCTTTTAGGATCATGAAATAATACAAAGTTTACGGTTTGGCCTTTTTTTCAAAGAAAAATATTTGGTTTCATATACATATATAGATCGTTATCAAAGACATGGCTGGGATTTGGATAATGATGAAAAAGCAATTAGTCGACTTTATTCACAGACGTAAATGTCATACTCAAAACCCTACCCCGTTCACATGCAATGAAAGTGAAACTCCCAACTTTGCAAGCAACTGATTTTTTTTTATAAATATAACACAAATACATAAAAGGAGAAGCAAACACTTGATTCTTTTACATTGAAACTGGAAATTGGTAATACAAATTCATGATATGTATAAGGCCAAGAAAGGGAGAATATTTATAATTCACATAAAAACAAAAGCGACACACTCATCATATATATACGTGTGTATAAAACAACATATACTACAGAATATTATATAATACAACTTGAGTGGTATAGGAGTCCTTGAGCTATGGACAAGTCATAACTGAGAGTTCATGAAGCATCATTGTCTGTGCTGCTGGAATATATTTGATACTAGTTCACTACTATAGAAGTTGAGACACCAGTAGAATATATCAGAACATATAAAATGTTTTATGTTAATTAATTATTTAGATGCAAATAAAACGGTCATGCCCATATATTACATTTTAATCTACGAATAATGTTACTATTTACTGACTTTTTTCCACAAAAGAATTTGTAAACTGATCAGTGAGCATAAAGGAATCAATCATTTTGCACTTGGTCATTGCAACTTCCAAGTGTGCCGCAACCGCAAGCACCTTGTTTTCACTTTTCTGGTATTACATTTTTGGACTATTAATCTCTGATTAATTAAACGTTTAAAACTTAATAATTGTTTAATTATACGGTGCAGTTGGACCGAAAACAGTGACAATTGCTTGGAGGTTTAGCTCTTGTCTCCGTGAAATTGATAGCCTATGCTCTGCGTTTTTGTGGTCTGGCCCAAAGTTAAATACTAAGAAGGCGAAAGTTGCTTGGTGTGATGTTTGTACTCCTAAGGATGAGGGAGGTCTAGGCCTGCGTTCATTAAAGGAAGCAAATAAGGTCAGCTGTTTGAAACTTATTTGGAGGTTACTGTCGACTAATTCACTTTGGGTTCAGTGGTTAAGGCTCTATCTGCTTCACAAAGGCTCCTTTTGGTCGATTAAAGGTACTACTACTCTAGGTTCCTGGATGTGGAAGAAACTTTTGAAATATCGTGGTATAGCCTCTGGTTTTGTAAAATATGAGGTGCACAACGGCCAACACACGTCTTTTTGGTATGATCAATGGTCCTCTCTCGGGGTTTTGCTTGAGACCACAGGCCAAAGAGGATGTATAGATTTTGGCATCGGTTTACATTCGACTGTCGCTGAGGCTATTGCAACTCACCGCCGCAGGCACCATCGCAATGCGTTCTTCAACCAAGTTGAGCAGCTCATTGAACAGCTGCAGTCCCACCAGCAGGCAACAGCGGCCGACGTAGTTCTCTGGAAGGGTAAGGGGGACTGTTTTAGTTCTATGTTCAGTACTAAAGACACCTGGGAAGCCATCAGACTGCACAAACAGAAGAACGTTTGGAGTAAGGGGGTTTGGTTCAAGCACGCCACTCCAAAATACGCTTTTATGGTTTGGCTAGCAATACACAATCGTCTATCTACAGGGGATAAAATGCGGGCTTGGAATGTGGGTGCTAATTCGACCTGCATTCTCTGCAACCAGGCTTTAGAGACTAGAAATCATCTGTTCTTTGATTGCTGCTACTCTCGGGAGGTTTGGTCTGGTCTCGCATCCAAACTACTACTCACACGCTACACAACAACTTGGGATCACCTTCTATCGTTATTGTCTGACACTTCAATGGGCTCTACCAGATTATATCTCTTCCGGTATGTCTTTCAACTGGCCATTCATTCACTCTGGATGGAACGAAACACACGACGTAATGGGGACACACTCCTCCCGTCAGCTCAACTAGTTCGACGACTTGATCAACAAATCCGCAACCGTTTGCTTTCAATTCAAGAACAGGGCGATGGGAGGTTACGTGATGGTCTGGTTACCTGGCTAGGCACACGCTATCCTCCTAACGAGGCTCACGTTATTTTTTTCCTTCAACAGATTCCTCATATGAAAATGTCTGCTACTCTTTAAAATAATGCTGCACCTGATGTACAAAGCTTTTTCTGAATAAATTTTACATTTTATTCAAAAAAAAAAAAAAAAAAAAAAAAAAAAAAAAAAAAAGAAAACAGTGACAATTTTGGATTCCAAACAATATTTTGTCTATGAATCTTCCACTTATATAGTCTGTATATAAACTTTTTCCAGATGGAGTAATATTTAAATCAACCTACACTTTATATTTGATAATTAAATTAGCTAAAGTAGTGCTAAACTCTAACAACCCTTTATGTTCTGTCAAAAAAAAAAACCTTTATATTCTCTGACAATGCCTCGTCATATGTATCGTTTTGTGCTACTCTCCACACAGAAATATATGGATTTCAAAACATATATACATATGCGGTCAATGCATGGTTTATAATTAACTTTTCTTACGTTCTACAGTTCTACGCTTATTACATTATAAAAAGATATATAAGGTTTTCTTTTGATGAAAAATATAGTAAGTACTTTTGTCTTAGACTCTTAGGCTTGAACATGAATTGAAACGAAAACTATACTGAAATACAAAAATCTTAGACGTTATAATAGCCAGTTCGAAAACTAATAGCATATAAAAACCAATAAATTATAGAAAGAAATCATTTACAAAGTGGAACGGCACTGAATTATTTACATTTTCACTATTTTAGATGTTCTACGTCTATTAGGTTAGACCGTTAGATGTTGGTCCACGAGACCAATATTAGTTCTATATATGTTTGTATAAATTTTTCTGCATAAACTTAATTATATATATATATATATATGAAAGTTACAAAGGCAAAGAAAACGAAAATGTATATTTATTAAAATAAAGAACGCCGAAAAAAGATATATAAATAGCCGTTTCCATGTGATAACTATTATTGATCTCTCTCTCTCTCTACAATCCAAAAGGAAAACACAAAGGAAGAAGAAGAGAAAGCTCACAAGAAGTTTCATCTTCATCAAATGCAAAAGAAGTTAATACAATGTCTCTTCTCTGTGATCTTCAAATCAATCTCAATCACGAGTTCACGTTCTTCCTTAATCAGGTAACAAACCTAACCAAATCTCTCCTCTAATTCAAACCTAACTTCCTCTGTTTCATATATCTGAACTAAATGTTGTGTCTCTCTGTTTCTTGTGTTAGGATTTGATCTCAGAGTACTCAGGGTTCTTGAGGAAGATGATAAAACAGAGCAGCAAGAAGAAGAAGAAGAATCACAAGAACAGTAGAATCATCATCGAGGTTGAAGATTTTCCTGGTGGGTCAGAAGGGTTCGAGTTGGTTTCAAGATTCTGTTACAGTAATGGTGGAGGAATCTCGATCGATGTCTCGAACGTCTCCATCTTGTATTGCTCTTCTTCCTTCCTTGAGATGACTGAGAAGCTCTGTTCCTCCAATCTATTGCTTCAAACAGAGAAGTTTCTTGAAGGAATGTTCTACTGGTCATGGAACGACGTCCTTTTGTGTCTCAAGAGCTGCGAACAAGTGTTCCTACACGCAGATTCTTACGGTCTTGTCGATAAGCTTGTTTTCGGGGTTTTAGCCAAAATCGCTCAGAATTCAGACATGAGTCAAGTCTTCGCCTCATCCTCTCCGTCTTCCTCTGCTTCTGCCTCCTCTCAGTCTCCGGATACGGCAAAGACTAGGTCTGATTCAGACAAACGGTCTACTTCGAGATCGTTTTCTTGCAAAACAAGTAACGAGTGGTGGTTCGACGACATGTCAATTCTCGGGCCAAGAATCATCGAAAAGCTAATAAAGAATCTTGGAGCTTATGATAAGAACAATAACAGCTTGGTCCTCACAAGGTTTCTTCTCCACTACCTCAAGACAAAGCTCCAAAACAAATCAAACAACAAGCTCGAGTATTCAGGTTTAGCTGATACAGCGGTTCAAGGAGTGGTCTTCGCTCCTAAAACCACGTTCTCCTGCAGGAAAATATTTTGGGTTCTTCGGGTTTTGTCGGGATTTAACATCAGTAATGAATCAAGAATTGGTTTAGAGAGTGTTATAGGAGAAATGCTGGATCAAGCAACACTTGATGATCTTTTGATACCTGCGGGAGGAAAAAAAGAAAAAGGGTTTTACGATGTGGATTTGGTGATAAGATTACTCAAAGTGTTCGTGAGAATTGGCAACTCAGAAGAAGATGAGAATTTGAGAATGACAAGAATAGTAGGGAAGTTGATTGATAAGTATTTGAGAGAGATATCTCCAGACCAGAATCTGAAAGTGTCAAAGTTTCTTGAAGTTGCAGAGAGTTTGCCAGATATTGCTAGAGATTGGTTTGATGGATTATACAGAGCTATTGATATCTATCTTGAGGTCAGTTTTTCTCTACTCAATACATTTTTAGTGATTTTTTCTTGTTTTTTTATCTTTTGGATATTTTTCCAAATAATTGCATGTTCATGAAAAATTTGGGAAAAGAGGATTCTGAACAAAATGAGACAAAAAAACAAAGTAAGTAGAGTGGAATATAAGATGACAAGAAGCATACAACTTTCTATATAGTTTGGCTTTTTACAGTTCTCAAGAGCTTAACTTATCTTTTTGTCTTTCTTTTTGGGTTGTGATGATATCTAAAGATTCGAAAATCTGAGATTGGATATACATACATTCGTAGATTGGATATACATACATCCATACACGTGGAAGTATTAGTGGTGACTTTGGTGGCAAAGTCGTTAATATTTTTTCTTAAAAATGGAATTATATAGGAACTTTCAAACACAAATCATTCACATTTGGATTTCTGTTTATTCGTTAAATCTTTTTGTCTACATTTTTTTTGTTTACTAGCTACTTTTATCCTATTTTTCCTCAAATATTCACTTGAAAATTGTAAACCCGAATGACACAAACAAAATTGGTTTTCCATTGTTATGTTCATTTTGAGTATGCATTTTTCGAATAATATGTTTGACAAAAAACGTCAAAGTTTTATGTGTGGGTAAAGAAAACAACAAGGTACTAAATTACTGTGTTACAGCACACTCATGTCAGAATCTGACTATCTTCTGTCTTTTGTTTGACTTATTAATTTTTAGTAATTAGTTTATAAAAAACACTAAGAACAAGATTAGTTTCACGTGAAAATATGTTCAAGCTAAGCCAAATGTGATGTCGGAAAGAAAAGTAAAAAAACCAATATAGCGTGTGTGCTTGTTTTTTTAGTACCAACGCCATGTAGTATATAAATCGTTTTGCTTAGTCAATCCATATTTTGAAGGCAAGAACTAACATTAACTATGATTTTTGCAGTCTCATCCAAAACTATCATCCGAAGATAGAACAAAAATATGTCGGTGTCTAAACTACAAGAAACTAACATTGGAGACATGCAAACAACTTGCAAAAAATCCCAAGATCCCTCCAAATATTGCAGTTCTAGCACTCAAGTCCCAACAATTATCAGACGAGACTCTAACACCCTCAATAGAAGAAAAGAGCAAAGTAAACAGGATCAGGAATTCGCGTAACTACTTAGAAGAGAAACCAATACTGGTTCGTTTGAAAGGATTTGATATGTCATCGGAAAAGTTTGAAGATGATCTAAGGATGATGAATTTGGAGAGGAAGCTGTGGAATAGCTCTGAAAAAGTTTGTAAGGAAAAGAAGAGTGAAGTAGTGTCAAGATTGGTGAGACATGGACATACACATTCTAGTTCTAATTTTCCACGTCTTTGTTAAATAACAAGTTCACTCGTCATTTTTTTTTTTTTCATTTCTCTAGATAATATAGATTGATATATTATCAGATCATCACACACATGCACGTCTCGTGTATATTCATAAGCTTTTTCATGCAAAAGATATTGTACTTTTGAGGATGCATATAATTATGACCTTTTGGATGCAAATAAAATGGATATTTTGTAATTCGAGTAACCCATGGGTTACTCTATCAGACTCGAGAGGGAATTGATTTTGCCCAGTGGATCTAGAAAGTAAGATCAGTTTTCATTATAATTTTCTTTAGTCACTGCAAAATCACATCACAAAGTACAGAAAACGAATATATACTGTAAACTTCAACTTGGATTTTCCGGTTCTATATAACAATATATACACTCGGAAAACAATAAATTGAAAATGCTGATCGAAAGAAGCTATTAAATCAACAAGTTGGCCTTTCAAAATCATGCCATTGTATACAAAACAATTGAAAATCAAATCACGGGAGAAAATATTTTCTTGGCTATATACGTCACATGCCCTCCAGCTCCAGATTTGATATTCTTGAAAATGAAATTTATTCATGAATATTGATATATTAAACCAGAAAACTGTCATATCCTAACATGCCCACTTTGTACAATTTACCAAAACGTACTATATAGATTCTTAGTTTTTTGTTCGCACGAAAATATAAGTCTCACCAAAAAGACGGAATTGTAGTAAAAATGATTTATCTAAAAGTATCATATTTTTTTCCTAGACTAACTATTATTAGTAGTTTGATTTGATGTTTTGAATAATTTTGAGAAAAACAGTTTAGTAAAATCTCGACAGTTCTCAAAGCAAACTGTTTAGATCTTCATAATATTTTCCATCTCGAAACCTTAGATTATTGGGAGTTTGGGACAAAGCAAAAAAAAATCTTAAGATCTTACCAAATCGTATATTTTGACTAAAAAAAACAATACTGTTCAGAAAAATTTAAGTAGAAAACATCAAACGAACTAAATTATATTTTCAGTTAATCAAAACAAAACTTAGACAGGAAAAGAACCAACATGACAGAATCTATTTTCACAACATATCAAAAGCCTATTGATCTACGGTTTTCTAGGTCTTGTAATCTCTATGTTTCTCCTCTTGATAGTTTTCTTGTTTCTGTTTCCTCGAGATATCCTCAGCATATCGTCGCCAATAGGCTTCCCTATCATCCCTCGGCATTTTGCTGTAGCGGATATCGGGTTTTAGCACTTGTTTAGCCGTTGACCAAGAATTAAGAGCAGTCTTTCCGTCTTCTGTTGGTTGAGAAGCAGTTTCAGATGACAAGGCTTCAACTAGAAGAGCTTTGAAGTCATGAACACATCGCTGTGAAACACAATTAAATGTTATTTACATGGAATAGGCAACCAAAGGAGAGAATGCTGAAAGTTTAATTCGGTAAGGTTTTACAGATGAGTAGTACATGTACCTCATACAATGACTTTACGTGATCACGGAATAGCCTCTCTTTATCAGCAGGATCTAAATCTGGATTAGAGGCGCGTTTTTGCGGATCCCTCTCAAGTTTTGGCTTAGATTCCGTCCAGGATGCCTTATAGATGTTGAAGAAGGTAGCAAAGAAAGATTGACCAATCAGAATTCCCACAGAGTTAAGAAACTATCTTTAGATGGCTACGTAAAAGAAGTAGAAATACCTCAGGGTCTCTGATTTTCTCCACTAACAAAGCTTGATAAGAGGAGCTTGCCTCTTTCCTTCTAATTTTTTGTCGTACTCTTTCCACCTCTTGCACTTCTCTTTCCTTGCGTTTCCGCAACTCACGCTCCCGTTCTCTCAGTTTGTCCTGAATTCAGGAATCACAAAGACGTTTATACATGTGTCTATATAGTTTGCCCCATTTATGGCCAGAAAAATCATCATTTTTATGTCGTATTCCAGAACTAGAAAAAAAGAGATCCAAATTTTTTGTATCTGCAAATAACTTTGTATCCAATGTTAATTTACCTCTTCGTCTCTGGCTTTCATCTCATGATCATCTCCCCTTCTCGCAGCTTTTAGCTCAGCAATGTATTCATTATAAAAAACCTCTCTGTCCTCGTGCGCAACGGATCTATATCTTGGTTCATTTCTCAGACTATCCTTCACCTAACAAAACAGGAGAGAAAAATATCATATAGGTTGTAGTCGTATGCTAACCAGTTAAAAAAGGTGCCAACCAAAGGATGAATTATAGAAGAGATGAGACACATAAAATTAATACTAGTTACTTTGACAAGTAAATATTATAATTTCCTCAAACAGCATAAGTTCCTGAAAATTTCGAGACTCTATCTCTCTTATTTGCAAAGGGTAGAAACAAAAATCTGCTACCTACCTTGGACCAATGTGAATTTATTGGTACTTCTCTTTCACGTAGCATTGTCTTAAAATCAGAGGCAGCAGCTGAGCGAATTTCCTGTGCCTTTTGTTCAGCAGTCCGTTTCAAAGAAAGGACTCTGCAACATAAACAGGGAAAATATAAGAGCCAAGACAGAAAATAACTGTAAGACACTCAAAAAACCCATAACGGGCATGTCAATTGTACAGGTAAAAACTTTCCGAAAAAAGATCCACTGCAGTTACATGCAATTACACTAAGAAAGTAAACATGTTCGTTAGAAACATTTAATTGTTTTTTAAGAAACAGTGAAGTTACTAACACAACAATTGTGATAAATAGAATACAGATACAAATTACATGAAAATCTATAAGTCGCCTCTTAAATAAAATGTGAGGGAAATAAAGCATGGCTGCCTGCACAATCAACATCTAGCTAAGCATACTATTTTGGTTTAACCACAAACCCAGGATTATCTGTGAGCACTCTGTATGAACCGGTCACACATCTAACAAACTAGTCAAAGAGAACATAATAAGCATTAGAGAAGAAATCCTTCTCTAAAACCAACAAAAAAAACAAAGCAACAGGGAAAGACATATTCAGTGTAAAATTTAAGGTTATAAAAAAACTTTTTAACATACATAATATATGATCGCAAGATATAGATTGGTACCTTTCTTTCAGCAAAGCCTCTCGTTCCTTCCGCTCAAGTGCTTCGAACCGGAGATCATTTCCCCATTTCTTTTTAAAAGCACGATAATCAGTGTGTTGATCAATGTCCTGGAAAAAATCAGGATGATAATATATTCCCACAAGAGATATAGAAATTGAGAACATCCCAAACCAAATAATAATAATGTTTAAGGACATCCGAAGTAAAAATTATTTCAGTTCACTAAAATGATTTACCGTAGACGCTTCATCCAGCAACTGCTTGAAACCTTCAATAGCTGCCTTATGAGCAGCACGCTTTTCCCTACGTTCTTCTTCAGCGCGTGTCTTTACGTACTGCTCGAACAAAGATCTTCTAACAGAATGACTTGGTATTGCCTGAAAGAAAAATGAACTCCCCATATAAATACATAATTAAAAAAGTCTGCTAACAGAATGACTTGGTATTGCTTGAAAGAAAAACGAAATGATAGGAAAATCGAAAAATTAACACATCACTAGTTCCTCAGCATCACAATGTTTCTGGGTGGGGTGGATAAACAATAAAGCATAATGGCTCTAAATCGTCAAAGCTTTACGTAGCTAATATTGCAAAGAATTAACTGGAAATGTACAAGTTGCAAGCGAATCCAAGGAAAGAAACATAGACGTGAAATGTAAAACAGGAAAATATATCAAACTATGGTGTCGATCTTTAGGTTTGACACACCTTAAAGCGGGGGTCAAAGATAATTTTTGGCAATTCCTTCTCCCATTTAGAAAACGGTGCTATTCCTTTCTCTTTCAGCATTTCCTGCAAGGATACAGTAATAAGGAACAAGATATTAGAAAATAAACTTCAATCAGGATAATTTCATGTTTTCCACTAAAAGTTGGCACCATTATCAATGATAATTAAACATGTAAAGAATTACGACATTCCAATATTTCAACAAGATCCATATACGAAAATTTCAATGCTTGAAACATGCAAAGCAGTATGACATTCTGATATACCAACAAGATCCATCTATAGAGGAAAATTTTAATGCAAGATATTCTCTTCTTCTCTAGAATGCTTTTAATCAGATGCATCTGAATGGCTAAATTTAACTAGCAGAAAGAAAAACATGATAAAAGATATATATACCACACCCTACATCGAAAAAGACAAATAAGACTATCACAAGCGCTATTCACAGATCCAGGCTACAGTACCTTAAACTGTTTGAAATACTCTTCCTTCGATGGCCCACTATCTTCATCTTCGGAATCTGAAGAAGAATCAGAAAGGCCACCAGCTTCAGGAGCATCTTTTACCTTACCCGAACCGTTTCCAATTTCTCCACTTGGTGTGACCTCAATTGCTTTACCACCATTTGCTTCAGATGTTGTCGTAGATGAGACAGGCACTCCCGAATCATGTAGTTTCTTTTTAACTAAATCCAGTGCAGACGAACCAAAATTTGTAGTTTTTAGAGATGCAGCATCCCGGCCTCCATTGCTAATAGCAGGTGCGCTCAAACTTGCTTGATCAGAACCCTTTTCAGTTAAATCAGTACTAGGCACAGAAGCTAAACTCTCCACAGCCCTCTCCTCCGGTTTCTTCCCCAAATCTTTCACCTCTGCCGGAATTTGCCAACTGCTAACCTTTGTTTTATTGTTGTAGTAATACTTTTTGCCGTCATTTGTGGACACAAGAGCCCAATCCGTCCCAGGTAAATTCTCCCTACATTCGGTACAAGTCAGATGAGATCTGTATAAGCTGTACATACTTTAGCAGGCTGGATGTTACTTAATAAAACAAAAATTTATTAATTTCATGGGAATGAGATAGTTGGCGACGTAGTACAAGATTCATACACGAGTAATAAAACGATATAATGTCTCACAAATAACCAATCTAACATGTATCAATAAAAATATGACAACAAATTTTATCATAGAAAGTCTAAATCTGAGAACTCACATAGAAACAGGAATTGGCTGCACCGGCACTTTATCAGGCTGCAAAAGTTAAGAAAAAAGTATAGATTACAAATTGCTTAAAAACTCTAAGGATTAGGGCAACATGAAGATAATGTGCATGCATTATCAAGGTAAAATCAGACAAATATCCTTCATCTGCAGTAGCATCAAATCGCAAGAAAACCATATATACGGCCTGTGAATAACTCAAGGTGGACTTTGAAACAAATCAGATGCTCTTACAACAAGATTACTGCAATAATGTAACTCGAAAATCTTAAGCAACTTCACAACTGTGGTAGTATATGTAAACCAAATTTGGATACCAAATATAAGTCACAGAAAATAGAGAATTTTCAGCAGCTAATGAACATATGACATCTATGACTTCCAAAACAATCTAAATCAAAGTCCGACATTTTAAAACTTTGACACAAATACCAAAAATGCAAATACCTATTATAGACACGAAATCTCCTAAGTGACATGTCGTGAAGGGAAATAGCCCGGATATGATATCAATTGCGTATGGAATAGACATACTAATGAACAAGCTTGTAATCAGCTATACTCACCTCCCCTCCAAAACCAGGAGGCTTTTCGTAGGTCGATTGTCCTGTAACGGAATTATAATAGTAAACTACTCCTGTTTCTGATTTATGTGCAGTCCAGGCATCCAACCGATTTCCTACTGGTTGAGTCCCAGCTCTGTCATCTGCAAAATACAAGATGATCCTGATAAAGGGTATGTAGACTAAATAGAATAACCATTAAGGTCAAACAGCTCTTACATGGATCAGTAATCTATCATGAAACCTCGAGCATACCGATTCCTGAGAGTGCTTCTGTCTTTTGTCCGGGAGATTCATCAAGCGGATGACCTGGTAGTGCATGAACGTTGCCAACACTTCCCATAGGAATGGCACCAAGAGGTTGAGAACCAGAATATGGTACGTTAGGAGAGATTCCACGAACTGGAAGTGGATATGAACCAGGAAAGGGAGTAGGATGTGAAAGAAATGGTGCCCTGGGAATACCACCCATAGGAGGGGGCTGCAACCACACTCCTTGAGGCGCTCCAGGCATTGTAGGCTGTGAGTGATATGGAGGATACATGTGGGGACGATTAAAAGGGTTGACTTGCGGAGGACCTCCAGACATCCCGGGTCTTGGATTTGTGGAAAAAGGGTTGGAACCAAGAAAAGCAGGCGGGGATATCATTAGTCCAGGAGGGGCAAGTGTTCCTGGTCGACCAAAAGGCAGATTTTGTAGCATGGGCGGATTAACATTTGATGAGGCAGCTGCATTGGAACTCCATTGTGCAGTAACAGAAGACGGAACTGACTGAGAGACAAAACCTGTATTAGCAATCTGCACAACAGCAAAAAAATACATCAGGGAGCTAATTTAGAGACTAAAAGGAAACGACCTGAAAACAGATAAATCAGCATGAGTTCAAAGCATATACCAAACAAGGTTAAACCATGACAAGTTCTATTAGTGAATTTAATCAAAATGACCCAAAATTTCGATACTCAATAAGCGAGAAAGATCTTCATAGCTGGTGTTGGCGTATATACCCTATCTAAATACATGAATTCATCTAATCATAAAGAACACTTCCGTAGTTCAGTATAACACACAATCTTGTATAAGGTTGTTCACAAAACCACATCAAAAACAAGAACTAGAACCAAGACTAAGCCTCTATAGGAGTTTAACAGCGTTCAAGACGAACAAGATATGTAAACAATCAGAATCGAGAATGAACAACATACAGACATAGAGGGTTGCTCCTTCAGCTCCGATTGAATGCCTGGAGAGACACTCGAAGCATTGGCCAAGACTGGGCCACTTGGAGGAGGACGGACGGAGATACCCTGTCCAGTAGATGCCGCCGTCGTATACGGCGGCTCCGATGAATTATCCCCTTGCATCGGAGTATATATGTAGCGGTATGAAGTAACAGTCGCCGGCGGTTTCGTCGACGCGAATGAAGAAGCTAGGGTTTAGGAGAGTTGAGGAATCACAGAAGTCGATGTTCCCCGATTCAGGAGAGAACGTACTTCAGCCGACGGTATAGAATAGATCGTAGGATGATTGAAACGATGGACGGTTGAGATTTTACGATCCGGGGAAAAAAAGAGGAAGGATGTGATTCAATTATTTACCGGAATGACCTTATATTTTAATATCAGTTTATGAATTAGCCCAGGTTTTTTAATATGTGTAAAGTTCACCCACCCCTATGTGTGTTTCCTTGTACAGTTACACGTACAGTATGTTTGTTATATGACTGCGCACGTTGTTAATGTTTTTTAAATTCAGAGGAGTGTATAGAAAAGCATATTCAAACATTAAGAAGGATTGAAAAGTTGACTGGGGCATTGATTATTGCAATGAGAAAAGAAAACAACACTTGATAAACATGGTTCTTTTTATAACCAAGAGATCAAATTAATTTCGGAATGTATGAAATGGAACGTCATATACATGACTTGTAAGCAATCACAATAGTCAACTATGATTGGTATTACTTGAAAGATATTTTTTGTAAACTATGTTTTGCCAAACACTTAACATAGGTAAATCAATCGTTATACCACCAAAAATGCGTCAACGATGGGTTCTTGAATCTACACTTTTAATATGAACTACGTAGTTAAGGAATATAGACGCTCGAATCATAAAACTGAATCAATTTTTTCAAACAAGTAGTAGCCATTCGATATCAACATCAACCCTTTTAGTTATATTTATTAAACCGTATCTTTCAATCATATATCTCTGACTGAGAAGTGAGAACATGTATTCACACCTACCACTCGCTATGGTCGGGAGGGTCGGAGCAATCTGGGCCATTAGCTAATTCCTCTTTAAAGCCATTTTACTTAGTATAGTATTTTGTTTTTTATTACAAGGACATTAAAGTGTGGCTGAAATGCCGACTCCGAGTCCGACCCAAACGAGGAACGGTGGAAGAGTCCAAAAAGCAAAGTATTACGAAATTGTTGTTAGGTCGCCGACCTCTCAAGTACCAATACGATACCCAAGATTTTCTAACGTATTGAACTGATGATGATAGACCAAATTAAGAATGACTACAGTATATAGTTTTTTTTTTTTTTTTTTTAATTTACCAATAAGGAAAGGGAACACAATTTATTTTAATAACGCGCGTATAACGCGTTCCACAAAAAAAAGCAAAGCATAAAAAAAAATAAGTTGAATTCAGAGAGGGCTTTATTATAAGTCGCATATTCTTCTTCTTATGGGTCGCATAGATACAAAAAGAAAGGGGGGCACGATACACGATAGACTCTCCACCGATCATCACTGCATTCTCCAATCTTCTGCAATCCCTCCCTCCCTTGTCTTTTTTATCGATTTGAATTTTCTTATCCGAAACCCTAAGGGTTTATTATACAAGTTTCGCTGCTACCGTGTGTTGTTGTGTTCAGTGTTCACGCTGCTGTGAGACATTCGTTATTGTGTATGTTTTATGTGCGTTCTTCTGGCTGTGTTGTCGGCGGAGAGATGCGTCAATTAGGTGTCATTGGTGAATAACCGATTGATAAATGAATCTACAATCTTCTTCTTGTCCTCGTTTCGATTTGTCCCACGTTTATGTGTCTCGTCGTATGTTTTGTCCGTGCTCTAATACTGAGCACGGCGGCTTGATTGTATTCTGCGATGGATTCGCGAAGAGACGGGCCCTCCGTCGGAAGTTCAGAGTTCATGCGGCGAATTCCAATTCGAATTTGAGGTTTGTTACCAGCGGAATTCGCAGTAGCGATGCGAAGAACAACATAGGATTAGCAGATTCAGCTAGAAGAGCTTCAAGGAGTCTTGTGGTTACTCGTTTTTCCAATGAATTCGAGGATGAAGAAGAAGGATCGCAGGAGTCTGTAATTCAGGGTGACCGAACCAATTTCACTAGCTTTAGAGAAGACCCGATTGTGGATAAGCTCAGGACTCAGCTAGGTACAATCCATCCACTCCCATCACCACCTATTAGTCGTGATGCCATTGGTCTGTTCGCGTTCTTCTTCTTTGTTGGTGTTCTTTGTGACAAGCTATGGACGTGGAGGAAGAGGCGGAGACAGATGAGCAATGAGGTAGGCCAAAGAGGATCAGGGACATGGCCACAGGTTCCAACTAGCTTCTCTCTGTCACTTGAGAAAGATTTGCAAAGGAAAGAGTCTGTGGAGTGGGTTAACATGGTGGTGGTGAAGCTTTGGAAAGTTTATAGAGGTGGGATTGAGAATTGGCTTGTTGGATTGTTGCAACCAGTTATTGATGACTTGAAGAAGCCAGATTATGTGCAGAGAGTTGAGATTAAGCAGTTCTCTCTTGGGGATGAGCCTTTGTCTGTTAGAAATGTTGAGAGGAGGACATCTCGCCGTGTCAATGACTTGCAGTAAGTTTTATACCTTTGTTGCTATTGTCTATGATACTTGCTCTCTCATATGTTAGGTAACAATCCCATTGTTTTGGTGGATCAAATGGTGGGATTGTTCTTACTTGGTTTCAGTTGTTGTTGTGGGCCAACCACCGAAGCTTTAATGAGTTTTATTTTAGGTTTGTTTTAAAATTTGATTCAAGGGTATGTAAGTTTTGACATCAGTGATATTTTTGGGCATGAATCCTACGGATGTGATGTGATACACTACCTGTTCACTGCATCTTGGAAATTTTCTCTCTGTTGGTTTGTTTGGAGCTTGGATGCTCCAAACTGTTCATGGCTCAGTTGAAGGTTGCTTATGCTCTCAATTCTTCTTGTTATAGGTACCAGATTGGTCTTCGGTATACTGGTGGTGCTCGGATGTTGTTAAAGCTCTCTTTAAAATTTGGTATTATTCCAGTAGTCGTGCCAGTCGGCATTCGGGATTTTGACATTGACGGTGAGCTATGGGTTAAATTAAGATTGATTCCGTCTGCGCCTTGGGTTGGAGCAGCATCCTGGGCTTTTGTATCACTTCCAAAGATCAAATTTGAGCTTGCACCATTCCGATTGTTTAATGTAATGGGTATGAGTTAATCAGTCTATCAATTATTTGGTTATTGTTAAGTTGTTGACCATATATACTATTAACTATCCCAGAATAATGTGGAAGGACATCTCCTCTAGTTTTACGATGATGTACATTATCACTTGCTCATATCATTTTCGTCTTTTTTGCATGAATGCTTCGGATGATGACATCAGGAATTCCTCTTTTATCAATGTAAGTCTTGCCGATCCTTACTTTTTTTTTTCAATCAATGGCTCAATACTGGATTGGTTTAAGCGCTTTGTACTTGATAAGTTGTTTCCTGTTCAAATGAGGTTTTAAGTTTTAGAGAGGAGTTTTGTAACTTCTTTTAGCTATATGTTTGTTTTCTTTTCTTTTGTGATTTTTGGGACCATTACATTAAGTTGCAATACTGCATGATTTTGATCAGATACTGGTATTCATTTTAGCATTTGCCATCTGTTGTTGTTTATCCTCCTCAATTTTTGGATATATCAGTTTCTTTCCTCCTTACTTTGCTTCATCTCGCTCAGGTTCTTGACCAAACTGCTGACAGAAGATTTGCCTCGATTATTTGTCCGCCCAAAGAAAATTGTCTTGGATTTTCAGAAAGGAAAAGCTGTTGGGCCTGTTTCAGAAGACTTAAAATCGGGAGAAATGCAGGAAGGGAACAAGGATTTTATTGGGGAACTGTCTGTTACTCTTGTAAATGCCCAGAAACTTCCATACATGTTCTCTGGTAAGTCATACTCACTCCACAACTTTTTTCTTCTTCAGTTCATTGTTCTCTAGCAGTCTGTGTTGTTGTATTGTCTATAAACACCCTTAAGTTCATTTGAATACGTTGAGCATTCAGATATACTAATGCTACAGCAGATTTAGTAAATTCTTCATCACTTTACATGTTCCTTCATTCATCTCATTTTGTTTGATAATTTGTAACAGGTAGAACAGATCCATATGTTATTTTACGAATAGGTGATCAAGTTATCCGCAGTAAAAAGAACAGTCAAACTACAGTGTTTGGGGCTCCTGGTCAGCCAATCTGGAATCAGGTTGAACTGCCTACTATATCTTAATGGCTTTTTCATAGTCTGGTGGTGAATCAGTATTTGTTAAATTGCTAATATTTTATGGAAAATTTATCTATCATAAATATGGTCAGGACTTCCAATTCCTTGTTTCAAATCCTAGAGAGCAAGTGTTACAAATTGAAGTCAACGACTGTCTTGGATTTGCCGATATGGCTATTGGTAGCGGAGAGGTAAATCACCTTTCTTTTTCTTCTATTTGTAATCTGCAAAAGAATAGCTCAATATGTTAACATAAATGATTTCTTAAGATGATGATCGTCTACTTCAGTGGCTAGCTTTTTCATGTTTGTTATTCATAATACAAGAACCAATTTCATCCTGTTATTCTCTGCACAATGTTTCAACTAAAGGGTTTAAATTGAGAAGATGAGACTGAGAACTATCACCAATGCTACTAAGATAGGAGCCTGCTGTTAATTTATGATGTAAAATTATGCGATTGACTGAGTAAGAAAAACAGTGGGTGAACAATAGTTGCAAATGACAATGCCTTTGCTGTATTAGTAGTACCTGGTATTATGCGGTTATTGATCTACTTGTCAGTATAGAAAGGTCACCTTTATTCACTTGGCTATTCTTGGCACAATTACAATTCCGGCTTCTATTCAACCACTTCGCATGTTTTCTGCACTAAAACCTGACAACACATATAATTGTTTATTGATGCTGTAGTTTGAGTAGTCAGCCTCTGCTCTAATAACATTGTCACTATTGCTTACCTATTAATCTGCGACTCTACATAAATTACCAGGAAATTGATGAATATCAAATTTTGCTGTCTACATGAACTTATTAACTTTATTACACATCCAGGTTGACCTTGAATCACTGCCAGATACTGTTCCTACAGACAAAATTGTTAGTTTGCGAGGTGGTTGGAGTTTGTTCGGAAAGGGATCTGCTGGAGAAATACTACTCCGGCTTACATACAAAGCATACGTGGAGGATGAAGAAGATGATAAACGCAACGCAAAAGCCACTTATGCAGATGTTTCCGATGATGAAATGTCTGATTCGGAAGAACCTAGGTCATTCGTACAGAATGACAAGATTCCTTCTGATGATATTAATCAAGAGTCATTTATGAACGTGCTGTCTGCATTGATTTTGAGTGAGGAATTTCAAGGCATAGTTTCATCAGAAGCTGGGAACAATAAACTTGATGATGGTGAATCAAGCGTGACACCAGATCCTCCTTCAAAGGCTGGGGCGGACTCAAAATCTCGACCGAAAGATCCTGCCAGTGGGGACATATCAGATTTAGAAGTTAAAAATGTGAATGCCGATAGAGGTTCTATTGGTGATGGAGGTATATTGAGGCTCTGTCTTATGATGATTTTGTCTCTATGGTTGCTTGTTCTAAAACTTTTAAGCTTTCTAATTTCAGGATTAGCATTGTTGTGGTTCAGTGTAATCACTTCTGTACTGGCGCTCGTTGCTATCAATATGGGCGGCTCAAGTTTCTTCAACCCGTAACATGGTGTTGTATGGATCACTAGCGAATTATTTAGCCAAAGTAAGTCTGTGAACCTAAAAATGAGAACTTTGTGAGTTCTGCCTATATCAGTCGAATTCATTGAGTATATATGGAATCTCTGCGTATAGTTGAGAACCAACCTTGCAATCTTTTCTGGAATCACTGTGTCGATTTTTACTGAGCGTAATTTCTGTTTTGGCTTTATATATACTCGAAAAGGAGTTTTCATTTAGATAAAACTATGCGCACTAAGTTGAAAATGATGAACCAAAGTTTCTGTAATTGAGACGATACTGAGAACCTGGCATTACTGTTTACAGTAGAAACGTAAAAACCACTGTGGTGTTTTTTAAAGATTGTGCAATTTGCCCAATGGTCTGGCGAGTCTTCTATTTAATGTGTCATAGTCTTGTTCTGCAGTTTGCATTTATTAGTGTCCTATTGTTGATTGACTGACCAAAGCCACTTATCTAATGGCAGGTTGATTCACAGTTTTGTGTTTACATTCTAATGCATTTAGAAGAGGGGCGCTTATTGGCGAGACAAAGCTTTAGGGTCCATTTCACCCAATCTCTTACAACTGTGAATCAACGTGTATACCAATGGTTTGTTATAGTACATGAGAACAATTTTTCTCTGTTCAAATAAAGATTAATTTTTCTGCAAGGATTCCATTACACATTGCACGAAGACACCTGCTATTAGCAGTCACCAACTTGTAGGCTTGAGAAAAGTGTGAAAACTTACACTTAGGAGTAGTAATGATTTTTTTCGCTTAGCTTTTTCTTGTTCTTCTTCTGGTTTTGTTCCTGTTGTTGGACAGTAACTGTAATATTCTGCCATTGGTATGCTTTTTGGAGCAGCAGCAAAAAGTTAAATGGGGATATCGATGCGCAGTCTAAACAAGGTACATTTTCATCTTCTGTTTGTTTCCTTTTTGCTGGTTTATTGGCTTTCATTCTTGGTCTTGTTGAATCATGTTAGGAAGATCTTAAAGTTCTTCATGTCTCTCAAATAGCTAATCTCTTTTCTTCCCAATCTACTCATCTTTATGAGCCCGTCTGGTGAAGGGAAGATATTAAACACCTTGCTTTAGTTTGTTTGACATAGTATTTCAAACGTAGGGAACACAGTTCAGTACACTATAGGCCTGTAGCTATGATATGAATGAATCTTTCTTTTTGGTGTTTGCGTATATCATTTTACAGATTACAATAATCTAACAAACCGTGAAATGTCTGTATCGCCTCTCTCAAGGAACAATTTAGCAATTTCGTTGTTGCTATATACACACATAGGTTGGAAATATTAATACTCTTGGTCTATGAATTTGTTTTTCTCAGGGCTTTAAACCAAGCCAAAGACGCAAGAAGTCTCCATGTCAATGTCTGGTCGTTTTCTTGTTGAGTAGATTGTCTTTTCAATGTTGTAGTAACATGTTTCCGTTAAAATTTTACGGAGTACGATAACAATATATAAATCCGTCTAATGAAGAAAAACCACGAAAACCAAAAGATTATGTTTTTGGAATAATTGATATTGCTCAAATCATGGGGTTAAATATAATGTTAAACACGAATGCAGCCTACAGATTAACGTGTTCCAGATGCATTACTTAGTTGCACGTTAAGAGGACGATTAGATCTGAAGAACTTATGCAAATCAAAGAACATTAACAAAAGTAAACCAGTTTTATAAAATAAAAACGAGATCGTTGGTGCTTTAAATAATGAGATTTTTCAGAAAAATCAGTAATGAAAAGGAAGTGCAGAAAACAATGATAAAAAGGGATTAATAAGTGAGAAAATAATACTTTAAAAAAAAAATGAGGGAGAGAAATCACGTGAAGGAGTTGAGATCACGTCAGGCACATGTGGAGGTGGACAGTCCTCGTTTCTAGATTAGTTTAGTTTAGTTTTGTTAATCTTCAACTCTCTTTCTTTGGTTTCTCCGTTTTGTTTTGTCCTTTTCTTTCTCCACTTTTTAACATAATGTACATATTTTCTATAGAACTATAATTAATTGTTTAGTCATTCATTAATTATGCACCCCCAATATTTCATAAATCACTATTAATATTCTTCATATAAGTGTTCTTCACTCTTATTTCTAAATTATGGAGCTACGAAGTAAAATCAGTACAGGAAAAAAATAAATGGACAAAAACGGTTTTTTGTTGATGCTGAAATGACGCATGCGTTGATTTGCTTTGGACCAAAACAGTAATGTCTTGTGTTGGATTTATAAATAAATACAAAAAACAAATTGGTGTATCTATTATAAATATTGGTGTCACTGATTGATTGTCTTGCACTTTATGCCATACCAATTTTCGATTAACCAAATTTCGATAGTTTGACCAAAAATAAAATAAAAACAAAAATTGCTGTTTTTATAAATTTTTCTATATGTATGGGTTGTATACAAAAATTGACGTTTAAAGTTAAAAAGAGTGAGAGTAGTAGTTCCTCAAATAAAAGAAAATGGAAAAAGATTCTATACACTTCCATTGAAATTTGACTGGTAGTTGTAAATGTGAGAGTATGAATAGTTGGCATATGTAAAATATTTCTGATTTTCAAATCCCTATATTAAAATATAGTTTGTGAGATTTTGCAAGAGCTGGATGTCCTTCTCAAACAGGCCATCATCCCTGTAAATTATTTGTCTTAAAACATATATTACAAAAAAAAAGCAATTATTACTTTTTTGGTGACAAGAAAAAAAAAAACTTTTTGAGCAATTGAGTTTAAAGTGTAACCAATTTTTTTAAAAAAGTCATTGATTTAATTATAGTTCAAGTGGATATTATTCTGTTTTACTGAATCAACTTTTTTTTTTAGCAGATCCTGAGTGCAAATTATTGGTTATATAATACTAGTGTAAGATATTTAGAGCCTTCTAACCAAATAAACAACATGATAGCTTCTTCTTCTTCGTTACCATTATTATGTTGGTAAAGATAATGGTACCAACAATTTTCATATTTTCAATTCTGATGAAAAACTTGGACAATTATAATTGTGTGGCAGATTCCTTTGGAAAACGACTTTTATAAAAAATCAATATAATTTAACCAGAATTATTTGTGAAATATATTACAAATGTGAACTTGTGAAATTTTTGAATAGTGGGATTAGCTTAAAAACTTCTACACCATAACAAGCACACAGTTTGATTTTTTTTTTTTTTTTCACGATTCCATCAAAGAATCTTACATATTTTTGTCCAATGTTTTCCGATAAATGTCCAAAATATTTTTAGGCAGTTCTTTTTGCACCAATCATGACATAACCACTGTCACTTGTAGAAAGTATCAAAACCAAATGTTTGAGATGTATTCATTTATATAAGCTATTATGATATGAAAAGTTGTATAATAATTAAAACATGTTTGCCAATAAACAAATATTGGATAGGCTAGTTTAGAAACCTTGGCATATGCTTTAGGTACATTATTAACAAAACAAGTAGAGGACTTCTTCACTAAAAAGCTAGCATTTAGGAAACAAAATTCTATACAATCTACCCTTAAAAAATGCATATAGAAAGAAAAAAAAAATATCATATATACTGTATAAGTTTTATTGATTTGAAACATGTCTTGCACAGTTGCACTGCAGTCTTTGGATACCTCTTTAATTTATTGTAACTTATACCAAAAAGAAAGTATTATTTTCTAAACAAAGGTAATTTTTCTATTTAAAAGAAAGGAAAACTGCTAGATTTTTGCCTTTGAATTCTCTTTTACTTACTTATTAGCAGTAAATCTTCTAATGAAATATTAAAACAACTGCCTATATAACTAAATATTATACATTACAACAAAGACTGGATTATAATTGCTAAATCAAAAAATATTTAAAGTTTTTTTTAAGAAAATAGAAAAAATTATTATGATTTTAATATATTTTATAAAGAAATTTCAAAATTATGAAATTAATATCTATATATTTTTATAATAGTAAGAGAAATTAATAATGGTAATAATCACCTTGTTTTGTGCGATAAATGCAAATTAAGCAAGGCTGGCTTGAATCACGTTTATTATAAGAGAATCCTCTCTCTCTCTTTCTCTCACTCTTCAGACACTTCCCCCATCTCATCCTCTCTCTCTCCATCCTTTGGATTCTTCAGGTACTCTCTCTCTCTCTGTCTCTCTCACAGTCGCTCTGATTCATCTTTTTTGTCCGTTAGATCTCTCCAACTGCTTAGTCCATAGTTGCTACACAGTTACTACTAGTGAACAACTATGTCGGTTTTGTGTTTTTAACCCATTTTAGTCTTTGAATTTCAAGAAAAGATTCAAAGTTTGCTCTGCATATTTTTCTTTTCTTTTCTTGAGACATACTGTGTTTTGATGGCTTTGTAGGAAGACTAGATATGTAGATCTAAAGATTAGAACCAAAATTTAGTACTTTTTATGTTTCCTTGTCCTTTCAACAAGTGTATCACTTTGGTCTTAACCACTGATATTTACAGAACAACATAATTTCATGTCTCTTTGTCTCTCTGTTTACTAGCTCACTGTTTCCTCCATGGACTCCACACTATAGTGCTTCCAGATTAACTACATACACACGCACATGTATATGTTTATGGATTCAAGAAACTAACACCTATAGTGTATTTTTGACATTCTGGTGGATTTAGTGGTGCTTATTTCTTGAGCCACCTCGATTTTGTAAAGTGATGGATCTGGAATTCTCAAGTTTAGTTGACTTTGAGCATAGTTTTTATCGATATTTTTTTTTGACATTCTTGCGGTGTTAAGCACATTTCTTGAGACTTGTTGAGTTGTACAATGATGGATTCAAAAGTTCTCAAAGTTTGTTTACTTACTGCATTTTGTTTGTTTGTTTTTTTTTTTGTTTTGATGCAGTGAGGAGAGGAATCTGAGAGTGTCGGCAACATGTCGGATCTTCAGACACCACTTGTAAGGCCGAAGAGGAAGAAGACTTGGGTTGATTACTTTGTCAAGTTCAGATGGATCATTGTCATCTTCATCGTCCTTCCATTCTCAGCCACACTCTACTTCCTCATCTACCTCGGGGACATGTGGTCGGAGTCCAAGTCATTTGAGAAACGCCAGAAGGAACATGACGAGAATGTCAAGAAAGTCATCAAAAGGCTTAAGGATAGGGATGCGGCCAAGGACGGGCTTGTTTGCACTGCACGTAAGCCGTGGATCGCCGTGGGAATGAGGAACGTCGACTACAAGAGAGCTCGTCATTTCGAGGTTGACTTGGGAGAGTTCCGTAACGTTCTTGAGATCAACAAGGAGAAGATGATTGCTAGAGTTGAGCCTCTTGTCAACATGGGACAGATCTCTCGTGTCACCGTCCCAATGAACCTGGCTCTTGCAGTTGTTGCTGAGCTCGACGACCTCACCGTTGGTGGACTCATCAATGGATATGGTATTGAAGGAAGCTCTCACATCTATGGTTTGTTCGCTGATACCGTTGAGGCTTACGAGATCGTTCTAGCTAATGGGGAACTTGTCCGTGCCACAAGGGATAATGAGTATTCCGATCTTTTCTATGCAATCCCCTGGTCGCAAGGAACGCTCGGACTCCTTGTAGCTGCTGAGATCAGGCTTATTCCAATCAAGGAGTACATGAGACTCACCTACATACCAGTCAAGGGAGATCTTCAAGCCTTAGCTCAAGGTTACATCGATTCTTTCGCACCAAAAGATGGTGACAAGTCAAAAATCCCTGATTTCGTTGAAGGCATGGTTTACAACCCAACGGAAGGAGTGATGATGGTTGGAACATACGCATCTAAAGAAGAAGCCAAGAAGAAAGGTAACAAAATCAACAATGTGGGATGGTGGTTCAAGCCGTGGTTCTACCAACATGCACAGACCGCTCTTAAAAAGGGACAGTTCGTTGAGTACATCCCAACTAGGGAATACTACCACAGACACACAAGGTGCTTGTACTGGGAAGGGAAACTTATTCTTCCTTTTGGTGATCAGTTCTGGTTTAGGTTCCTCTTTGGTTGGTTGATGCCTCCTAAGGTCTCTCTTCTTAAGGCCACTCAAGGTGAAGCTATCAGAAACTATTACCATGATATGCATGTTATTCAGGACATGCTTGTTCCTCTTTACAAAGTTGGCGATGCTCTTGAATGGGTTCACCGCGAAATGGAGGTAAAACTAAAAGCTCTATATCATGTTCAAGATTCTCTTAATGTTATTAACATAACTCATGACTTGTTTGGCTTCTTTCAGGTGTATCCAATTTGGCTTTGCCCACACAAACTCTTCAAGCAGCCAATCAAAGGTCAGATCTACCCAGAACCAGGCTTTGAGTACGAGAACAGACAAGGAGACACAGAAGATGCTCAGATGTTCACTGACGTTGGAGTCTACTACGCACCTGGCGCTGTTCTAAGAGGTGAACAGTTTGATGGATCAGAAGCCGTGCGTAAGATGGAGAAGTGGCTGATCGAGAACCATGGATTCCAGCCTCAGTACGCAGTGTCTGAGCTCGACGAGAAGAGCTTCTGGAGAATGTTTAATGGTGAGTTGTACGAGGAGTGCCGCAAGAAGTACAGAGCTGTTGGAACGTTCATGAGTGTTTACTACAAGTCCAAGAAAGGAAGGAAGACTGAGAAAGAAGTTAGGGAAGCCGAACAAGCTCATCTCGAAACTGCTTACGCTGAGGCAGATTAAGTAATAATAATAAACCCCCAAGTTTGATGAAAATGGCTTGAGACTATTATTATAATCGCTAGTTATGTGTTTCCTATTTTCAGTTTAGTGTCTTCATCAAGACTATTGTTCTTGTTGCTGTTTGCTTGCTTCTTGTTGTTGTTGTTGCTTGACTTATGGTTTGAGTGGATTCTAGATTTTTCAGTATTGGATTTGCTAGTTTGCTTATGAAACTTTGTTTGAGATATTATTAAGGTTTCTCTTTGTAGAACATCTTTGCTTAAGGTCATATGTCATGAGTCCATGAAACAACACAATCCAAAAACATTACAAACATTGTCACTGAAGTGTATCCAAAAACCTCACCCGGTCAACTTCGGTTCAAGTACTAACCAAACCGCTTGAGGAAACTCATTTCTCTCTTTTCCCCCAAATTCAAACGCAGAAAGAGTTTTTTTTTGTGGTAAATTGGGTTTTTCTAAGGGAGACTAGGACGACTCAAACGACTGCGTTTTGAACTTTATGAACTAAACCAAGTATGTATTGGTAAATAGTATAACAGATTAAAATCAAGAACGGTTAAGCAAACCGAAATGAAAACCGTAATTTAAGACTTCAATAATAAACTTTTTTTTTGGCAAATAAGTCAAGGATTTTGTATATTTTTTTGGCATTTTTTCCTTTACTTATGTGATCACATCATCCATATATGCTTTATATCTTTACAATATATATTTGATCAACTTCATCTTCCTCTTCACTTCTCTCCACAACAACAACAAAAAGACACAATGTCAACTTTTATAATAAATCTATAAAATTCTAAGTAAAACTAATAAAAATTTACATTTCCAAAAAAAAAAAAATCAAATTATCAAAGAACAATAACAAAAATAATTTTAAAAATATAAAAACTAGGTTGATCATACTATGTAGTTTAGTAATTTGTATTAGTGTTGTTATTAGTCACTAGGGTACAATGTATGTTATCAAATATATACATAATAAACATAAATATATATACATATATATAAATTAGTGTTTAAAACTTTTCTAATAAATCTATAAAATTTTAACTAAAACTAATAAAAATTTACAGCTCCAAAAAAAATATCAAATTATCAAAGAACAATAACAAAAATAATTTTAAAAATATAGAAATTAGGTTGATCCTAATATTTAGTTTAGTAATTTGTATTAGTGTTGTTATTGAGTCACTAGGGTACAATGTACAGTAAAACCTCTATAAATTAATAAGGTCGGGACCATGAAATTTTATTAATTTATAGAGTTTTTAATTTATCGATAAATTAATAATTATTAATTTATTGATAAATTAATATTTTATTAATTTATGAAGAGATTTTCATAATTTTGAATTAAAAAATAATATATTTTTGTTATCTATTTTTTAAAAAAATTCTTAATTTATAATCTTGTCTATCGTAATTACTAAGTTTAGAGTTTCGGTAACAATGATAGATGTTAAAAGTTTAGAGTATAGAAGAAATTGCTACTAATATCATTCATGATAATGATGAAGTTGAATAAAATATTGCGGTAATTTTAGAACCAATTACATATAAAGAAGCAATTATCGCATTTAGAACTCTTCACAATTTTTGGATGCGACTTGAGAAGACAACAATAAAAATTAGAGATTAGCTCCAATAAAAATCTAAATTCAAGAATTTGCAAACAACAGTAGAATCATATTTCATTAGATTTTCTTAGATATATATATATATATAATATTATTTGATTATTAATTTATGATATTGATGGGACCATATTTTTACATAGGATTTCCAAAAAAAAATTATCTTATTAATTTATCAAAATGTGTCATTTTTTACATCGGCCTAACTCAGGACCGAAAGAATTTATTAATTTATAGCGAGTATTAATTTAAAGAGTATTAATTTATAGAGGTTCTACTGTATGTTATTAACAAAACACAAAACATAAAAAAATTTAATCTAAGTATGATGATATATCAATGTAGCATCTAATGTAAAAACAAAAAAAAAACAATTCACAAAATTAATAAAGACGTGGAATAGAAAGAAAGAAGGACAATTAGATGCATTGATTATTGCGATATGTGTAAGTTATATAATGGTTTTATAATATCTATATCATCTATCGTTAAACCAAATTTTCACCTCTTTTACTATTATTTCGACTTTGGTGAATTACTATTCAAAATAAAAAAGCTGACTCAAAATGTTTTGACTTGATTTATTTTCTAAACGAAAACAATTGATACATTTGTCTTATTCTCTCAACTTTATCTTCTTCTATCACCTTCATCTTCATCTTCACGTCTCTCCACAACAACAACAAAAAACACACAATGCCAACTTTTATAATAAATTTACAAAATTCTAAGTAAAACTAATCAAATATTACAGTTCCAAAAAAAAAAAAAAATCAAATTATCAAAGAACAATAACAATTTTTTCTTTAAAAAAAATATAGAAATTAGGTTGATCATAATATGTATTTTGGTAATTTGTATTAGTGTTGTTATTGAGTCACTAGGGTACAATGTGTATGTTGTTAACAAACTCACAAAATATATATAAATAAAAATTAATCTTAGTAAGATGATATATCAATGTAGTATCTAATGTAAAAACAGAAAAAAAAAAAAAAAAAAACAATTCACAAAGTTAATAAAGACGTAAAAGAAATAAAGAAGGACGCATAGATGCATTGATTATTGTGATATGTGTATGTTAGAATGAATTTCCAATATCTATCATCTATCATTGAACCAATTTTTCACCTCTTTTACTACCATTTTCACATTTGTCAATTACCATTCAAAATCAAAATGCCAACTCAAAATGCTTTGACTCGATTTATTTTTATATGATAATTGAATCATTTATCTTCTTCTATCAAGTTCAACTTCATCTTTATCTTCATCTTCACTTCTCTCCACAACAACAATAAAAAACACACAATGTCAACTTTTATAATAAATCTACAAAATTCTAAGTAAAACTAATAAAAATTTACAGTTCCAAAAAAATTTAAATTATCAAAGAACAATAATGAAAATAATTCTAAAAATATAGAAATTAGGTTGATTACAATATATATTTTGGTAATTTGTATTAGTGTTGTTATTAGTCACTAGTAGGCGTGGGCGTTCGGACATCGGAGCGGGTTTCGGGTCGGATGATTCGGGTATCGGATAAAATGGATATGGATTCTAATATCCATACGGATTATTAGGCATTGTCATTCGGATGTCGGAGCGGGTTCGGGTCGGACAATTCGGGTATCGGATAAAATGGATTTGGATTCTAATATCCATACGGATAATTTAATAAATGTCGGATCGGATTTCGGATCGGATATTCATAAATCGGATACATGTTTCGGATATTTCATACCCGATTGTTTTTTGAAAATGTGAACAATCCGATACTTTGAAAATAAAACAAGCAAATGACATCCTCAAATGTTTAAAACCATATCAATAACAACCAGAAAATGTGAAAACCATGCCAATAACATCCAAAAGAAGTAAAAAACCAAGACAAGAACATCCTAAGAGTTTAAAACCAAAGTAAATCATCATCCAAAAGAACAAAGATGAGTAAAAAGATAAAAGAGAATTGAAAGTAGTTCAAGTCTTCTAGTTTAAGTCTTGACATCAAGTCTTCTAGTTTAAGTCTTGACATTCAAACTCTGAAAAAAAAAGAGAAATAGTAAGTGATATGTGTTATCCATTAAAACTACTAAGAATGAATAAAGTCAGTTTGGCCATACCTTTTTCAAGTTGATCAAGCAGTTCAATGTTGGCAAGCAATTGTGTGTTTGTAACAACTCCTTTCTCACCTAAGTGATTCTCATTCTTCATCCACTGCTGTGTGCATATCAAAACTTCCACCATGTAATGAGTTAAACAACTTCTGTGTGGCTCTATGACCCTCCCACTAGTACTAAATGCACTTTCAGATGCAACTGATGACACCTGCATTGCAAGAACATCCCTAGCTATTTCTGACAAAACAGGATACCTACCACTGTTGAGCCTCCACCAAGACAGTACATCCCACTCTGATCCAACAATAGTTCTAGGATTTTCAACTTTTTCCTTTAAGTACACATCCAACTCATCCCTACCATCATCAACCCCAATCTCATCAACCAACTCCTTATACACGAAGTCCATCCTCTCATACCCCATACTATCACACATCAAATCAGTGGATTCACCTTGGCTAAGAGAAGTCGATGGCTGAGTAGAAGACTGTGATGATTGACCTTGACCACTTGGTACTTTCTGCAGCCGAGTGCTATACTCTTTAAACAAGGATGTCAAAAACATTGTGACTGATTCACTTATCTCCTTAGAATCAGTTGTTTCTTTCCCATAAAGCTTGTCAAAGCACATCTTAGCAAATTGCATTTTCTTGCGTGGATCAAACACACTTGCAACAATCAGAAAAACATTGATGTTTCTCATTCCATTCCAGTACTTTTCAAACTTCATCAACATAGCATCAGCTTTTGCTTTCAAGTCACTATCAAAACTATTGCTTAGTGACATCAAATTCCTCTCTACAGTAACTATCGCTCCATAAAACTTATAAGAAGCAACTGAAGTTGAAGCAGACACAACCAAAGTAGAATTGTAGAAAATGATTAGAAATCTAACTAACCTTTCTACAGCATTCCAATCAGCTCTTGTAGGCGGCCCAATCTTTTTTTTCCCATTCTCAACCTCATTAAAGTAGTCATTGTACATCTTGTCTTCTGCCTCCATTCTATCAAATGCCACTCTGAAATCAATAGCTCTTGACAACATTAAGTAGGTCGAATTCCACCTTGTTTTGATGTCCAACGGTAAACTCCCTCTATTCATCTTCCCTGAAACAACTTTTTGTTCAAACGAATCACATCTACTAGTAGAAGACCTCACATACTGAACTGCATTGCGTATGGCTGTCACATTCTCCCTCAATTCATGCAACCCTTCCCTAACAATCAAATTGAGTATGTGCGCACAACACCTCATATGCATACACTCTCCATTTAAAACAAATGCTTCACTGTTCCTTAAGCTGAATGCCTCCTGGAACTTTTTCAAAGCAGAAGTATTTGCAGTTGCATTGTCAACTGTCACAGTTAAAATCTTCTCTATGCCCCACTCAGCCAAGCAGTCAAGAAGAACCCGTGATATTGTTGCTCCTTTGTGATCTGTAATGTACTTGAACCCAATAATTAGCTTCCTCAATCGCCAAGAAACATCAATGAAGTGTGCAGTTATTACCATGTAACTAGCACCTGTTGCTTTAGCAACCCATATGTCAGTTGTCAAGGAGACTCTTGGCTTACTAGCAACAATCCAAGTCTTCAAAGATGCTTTCATCTCCACATACATTCTAACAATGTCCTTTGTAGCTGTTCTTCTGGAATGTGGTTTGTACAGGTTGACTTTGTTGCAGAAATGTTTCCAACCGATGCTTTCAGTGAAAGCAAGTGGCAGCTCTGACAGCACAATCATCTCATTCGAAGCTTCCCTGAACACTTCTTCAGTAACTTTCCCACTCTGAAGCTGTCCCTGACTGTTAATCACAGTCTGTGATTGTTTCTGCTTCCATGCTTGAAAATGTTTGCAGCTCTCCATATGAGCCTTCAAGTGAGAAGTCCCTGACTTTGAATCACAACCGTAAGACTTGTGGCAGTAATTGCACTTACATCGCTTAACATTGTCATCAAATCTTGTGAAATGTCCCCAGACAGTAGATCTTGTACTCGGCTTTCTCTTTGGTTGGTCCGGTTGTTGAGCCTCCACCATCTGCTGGACCATCTTTCCTTTTGTTTCCACTCTCAGGTATCAAATTTGGGTCAGCTTTCTCCTTGTCAATGTTGTCTGTAAATGGTGAGGAATCCATCTAAAAAGAAAAAGAATGCAAGTTAATAAACCAACTTATGCGAAACATATGAATTTTGTTTCTAACTAGAGAAGAGAACAATAATAATCACTACTAAGAATCGAGATTGATTAGAAGACTTATACGGATCATACTTATCATTCACACTACTCAAAATTTTGTTTCTATCTAAACTTGAAAATCAAGTTATACGAAGTATATGAACTTTGTTTCTAAGAATAAAAAAGAACAATAATAATCACTCCTCAATACGGGATCACTACTCAATACGGATAACAATACGGGATTGAGTTAACTCCTCCCGCTAAACAAAAAATCAACTTATACGAAGCATGAAAATCAACTTATACGAAGCATGAAAAATCAACTTACTCAATCAAACTTTTGGTTCTATCTAAACTTGAAAAAGAAACTTAAATGGATCATAACTTTGTTTCTAACTGGAGAAGAGAACTATAATACTCACTTTTAACAAGAACAGAGAACAATAATACTCAGAATCGGGATCAAGCAAACCATTAGAATCAAGCAAATTAAAACACAAAATCAAACAACTAAAATACAGATTTCACTACCAACTTGAATTCCTCTCAAGGAAAAAGAAGAATAATAGAATAACTAAGAAAGAATATGAATCATAGACTTACCGATATCAATTTCTTGATGCCTTCGATGGTGAAAACTGGGGCGACGCGAATCGTATTAGGGATTCCATGGAAAGGGTTTTGCTTTTATATATGTAGATAATCACGAGAGAGAAGGGAAGAAGATCATGGATACAACCATACCGGTGAAGGAATCGCGAGAGATAAGGGAAGTGGAGATTGATGTATCTCAGAGGATCGAGAGAGAAAAGGAAAAGGGAATTGGATGAGTTCGGGTGTTCTTCGGATTTCGGTTTTTATCCGATCCGGTCCGATGTCCGACGGATTGATAAATCAATAACCATTCGGTTATTGTCTTCGGTTCGGTACATATCCGTATCCGAGTTTTTCGGATCGGATACGGTTCGGGTAATCGGGTACGGGTTAAACGCCCAGGCCTAGTCACTAGGGTACAATGTATGTTATCAAATTTATATATAATAAACATCTTATTATATAAACCTTGGTTCTCAAAGTTAGTAACTCACCAGATCGTGACACGTGTTAATTTTAACGATCAGAGATCAAAGTTAAAAACTCACCAGATCATGACATGTGTCAATTTTAACGATCATAGATCAAAATTAGTAATTCATCAGATCGTGACACATGTCAATTTTAAAAAGTTAGTAACTCACCAGATCGTGACACGTGTTAATTTTAACGATCCGAGATCAAAGTTAAATACTCACCAGATTATGACACGTGTCAATTTTAATGATCAGAGATCAAAGTTAGTAACTCATCAGAGTGTGACACATGTCAATTTTAACAATCAAAAATCACAGTTTTCAAGCTTGGTAAAACAAATCATAATATAATTGTAATCTTATTATATTAAAAAAACAACTAAAATAAATATACTATGTGCCATCCATATCAAATTTTCACTGTTACAAAGATTCTCAACTATTACATGGTAATATAAATATACTATGTGCCATCCATATCAAATTTTCACTGTTACAAAGATTCTCAATCATTACATGGTAGTATAAATATACTATGTGCCATCCATATTTGGTCATATAATTATACTATATAACCTAGCACATTAAATTTTATGTCTGTTTGCACAAAAAAAAATATGTCTCTATGATTAGCCAGTTTCGGACAATGAGTACTGCAACAAGATTTATGAAGGCCTTGCGAAGAAAACGAAGATCATGGAGAACTGATTGACATTCTTAGGAAAAAGCTTAAATTAATAATTTTATTATATTAAAAATCTTATTATATAAAGTTGGGTTTTCAAATTAGCCACATGTCAAGTATACTGATGAAATGTTGACAAGTGTCAAAAATTATTATTTTCAAAATAGCTAATTAAAAAAATAACATTAAATCTAAACAAAATTTACATGTTTATCTAAAAAAATTCTAAATCAAAAAGAAAAATTAACAAAACTAATATATTTTCCATTGTAAGCTACTTATGTTATACGTATTTTCTCAATAAGATTTTGACATGTATAAACAAAAAAAGTAATTCACTAAGCATGTATATTATTATAAATAAATTATGTCAAAAAAATAAGTTTAGAAGAATTAATAAATTATCCCCCTCTCGAGGATATCGTCGCCCTACTTTTGATTCGGGTAAAAATAAGTTGAGAATTAATGATTGAGAATATTTGAGACGAGGTCATAACTTTAAGTTGTTTTGGTACAATTGGATACTTCTAAAGAGTAAATAGGTCGTTGATCCTTAACTTGATTATGACATATGTCGTGTTTTGGATTGTTATAAAGTTTCTATTTTGTATATCTTAATTATCTAAGACCTGTATATACCATCATGATTATAATTTACAAATTTTTATTTTTATTACATTATATTAAATTTCTTTTAATTTCTCAATTTTTTGGGTTAGTCATAAAATCATTGTAATTGAGTAGATAATTTTCACCAGTTGTTCATCCAATATATTTGGAGTAAAAAAAGTTCATGGTTAAAGAAATTATGTCACAAAACAATTTTAGTAATTATAAAAACTATAATTATGCCAAAATGAAAGTAAAGCAACATAAAAGTTGTTTAATTTGTTTAGAAGACATTTTATATGTGGTGATAAATAGCATACTTTAATAATAAAATAATTTTGGGTGTAAGAACATATTTTTAATGGTAAAACATATAGTAATATTGTATGTGGTTACTTATTAGATGTTGCTTTGATGAATTTGTTGCATGTAAAATATTTTGTGAATAAGTTGTGAAACGTTTTTGAAATATGACAATAATAATATTTGTAATGATGAATATTTGGCAAAAATTTTAGTGGGATATAATTTAGCTTTAAATTATTATAATAATTGTTATAATATATTAAAAATAGAAAAATATAAATAAATGTATGAAGGTAAATACAAATATTCTCTAACTTAAATTATTTATATATTTATTTTAGAAAAAAATGTTCTTTATATATTTTTGAAAAATTGTTTTAGATTTAAGATTTATTTTTTCAAACAATTTTTGAACCCGCACATCGTGCGGGCCCTTATCTAGTAAATATATATATTAGTGTTTAAAACTTTTATAATAAATCTACAAAATTTTAAGTAAAACTGATAAAAATTTACAGTTAAAAAAAAAGTATGATACTTCTTAGCTTGTGTGTGGTAGTGAAACTCTCTTCTGATGGATTATGCCATCATTGCCTTTTTAATTAATGTCTGTAATTAATTAGTTCAATGCAGTAGAGTTGGAGAGGAACAAACATGTTTGTGGGAAAGCCCCTAGCAGTTTTGGGATTAGGCAGAGTTGGGACGGAAGTTGCTTGCCGTGCCAAGGGTCTTGGTATGCGAGTCATTGCTCGTGATCCCTATATCACATCAGACGGTGCAGATGCCATTGGTGTTGACTTAGTCAGCTTAAGTGAAGCCCTCGCCACCACAGATTTCATTTCTCTGCACTTGCCTATTAAGCTAACAACATGGCTTACACTAGCAGACATGCCTTTGCCCTCAAGGAGACACAGAAGATGCAAAGATGTTCACTGACGTTGGAGTCTACTACGCACCTAGTGCTGTTCTAAGAGGTGAACAGTTTGATGGACCAGAAGCTGTGCGTAAGATGGAGAAGTGGCTGATCCAGAACCATGGATTCCAGCCTCAGTACGCGGTTTCTGAGCTCGACGAGAAGAGTTTCTGGAGAATGTTCAATGGTGAATTGTACGAGGAGTGCCGTAAGAAGTACAGAGCTGTTGGAACGTTCATGAGTGTTTACTACAAGTCCAAGAAAGGAAGGAAGACTGAGAAAGAAGTTAGAGAAGCAGAACAAGCTCATCTCGAAACTGCTTACGCTGAGGCAGATTAAGTAATAATAATAAACCCCCAAGTTTGATGAAAATGGCTTGAGACTATTATTATAATGGCTAGTTATGTGTTTTCCTATTTTCAGTTTAGTGTCTTCATCAAGACTATTGTTCTTGTTGCTGTTTGCTTGCTTCTTGTTGTTGTTGTTGCTTGACTTATGGTTTAAGTGGATTTTAGATTTTCATTTTTGGATTTGCTAGTTTGCTTATGAGACGTTGTTTGAGATATTAACGTCATATACTCACATGCCATGACACAACAACCTTAAACACTGCAAACGAATTTGTCACTCAAGTTCTATCCTAAAACCTCACCCGGTCAACTTCGGTTCAAATACTCATATTCCTTTGTTTACTCTAACCAAACCGCTTATATGAGTATCTGGCAAGCGGTTTGGTTGGAATAAACCGGGAAATTCGAGTATTTGAACCGAAATTGATCGGGTGGGGTTTTTGGATAAATCTAGGCAGCCATTTCGTGTAAGAGAGCTCTGTTTCTGTAAGAATTTTTACAGAGTTTATCGATTGAACATAGTGCCTTGAAGCACAGCTTAGAGGTAAGCCAATCCATTTTATAATCCTTTAAATCTCTTTAGTATTCGAAATTTCTTTGTAATTTTCCAATTCCGTTTCATCATATGATGTTTGCGGCTGTAAATTGGAAGTGGAAAGTTCTGTCCTTTATCTATGTAAAAAATGGTGCATATCAGGTGTTCGATAGAATGCCTAGCTCAAATTCATCTCATTCATTTAGTAACATTAGCTCTGTTTGGGATGTTACTATGGATTCTCGCTACCCAATTCCTTATTTTTCTTCTCAGACTTCGTCGTGTGAATCTTTTTGTCTTATAACAAAATTGACACTATACCAGCAAATGTTTCTTGCAGGTGGTGAAACCAATTCTTGTACGCCTGTTGTCTCTGTTTTCAAGCTGAACAAACTCAAACATATTGGGAGTTGTCTCGAACTTTATACCATATTTTAGTATGATAGTTTGACAACTTTGATAGTCTTTGCCTCCTCTGTTATCATCTGAGCTGTGAAAATGTCACTGGTTTGCTCTTCATCTTGTGTAGCTCCCTTGCCACAGACCAAACGGTTTAGTCCAAGTTTTCAGAAACTCAAAACATGTACCTTAACTCTACGTGCTTCTACCAGCGACTCTAATTTTACCACTGGTACTAGCAAGCATATCAGTTACTTGTTCACAGAACCACATAAGCTTCGTAGGCTAGCAAAGAGTCGGTTATTAGTTAGTCAGGAGTCTTTTACAGAGACAAGCACAATAGATATGGATTGGGAAGATCAAGAGGAAATTGAGGATACAGGGTCACCTTGGGAAGGTTCGGTTATGTATAGGAGAAATGCTTCAGTCACACATGTGGAATATTGCACTACCTTAGAGAGGCTTGGGTTGGGAAGATTGTCAACAGAGGTATCCAAGAAGAGAGCTTCCGCAATGGGACTAAGAGTGACAAAAGATGTAAAGGATTATCCAGATGGCACACCTGTTCAGATTTCGGTTGATGTCATAAGGAAGAAGAAGAAGCTGAGACTTGATGGGATTGTCAGGACTGTTATCACACTTGGCTGCAACAGGTGTTTTCTTATGAACTCATCACCAGCTTCTTTACTATACCACCTTATGGTTGCATCAACTTTGTTATTTACTGCTTTTCTCTTATGTGGTTGAAGATGTGGTGAGTCAACAGGAGAGAGCATCTTCTCCAACTTCTCGCTGTTACTAACCGAAGATCCAGTTGAAGAACCTGATGTCATTGATCTAGGATTCTCATTTGGTAGTGACAAAGCTACTTCCTTTTCTGGATTGTCGGATGATAAAGAAGAAAATGAGGATGATGATGGTGATTCATGGATAGATTGGGAGGATAAGCTTCATTTCCCGCCTGAGGCGAAAGAAATAGATATCTCAAAGCATATAAGAGACTTGGTGCATTTAGAAATCACCATCACTGCGATATGCGATCCTGCGTGTAAAGGAATGTGTTTGAAGTGTGGTGCGAATCTGAATAAGAGGAAATGTGATTGTGACAGAGAAGAGAAGGATAAAGGATATGGACCTCTCGGAAACCTGAGAGAGAAAATGCAACAAAAGGAGGGTCTGAGGAACTAAACTCAACAATGCTCGTCTTCTAATCAGTTTCACAAATTTACATGTTACATAGAGCATTACATTTTCTTGTCGATGTGGTTTTTGTTTATTGTGTATCTCTATTTGAGTATGAACAGTATTAAAATCTTAATGAGACTTTGAAATACATATACAAATGGTTTGTACTTCACGTAAAATATCCTATAAATATATAATGTAAAAAAAAAGAAAAACACATTCAGTAATTAACTAGGTATAGGATATCGACCTAAAATATCCTATAAATATATGAGTTACTCTTCTTTTCTTCAGTCACTCTGTCTCTCTCTCTTTTAGGCCATTATTAATGGGGAAACACCTTATGTGTTCTAAGCCCAAAAAAATTAATAAAAAAGGGAATAGTGGGCTTAGATCAGATTTTTAGTTCTTGAATTAGAACAGATCTTAGTTATGTTCTATGATCACGTGGCAGTACGTGAAGGGTTGAATTCTTTTTTTTTGCAACTGAGAAATTTTCATTTCTCTTCCTCTTCCTGCCGTGTCTCTGCTTCCCCGATTATGGTGTTCGCGGCCAAGGATCGAACGAACGCGTGACTCTGGAAACATGGACACCATTAAGTCTCACTATGTTATCGATTCTGTTTCTGAAGAACGCCGCTCTCGTGAGCTTAAGGATGGTCTGCATCCTCTACGGGTTCGTTCTCTAAATCCCTAGTATCGATTGTATTTTTTTTCTTCAATTTGAATCTGATATTAGCTGAAACTTTGATCCTCTTGCGTCGAATATTTGGGAGCTTGGGTAGTAGTGGATGATTCGGATTCTAAAATCTATGTTTGTTAGAGTGTTTGTGTTTTCAGATTAGGTTTCGCGACTTTGTTTAGACTTGTGTTAACTCAAATGTTATAGGATTCTTCTACTCGAGTTGGATTTTCATATTTTAGTTAGAGTCAGATTGATTTAGAGGAAATGTGATCCTCAGTTGCTATAGGAACTGAACTTTGTTCTGTTTACTCGTTTGTGTTATGCAGCAACACAACACTGAGCTAGTGGTTGGTATGGTGAGGCAACAGTTTAAGAAACACATGAATGAGACAGACCCTGAGCTAGTGTTGTTCCTGATTCTGTATATTCGGTAATCATGCTCTTTATAAGAGATCTCTTTATATTCTCGCGGCGGTGAGTTTGCTCGGGGTTCTCTCTCTCTCTCTCTCTCTCTCTCTCTGTGGAAGGAAGGCGGCTAGTTTCAACCAACACATCTGATCATGGTACCCTATTCTTTCTCGTTCTTTAGATTTCGTTTCATCTCACGGCGTCCTCATTGATGTTTAAGATTTGGTTAATCGTAGCTCGTTTTCAATCATTGATAGTGTAGTATTATTATAGTTGGCTCCTGTGTCTTGAAGTTTTCTCAAAATGAGGTTTTGGTTTTGCTGAGCTTTTGTCTGTGAGATTATAATCGTTAGCTTGTGGATTGATTTGGAATTTTGAAGCTTGTATTGAGTTTGATGATTGATTGATTTGAAAAATGTTGCAGCCTAAGCAAATCCACGAGATCAAGGACTTCCTTCTGACAGCAAGAAGGAAAGATGCACGATCTGTGAAGATCAAGAGAAGCAAGGACATTGTCAAGTTTAAGGTCAGATGCTCCAGGTACCTCTACACGCTCTGCGTCTTCGACCAAGAGAAAGCTGACAAGCTTAAGCAGTCTCTTCCTCCAGGTTTGTATTCTTTTTACTCTGCTCTCTCTTTTTTTTTTTCCTCCTTCATCTACTTCTATAGTTATAGCTATTTCAAGAGGTTACACTCTCAAAGGATTGGTTCCAGCGACGATGTCAAGAACAACAAAAGAAGATTGTAACAATGGAAGAGAGAACCTTCAAAAAGAGAGGTTTATATGGTATTGTATTTTGAATTTATGTATGAAATAAAATCAGATTCTTGAAGCTTTATGTATGAAATATATTTTTTGTTTCATAAAAAATTGGTCTTGTATTTTGAATTTATGTATGAGATAAAATCAGATTCTTGAAGCTTTATGTATGAAATATATTTTTTGTTTCATAAAAATTTCAATATATATTTATTCTAAGAACACCAAAATTAGTTCCCCCATTTTTTTTACCTATGATCTTAACAACTGATCTTACATTATTTACACTATATATTTAATCTAAGAACATGAAAAAAAGTTCTCCCATTAATAATGCCCTTAGTAATATCTCTCTCTCTTTTAGTAATATCTCTCTTTCTTTTTTTCGAAACAACAAACCCTAATAATAATAATGCCGGCGATGACGATGAAAAGAGGAGGAACAAAGAGAAAGATTGAGATTAAGAAGCGCGACACTAAACAACAACGCTCGGTGGCTTGCAGCAAACGCCGTCAAACTCTCTTCTCCAAAGCCGCTGATCTCTGCCTTCTCTCCGGTGCCAACATCGCCGTCTTCGTAACCTCTCCGGCAGAGAACAACGACGTTGTCTACTCCTTCTCCGGCTACTCTCCTGCCTCTGAAATTGCTGACTGTTATCTCAACGGCAAGCCTCCGACTTCTCCGAAGATTATTATTAACCCCCAATCCAAGCTAGGGTTTTGGTGGGAAGACCCTGATCTCTACCGTAATTGCGACGATATCTCTGAGTTAGACGTGATCGAAGATCGTATGATGAGAACGAGGAAGCATCTGATGGATTGCCTTGAGAAGAAAGAAAAATCGCAATCTGTTTCCAATTCTGATCAAAACCCTAGCTTCTCTTCTCTCGACGAAAACCCAAAGTGCTCGAGTCCATCTACCTGTGATGAAATTGCTTCTTTTGAACAGAACTCTACTTTCTCCTCCCTCGAGAAGATCTGTGGCGAGCCTTTATCACAAGCTACTTGTTACTATGACCAAAACCATACCTTCGCTATTGAAAATCTCTACCGCGACTCATCGTACGGTCAATCAGGTTACTTGCTCAAAGAAGATGATTATGGATTTGTTGAATCCTTATGGGAAACAGAGAAACAGAGTGACATAATGAGTATTTTCCAAGAAACAGTCCTTGCATAATTAGGGTTCTAATCTTTCTTTTAAACTCTAACTTGATCTGTTCATTATGTAATTTGCCTTGTTATTTTTCTGTGTTTAACGATCTTGGAGATTCATGTTGTTTATTTGTTTTCAATTCAGTATTGCAATATTATAAATAAAATGTCTATTGTTTGTCAAGTCGAAACTGAAAGATATAAATTGTTTTTACTTCTTCTTAAGCTCAAGTAGTCTTGACCATCTCTTATGAACAGAAGCTGTATTTCTCTCACCAACATCTACAAAAACCAGTTCAGAATCCAAAACACTTTAATCCTTCTGAACAGTTAACAAACATGTCATGTAGGAATAGGGAAACAAAACAAACAGAGTGCTGCTTACAATGCAGTGTCGGTTCCGATTTCTCACAGGAATCTGAACATATATCCTACAATCAAACAACAATATAAGTGAAACAATCAGACCTATGGATTCCATGAACCTTGGTAATAGTTTGAATAGAAACTTACTTTAGCATAAGTTGTGAGGCGGATAGTGTCTTGTACAAGGGAATCAAGGTTAGCTTCATAACCAGGTCTCACATATATAACCTGCCAACAGAGACTTATACTTATTTCATACTGTTGATATGTAGAGAGAGAGCTTATGATGTTATAAGGGGTCTCACCGAAGGATCATCACCGCCAATTATTGGCAATGTTGAAGCTCGATTTTCCCGGCTTGTTGGCAAAATCCATACGGTGAAACTTGTATCGATCTGGTCACAGATATTTCCATCAAAACAGTTTCCTTGCGAAAGGGGTTTTTCTTAAAAGGAAACAGTTACCAGTCGAGAATAAAGAGAGGAGCAAATGCTGCACTTTCTTGCAATAGAAGTCATGATCCTTCCATCAACCGAGAGGCCCATGCTCGCGTGCTAGACAAGTAAAAACACTAAATGATTGGTTGGGTAAGACTAAGAGAGAGAGAGAAGACAGATTCTAATGTTCAAACGGTGACACTTCAACTCATAAAAAATCTAATGTACCCTTTGGACAGAGAGGTCGACAGAGACACGGGAATTGGCAGGGCCATCTTCAACGAGATCTTGGAGTTGAAGATCACGAAGAGAGACATCGTATTGAGTGTTCCAGTTTCCATTCCATTTGCCTTCACTAGGAGATAAAGTGATCAGACGCTTTTTTGAGCTCCCTCCTCCATTAATAGCTGCCTTTATTTACATATCTTATCATCGTTATTTCACATTCCCCACTGAAGGAGCTAATGATGAAAGGAGAAGAAGTAATTGATATATATACCGACCGAAGAAGAAGGATCGTGTTTCTTGGATAGACAAGAAACAGGAAGCAAACGAGGGCGTTGAGTAACTCCGGAAACCTTGTTGTTATTAGAATTAAAGAGATTTGGAGATACCAAACAACGTACCGCCATGGATGATGATGATTCAGAAAGAAGCTTTGGTGTGTGTGGAGGAAGAGAACTTGAACCATGCAAACCTTATCCGTTATATATTATATATACTCACACAACCACTAGTCTTTTTGGCGCTCTACGTGTCTTTTTCTCATTCTATAAACAAATTTACCAAATAAAGGTCGAGAAGTCAAACCAGTAACTTGACATGTGTCAAAATCTTATCACAACATGTGTTAAAATTTTATTATGTTATAAATTTAAAATATTAAAATATTAATAAAAATTCATATTCAAAAACACAAAAAATCATACATATAATTTTACAATAAATATACACGTAGTTATTCTAAAGAAAATTTTAAAAATACTACAATAATTAAACTTTAAAAAACAATCCTACGTTATATTGAATTATTTGACATAATATTAAAAGAAAAAGAATCTTATTATATAAAGTTGGGTTTTGAAAGTTACCCATTAATAATATTTTGACATGTGTACAAGTTAATATAATAGGAGAGATTCGAAATTTCAACAGAAAACAAAATATTTTGTTTTAAACAATATTAATAATGTAAAAAGATAATTATCAAAGAATTACAAAAATTTTAAAGTTTTTTTAAACAAATAATTATAAGGAGATTATATATATATATTTCATAAATTTTGAAATTATAACATTATTTATTTATTTTTAATTTTAAGTTATGAATTCTAGAAAAACAATAGAAAAGGGATTACGGAAAATATACAATTAACTATTTAATCTTAATTTTGTAAATACTCACTTCAATATAAACATAGATCGTCTTATATTTTTCATCTAACAAAATAATTTATTCAAAAACATTGCTTTCAACTTTTTTTCTATTTGTAAATTTTGTTTAATGGGAAGGTAAAATTTTCCTTATTTTTTTATACCAAAATTTTATTTCTACTTTCTCCTTTTTCAGTTCAGAATAGATAAGATTAATATATTGACCCAAAAAAGATTAATATATGCGTCTTTTTTTCTAATACTGTATTTTAAAATTTATTATAGTATTTTTAGATTATTTTATTTAATTTATATTTTTATCTTTGAATTACTTGAGATTTATATATTGTTGTGCTTATAATTTTCTATTATTTCTTTAATTATATCAAATTATTTTTTTTCTAATTTCTCAACCTTGATTGGTTGGTCATAAACACTTTTTTTTTGTGCAAACATAATTATTAACATTCATTCAAATCTCAAAAGGAGATAACAAGTAAAAGCTAATCAACCTACTGGTTGGATAAAATAGACTAATAAATACAAGCTTACAAAAAAAAAATAGATAGATTGAAAATACATAAATCGTTGTTGAAAGATCCATAGGAGCTTGGAGACTGTGACACCCTGGTTTGCAAAAAACTTTAAAAGAATTGATTTGGCCACCTATGTCACCAAAGTGCACTTATCTTTTCGGTCAAGGGTCTTGAGAGAACTTTAGAGTTAAGCGTGCTTGAGTTGGAGTAGTTTCAGGATGGGTGAGCTTCTGGAAGTGAGTGTACGAACAAGGCGAGTGAGGCAAGACACAGAGAAATATTATGTGGTGATTTGTATGGTCGGTAAAGTATTTAAAGCCTCCCAGATGTAACAAACCAGCCGTCAGATATGGATGGGCCCATGAGTCGGGAGTGGATATGGGGCCTACTAAGGAAGGTGGCTGTCAGGGCGTTACAACTCCCAAAGTCAGAGGCTACATCATGGTATGTCAAAGAAGCTTCCACGAATACATTAAGAAATTTAACATTAGTTACTATCAAAAGATTTTGTGATGTTAGAAAATGGTCTTTAGTTTCTTTGATTGTCGGAACAAACCATTTTGAGATAGCTAAAAAATGTGAACATGTTCTCTCCACATAGGAAAGAAGGTAGAGAAGGTTGGACACATGGTTATCTCTCCAAGGGAGGGAGACGTAGCCAATGTTTTCTCCATGGTAGATGAGGTTGGACACAAGGTTCTCTCCAAAAGGGAGGGAGGATCGAGGAGGGTGGAGCCGAAGTTCTCTCCATGATTGGTAATTTTACTATTGTGATGATACATCATTGATTAATATACTTTTTTAACAATAATTGATTAGTATACTATGTAATATATTTTTTATTTGAAATATTTTTTGAGCCAACAATTTTTGTAATTAAAAAAAAACTATGCAAAAGTAAAAGTTGGCTTAATGTGTTCGTATAGACATTTTTAGGTGGTGGTAACAAATATATTTGTAACATACAATATATTTAGATGAAAAAATACACTTTTAATGGTAACATACATAAAAAAATTTGTAAATAGATATAAATGAATGTATTATAGAAAAAAATTATAAATAATATACAACAAAATTTTAATATATTTTATTAAATTTAATTTTATTTACAAAAATTTTAGATCCGCACATCCGGCGGATCCAGTATAATTAATAATTTGTAGCCTTATGAAATTCGGAAGCTGTGTCCAGTTCTCTCTAATGTCGCTGGGGGGATTCGAACGCGGATTGAAACGCTAAAATTTTGGACGCTTGGTAGATTTGTTTAGCGTTGGGTCAAAGAGAATGACCAAAATACCCTTACCTTTATCTGGGAACCACAAAAAAGAGACGAACCAGTTCTCTTCTCTCTCAAACCCTCAGAGACCAACGCACCCACCGTCCATGGCCAGGAGATAGCTTAAAAAAGGTAGCCTTCGTTTCTCGTCTCGTCTCTTGTACACATTTGGCTTCTACAATCTGTTCTGAGTTTTGCGTTCGCTTCTCTAAAAAAGTTTGGTTTCTACTTTCTTCTTTTTCACTATTGAGAATCATCAAGGAGGTGTATTTGTTTGAGTCCTTAGTAGAACGATACATTGAATTTAGTTGCTGCCTTATTTTCTTCCGAGTTCCTTGTTTTAGATTTTAACGATTCCCAGGTTAATCGGCTTTGAGAGTTTGATTAGATTTGTTTTAATCTGAAATTATGGAATTCATTTTTTTGTGCTAGAGTTCGTTGAGTTCCTGTTTTGATTTTATCTAATTCCTTTTAAATTTTCCATGTTTTGCTGATCATGTTGCCTTTAGATTATGGACTGATCACTTTACTCTTGTTACTATCTGAGACTGATACTGATACTGTTGTTGCAAATCACTGATGAAGACCACTGTAATCGATCTTCATGGTGATCCATAGCATAGTATAGTATAACACATGATATGTTATTGCTTTGTAATTGTGTTTTCTTTTACGCTGTGTGTTTCTCATACATGCTTCTTAGTTGATTTGGGTTCATTTTTTAGAACTGTTTTTTCTTATATCATCATAGAGTGACTGTTTTCAACAATATCCTCAAGTGTTTACTCACAACAGTTTAGGAAAAGTGACACATAAAGAAAAATGTGGTTAGCTAGTAGAGATGAGTAACGATTGGCGAAATAAACAGATTAAGGATATTCTTACACATTTCTTTTCTCTTTGATATGTTTTCTCATTGTTCATGTCTTTTAACTCTGAATTGTTTATATTCATTATAGGAGTTGGCTTGAAGCTTGAAAAAACAAAGACCAAGGTGGTAGTAGATTCCCAATATGGATATTTCTGATGAAGAAGCTGACAGTAGTTATGCAAGCGGCGAATCGAAAAGATCAAGCGTTGGGGAAAACAGTTTGGATTCTTTAGAGTCTGAAGAGCATGATCATATGTCTGATGATTCTACAGATAGCTCGTTGATTCGTGATATGATTGATGATATGTATGATGATTTAACAGACGAACTGGATGATTTTATTGCAGCTCGCATCCCTTCCCTTAGCGCACTACAAACCTCCAACAAGCAACTCTTTGATGACAAGACTACGGTGTTTAATACAATGAAGGTCCTCAATAATCTAACTGGTGTGAGGATGTGGTCGCCTTTATACCTTGCTTCCATGCGTCATATTCAGGCTGATGTTATTCACAGAGAGGCCTTCTTAGCATTTTCTGATCCGGAGGATAAGGTTTGCTACTTAGAGTACAAGACTGGCAAAAAGAGAGATGAATGACTCTGTTACGATTCTGACTTTTGTGTATTACTTTTGCTTAGTAAAATGGTTACCTATTGAATGTGACGATTTTTAGTTTGATTTATCTTGTAATTTACTCGGAAAAAAACAATCAATCAAATGTGAATTACACCCTTTTCTCAATCAACTTTTGACTTTTAGAAGTCTGCAAGAGGGATGCTTCAAAGAAGTAATGTAAATCTATCTGCTGTAATCTACAATTAAACCAACATTTTTGCCCACATGTGGGTTTTTTAGTGTTGATATGTAGAGAGAGAGCTTATGATGTTCTAAAGGGGTCTCACCGACGGATCATCACCGCCAATTACTGGCAGTGTCGAAGCTCGATTTTCTCGGCTTGATGGCAAAATCCATACGGTGAAACTTGTATCGATCTGGTCACAGATATTTCCATCAAAACAGTTTCCTTGCGGAAGGGTTTTTTTCTTTAAACGAAACAGTTACCAGTCGAGAATAAAGAGAGGAGCAAATGCTGCACTTTCTTGCGATAGAAGTCATGATCCTTCCATCAACCTGAGAGTCCCATGCTCGCGTGCTAGACAAGTAAAAACACTAAATGATTGGTTGGGTAAGAGAAAGAGAGAAGACAGATTCTAATGTTCAAACACTATAGAATTTACCATCTGCAATTGAAAAAAAAAACTGCATACTTTGTCATGCATAGTCAACACTATAGAATTTACCATCTGCGCTACTGAAACTTTGTAATATTACATGTAAAAATAACTATTTAATTAATTTACCCAGGTCAGGTGACCTACCTCTTTCCTACGTAGGTCTGCCGTTGCCAACTCCATACAATTCCATACAAAAAAAAATGAAAGTTGAATTAAAACGTGCTTTTTAACTAGAGTTGGATTCGAGTGCTTCGTTCTCATTGGTTAAACGTGTGTTTCTTTGTATTTTTGGAAAATGTGTATACGATCATTCATAATTATTAAAAACCCACAAAATAAAAGCCACTTTCTGAAAAGAAAAAAAACTAGATTGATGTTTCTTCAATCTTAGAAAACTAATTTTCTTTTTGAATCAACCATTTATCTCAACAACAGAAATAATAGATTTTGATTTGTGATTCTAATCTTATAAAGCTATTTTTTTTTTGAAACTCTATGTTATGGGATAATCGAAATAATAGATTATGATATAAAAACATCTTGTAATAGACTAATTATGATAAAAAAAATATTATTAAAACGATATTAATAATTTGTCTACATTACTCCATACTATGGTCCAAATTTTACCATTCATAATAGTATAGTGTTATACATACTATTGTATGGTGATGTGCATACCAATGTTTACTCCATACTAGAGTCCATTATACTCCATACTAAAATGTTAGTACGCATTATTAGTGTGGAGTGTATGCAGCAACCATTCAAAACCAAAGAGATTTGGAGATTGTTGGTGCGGGAATTAGCACCCCCAACATACCGATCTAGACCCGTTAAAGAACCGGCTGTCTAAACCGGGGATTCGGTCCAGGTTTGGATTTCATCTCTGAAGGCCCAGTAACACCGAAAAGCCCATGGACGAGGTGACGAATTCGACACTTCAACTCGCCCAGCGGCTGACCTAGCAAGAAAGGAAAGACTTTCCTAATTAGCTCGCCATCAAGTTAGGAAAGTCAATATATCCAGTATATTCGAATATATTCTATAGATCTTCGAGTACCTATAAATAGAGGTCGATCCTTTCATTGTAAGATCATCCAGAAATTAATACAAAAACCCTATTTCTTCATTGTTCTTGAGAAAAACCTAACTTGTTTCTCAAGATACTTCATTTCTTTTCTTCTTACTTGCTTTTGATCCGAATTCTCCAAGAGATTGTAATTGAATTTGTTTCCCTTCTAAACAAATTCATTGTGAGAAACCTCAGTTTCTACAATTGGCGCTAGAAGGAGGGTCTAAGTTCAACAAAACACTTCTCTTCTAGATCTCATCAAAAAGCAAGAGCCAAACACCATGACCTCAACTCCCATGTCTTCAATCCTCAACGGCGATGTCAGCACAACCGCCCCACGACAAGATGATCCAACCAACCGGGGAACCAACTCTCAGGACGTCATGGCAGATCCACCTGTCACCGCACCCACCACGCGCGTTTACGCGCGAATGGGAATTCGCCGCCCTCCGGCCCCTCCAGCCGATGATTCCGCAGCACACGCCGATGGGGGGGATGAAACTCAGATACCCCGTCAGGAAAATCAGGAGGCCGACGAGATGCCACCAGTCAATGGAGCTGTCGAAAGACAGGGGTCGCCTGCGCAAGCCATCCAATCACCCCAGTTCGTCACAATGGACGATCTTCGCCACGTGTTCGGAACAGTATCCAGGGACCTCTTCCAGGCTATCTCCGCAACGAATCAACGTCTGGATGCAATGGGACACAGCACGCCCCTGCCACGCCAACAAAACGAGGTGCCATCACAGGAGGTTCGCAGGAACGATCCTTGGAATCGCCACCTGTTCAGCGACCCGTTGACTTCGACGACACGACTTCCAAACCAGCGCGTACCATCCGTACTTGCATCCGGGACGCAGCTGGGGCAATCTTCCCAGGGAGGTCAGGCCACGCCTTCTTGCCCCGACCTGGAGGAAATGCACCTCAAGATCAAAGCTATGGGGGCCCTTCTCCACCGAGCGGTCAGCTCGGCACCCGAGATTGATCGAATGTTCGAAGCCACTCAGCAATCTCCGTTCACCCGGCGCATCTTGGACACATACGTTCCGAACATCAAGATTAGAGTCCCAACTTACGACGGAACTAAGGATCCAATGAAGCATATGACCTCGTTCATGGCAACCGTCTCCAAAGCTAGGTTTACCGAGGAACAGAAGGATGCCGGCCAATGCCAACTGTTTGTCGACAGCTTGATTGAGAATGCGCTAATCTGGTTTTCCCAGATCCCCCCGGGTACAATCGATTGTTTCGAACAGCTGTCGACAGCCTTCTTGCGAAATTATCGGATGTTCATCGAACGCAGCTCGTCCAGCGCCGAAATTTGGGAAGTAATCCAAGAACCCGGCGAACCACTGCGAAAGTACCTCACTCGATTTAAGGAAAAATACGCTACCATAACGGTCGATGAAGAGGTCGCAATCGCTGCCTTCAAGAAAGGACTCATTCCCGGATCCCGACTGCATGTGGAACTCAATATCAGAGAGGCCACCGACCTGGACGAAGCCCTTCACCGAGGATCTCGAGTCGCCTACGTTGAAGAAGACGAGGAGAAACGAACTAACAAGCTCCCTCCTCGCCCGGCCAAAGACAAAGGTCGGGAAATTTACCAGGAACCTCGGAAGCATCACGACCCGAGGGACCCCAAGCGCGGGGTGATCAACGCGATATCCGAGGATGAAGGACAGAATACCGCTCCTTCCGATGCACAAGAGGAGCTGTACTGCGATTTCCATATGTTCGGCGGTCACTCGACGGCCGAGTGCATGCACCTCAAAAATTACCTATATGAGAAGTACCTATCCGGCGAAATCAAAGCTGTCTATCAACCGAAGGCGTCTCGTGGTGGCCGCGGCAGCAGAGGTCGAGGAGGAAGGTTTGGGCGATCCAACCCTGGACGAGGTCAGAAGGGCGCCAAACAGTTCGATAACCCACCTGAGGCTCCACAGCAACCACCCCCCACCGAGCCACAAGCGCCGGCACCAGTGGAAATTCCCCAGACGCCATCCAAACGTCAGAAGGGACAGCAGAACGATCAAGCGGCACCTCGAGGTCGTATCTCTATGATCATCGGTCAAACCGACGAATGCCCGGATTCCGTACGAGCCCTCAAAAAGCGAGCACGTCAGATCTGTAATGTCCAGGTAATTTCCGAGGAAGAAGCGCTGAGCACAGACCCCATCGCGTTCACGGCAGAAGACGCCAAGGGGATCCACCACCCTCATAATGACCCCCTAGTAGTGGAGGTCAGAATAGGCGAATTCGACGTACAACGTGTCTTAGTGGACACCGGTAGCACGGTTAACGTCCTGTTCTCTCAAACGATGGAGAAGATGGGCATCACGCCAGAGCAAGTCAAACCAGGAGGTAGAACGCTAACCGGGTACGATGGCGTCGCTAAAACATCGATGGGCGACGTAAAACTCCAAGTCCAAGCTGGTGGTGTAGCGCGCAAGACCAAGTTCGTGGTTATAGACGCCCCACCAATCTACAACGCCATCTTGGGTTCGCCCTGGATCTATTCCATGCAAGCAGTTCCTTCCACCTATCATCTCTGCCTGAAGTTCCCAACGGCTTCGGGAATTTATACGTTATACGGCGACCAGAAGATGGCCAGAACCTGCTCCGTCCTCGAGAAAAAGCAGAGGCGGAAGGACGACGCATAGCAATTACAGGACGGGGATCACACCGTTGATCCTCATAAACCAGAGCGCGATCGGCTAAAGGCCACAGGATGCCAGATCATCCAAGTCAACATCGACGGAGAAGACCCCTCTCGAACAGTCGGGATTGGGGCCGAGCTCGACGAAAAAATCAAGGGCGAATTGATAGCGTTTTTGAAATCGCGATCCTCGACGCTCGCCTGGTCCACAAAGGATATGGTAGGCATCGATCCTTCAGTCACGTGCCATAAACTGAATATTGATCCCACCTTCAAACCAGTTCGGCAAAAACGTCGACGTCTCGGCAACGATCGAGCAAAAGCGGTGCAGGACGAAGTCGAGCGACTCTTGAAGGCTGATCAGATAATGGAGGTACAATACCCGGACTGGTTAGCCAATCCGGTGGTGGTCAAGAAAAAGAATGGCAAATGGCGAGTTTGCGTTGATTTCACTGACCTTAATAAAGCGTGTCCCAAGGATTGCTTCCCGTTACCTCATATTGATCGGCTCGTGGAGGCCACAGCGGGCAACCAACTCCTCTCATTCATGGACGCATTCTCCGGATATAACCAGATCGCGATGAGCCCAGCCGATTGCGAAAAAACCGCTTTCATCACGGACAGAGGAACTTACTGCTACAAGGTGATGCCATTCGGCCTGAAAACGCAGGGCGACCTACCAACGCCTGGTGAATACGATGTTCGCCGACCTGTTAGGGAAAACGATGGAAGTCTACATTGATGACATGCTGGTCAAATCCCTTATAGCAGATCAACACATCCAGCACCTCGCCGAATGCTTCGACATCCTCGACCGATTCCAGATGAAGTTGAACCCCACCAAGTGCACTTTCGGAGTTACCTCGGGCGAATTTTTGGGATATATCGTCACAGAGCGCGGAATCGAGGCGAATCCAAAACAGATTGAAGCAGTGCTCGGACTTCCATCGCCAACAAATAAACGAGAGGTACAGCGCTTAACAGGTCGGGTCGCCGCGCTAAACCGTTTCATCGCCCGGTCAACGGACAAGTGTCTCCCATTTTATCAGCTCCTTCGAGGCAATAAAGACTTTCATTGGGACGACGCCTGCGAAGCTGCCTTCGGACAGCTTAAGCAGTACCTGACCAATCAGCCAGTGCTCGTGAAGCCCGAGGAAGGTGAAACGCTATACCTCTACATCTCAGTGTCCAGCTCGGCCGTAAGTGGAGTGCTAGTCCGGGATGACCGCGGGGAACAGCGCCCAATATTCTACACAAGTAAGGCCCTCAACGACGCGGAGACACGTTACCCGACCTTGGAAAAACTCGCTCTCGCCCTGGTCGTCGCCGCGCGGAAACTGCGACCTTACTTCCAATCGCACTCCATCGTCGTGTTAACTGACCAGCCGCTCCGAACAGTACTTCACAGTCCCCTTCAATCTGGACGAATGGCGAAGTGGGCAATCGAGCTAAGCAAGTACGACATCGAATATCGTACTCGTCCGAGCCTAAAATCACAAGTGCTTGCGGACTTCATCACTGAGTTGTCCCCCGACCTCGAAGAGACTATATCAAAGGAGGAACCTTGGACTTTATTCACTGACGGCTCCTCCTCCAATCAAGGATCTGGCATCGGGATTATACTCCGATCTCCTTCAGGCGAAGTCCTCGAGCAAGCAATAAGACTCGGCTTCAAGGCATCGAACAACGAGACTGAGTACGAAGCCGTCCTAGCTGGATTACGTTTGGCTCAAGGGCTGGGGGTAACCAGCATCCAAGTATTCTCCGACTCCCAGTTGGTGGTTAGCCAGTTTAGCGGAGAGTACGGCGCTAAGAACGGGCGCATGGAGGCATATCGCCAGTTACTCCGGACTCTCTCCGCCCAGTTCACCTCGTTCGAATTAATTAAAGTTCCAAGGAGCGAAAACGCCTCAGCAGACGCCCTCGCCGCCCTAGCAAATTGTTCCGATCCGGATCTACGAAGGACGATCCCGATTGAGCATATCGAAGCTCCTAGCATCGAATACTCCGAAATAACATACGCCATCAACGGCGAGGTAGACCAAATGGCAGTCGATCCACCCGCCCAGGAGCCAGTGGGAACGGACAAGCCACCGGACGATTGGCAGCTCGAAATAAAGAAATACATCGAGGACGGCAAAATCCCAGAGGATCGCTGGCAAGCTCGCCGTCTGAAAGCTCGATGCGCGCACTACGCCATGATGGGAGGTAGCCTATTCCGACGTAGTTCGTCCGGGGTCCTTCTCACCTGCGTCGACCGAGAAGAGGCCGAACGAATTATGACAGAGGTCCATGAAGGCGATGGTGGAAACCACTCCGGAGGGCGTGCACTCGCGCTAAAAATAAAGAAAGATGGACATTACTGGCCGACCATGCTCGCCGATTGTGAAGCATTTTCGGCGAAATGCGAGCCTTGCCAACGCCACGGGCAGGCGAAACATGTACCTACCGAGCTGCTAAACACAGTCACTGCGCCGTACCCCTTCATGCGCTGGGCGATGGACCTCGTCGGCCCATTACCCCCATCACGGTCAAAAAAATTCGTCTTGGTGTTGACCGATTATTTCACCAAATGGGTGGAAGCGGAGTCGTTTAGCAAGATACAGTCTCTCGACGTTACCAATTTCATTTGGAAAAATATTATCTGTCGCCACGGGCTCCCTTACGAGATCGTCACCGACAACGGGACGCAGTTCACCTCGATGATCACCAGGCGTTTCTTAGGAAAATGGGGAATACGCCTGAGCACCTCGACCCCCCGGTACCCTCAGGGCAATGGCCAGGCCGAGGCAACCAACAAAACCATCATAGACGGGCTGAAAAAGCGTCTCGGACTCAAGAAAGGAGCGTGGGCAGACCAACTCGACGGCGTGTTATGGTCCTACCGGACTACCCTCGCAGGGCCACCGGAAAATCTCCGTTTTCGTTAGCATACGGCATCGAAGCTCTAGCTCCAGCCGAGGCCGGAGTGCCTACTTTGCGCCGCGCTATGTTAGTCAACGATTCCGAGCTCAACGACAACATGATGCTAGATAACATCGATTTCGCTGAGGAGCTGCGCGGTCAAGCTCTCGTCCGGATCCAGAACTACCAAAACGCTGCATCTAAATACTACAACAAAGCCGTCCGCCAGCGCAGGTTCAATGAGGGCGACCTGGTCTTACGGGAAGTGTACGAGAATACAAAGGAGATCAACGCCGGAAAACTAGGTGCTCGCTGGGAGGGTCCGTATCTCATCTCCAAGGTAATTCGCCCAGGAGTGTACGAGCTCCTGACCATGGAGGGCAAACAGATCAAAAACTCTTGGAATGCGGCTCACCTCAAACGTTACTACTATTAGAATTTGTTGTACACTACGAACTACGACTGGCTTGATCCCAAATGTTGGGTACGTAGGCAGCCCTTGATTTCCGTCACAAGATTTCTGGGGCACAGCTAGAAAAATAATAAGATTTCTTTTATCTAGAAAGAACTTGTTATTCATATCTGGCATCTCGCCATACATAAGGAACATTCGACAACGGCATATCGCCCAAAAAAAAAAAATACGACAAAAGAAAGAGAAAATCGGCAAGCAATAGAAGGGACATCTTTGGGAAAGTTTTCACTACGTCCAGCGACTAGTGCGAAGTGTGACCTCCTCCTGTGATTTCAACCTCCTCGGCGAGTCACAGGCGCGGAGCTCAAGAGGTCAGACTCCGACGGCTCCTCGACGGCCATACCTTCCAGATACGCCCGCCAACGTCGACGCTCCTGCCTCAACTCTTCTAGTCGGGCTGCGGGCACTTCCGCCCCCCTATCCGCCATCTCCTCAAGGAACGCACATGGGCCCTCCACGGCGTGGCTATCTCGGAAGTGATGCTCCGTGGACGTCAGGTAAAGGATGTAGCGTCGCAGTCTCTCTATCCGGCCCTCAAAATCGGGATTTCCGCAACATGCAGATTTCGGGATTCGCCCAGCGATTCGTAGTCGCCTTCCGGCAGGTCGGGTACTAAGGCCCTGGCGACTTCCCCTCGCATCGGTCACGGTCGGAAAGCAGCCGGGCCATGCGCCAGTTCGCCAGATAGAAGCCATCGGCGATAAGCTCGTCCAGAACCGATATAGTTCCTTCCAGACGACAAAGCTGGTAGATCAGGCCAAATTTCAAACGGAACGCCTTGATATACGAGCTCATTCGCTGACAGCGAACCTGGTAGATGCGAATCTCCCTTCGCACCGGATCCTCTTCAATCTCCGCGGAAAGTTCGCAGAGAGGAGGGGAAACCGCCTCTTTTAGCGGAAGAGCGATGTTTGACGCTTCCGGATCGAATCCGCTAACTCCGGCAGCAGTCAGCTCTCGAGCTCGCTTTAACCACGCAGATCGTGTCGTGATCGGCATACTTTGCGATTGCTTTTCTGAATTTTGGATGAGAGATGCTCAGCCAACCTCCTCTACGCCTATTTATACGGGGAAGAAGGGGGAGATAAACGCTGCGTTTCGAGAAAATCTCCCACCAATCAGATTGTGGCAGGACACGCGCTGCGTCCCGAGGTTTTTCCAACCAATCAAGTTGCATCATTGAACCGCGTCCGCACTCAATGCAGCGGTTAAGTCTCGGGAATGTGCAAAAAAAAAAAAAAAAAAAAAAAAACTCGGCTCGGAACCGAACCATTCGACACCTCGGCCAGGTGCTCGACATATGCTCCATCGGGAGACGACTCGGACCCAGAGAGTTCCAGTTGGAACTGTTCCGAGTGTAAGCCCCCAACGCGAGGCACATCGAGCCCAGAGAATTCTTTTTAGAATTGTCTCGATAAACTCCATGACAGGAGATAAACCGAACTCAGAGAATTCTTTTGAATTGTTTCGTAAAGCCCAGCACATACCCGTGTTCGGGCCGAGCTACCCTCATACAAGGAGTATTCAGTATAAGCCGAGAGACGTCTCGCCTTATTTGAATTTTCAAGTAAATAAAATTTTATTGTAAAATATCCGAACAACAATGAGTACGATAGAAAAGCAAAAGTTAAAAGCATAACAAAAGGGTCAGATCGCCACAGTGTCAGTTATCCAGGTCAAGTCCAGCAGCAATCTTCCTGGTATCAGCCCTTAGGCGTTTCGGCATAGGCCATAGGAGTTGGAGTCCTGTGTGTTCCCAATCGGCCGGGTGCGATTCCAGCGCCCTGATTTTCTGCTCGGCCTCGTCCATGCGAACAACAGCTTTTCCTCTCTTCGCCTTCAAGGAGGTAGCCTCGGCGTCCAACGTCTCCAGACGGTCATCAATCTCATTCTTCTTCATGCGGTGATAGAACAGCTTGTGACATTGTTCGCGGTGCACGGACTCGATCTGCGTGAAAGCTCGTTAATCAGTAAGGATTTGCTGCAACAAAATCAAATAAGTAAAGTAGGGTTAGTTACTTGGCGAACGAAGGCGTGAGCAGCGGCGGACTCGATGTTATTGGCACGTCTGCTCGTGTAGAACGCCTTCACCTTGGAGGGCATGAACTCGCCGCTCAAAGCAAAACTTGGTTCGCTGGGAGTCGAATTCTCTGATTGATAACATTCTTTGCAGTAATCGACCAAGCATTGCGGCATATCCGCCACCCTGTCCAGACCGTTCTCGATCCAGAATCTTGGGTGGGATTCAAGTAGCTTAAGCTTGTTTAGCAGTTCATGTCGCGATTGTTCTATCACGGCTAGTCGATCGCGGTATTCGGAATGACGCTCTTCGATGCGGGAGAGGAAGGTTTCTAGTTCCAACCTCTCCTCCTGGTTGACACGAAACATTAGCATCCAGGGAGCTCGGGTATACGGGTAAAAGGGTATCCCTCGCTCGATAGCTTCCGAGTTGGATAATGTCGGAACATCGTTTCTAGCCTCAATTAGGGAAGCGGTACTGTTCACGGAGCTCGGCATCTTGCACTAGTTTGGATGAATTACGGTACCACCTAGTGCGGGGCGATCATATTTATACTAATCCTAGACGAATATTTCCAGTTCCAATATGGGAAAGTTACCATTTTAAAGGAAAGGGGGGAATATTCGATACAAGCGCAAAGAAGAAAACTTCCAAAAAGAAACAATGAAAAATAGAAGAGAGGCCATATGGGCGGCAATATCACAAAGTCTTAAGTTTCAAAACATAAAGGGAGAATATAACGCATCCCTAGGAGGCGTTGTCAGAAAGATCAGCACGGAAAAGTTCTGCGTTGGAACCATACGGGTGTCGGACGGAGTCGGGGGCAGAAATTCCAGACTGAAGACGCCCGAAGCCGAGTTGGTCTGGAGACATGTCCAAATCGCCCTCACCGAACTCTATAAGGTCGAACGCTTCAACTTCTTTCTGCGCGGCTTCTTTACCTTCCTTGATCTCGGCGATCAGATGGTCCGGGATAGATGCACCGTTCTTCAGAAGGTAGTCCATAATCTCCTCGAACCCGTGTGCTTAGTTGAGAACATCTTCTTTAGGACGGACCATCTCTTGTTCGCGGAGGTAATCCTTTACCTTATCAAGTCGTCGCTGCGCTTTCTTTATGGTGCCCTCGACTTTGCTCTGGCGATCTAGGCGAAGTCGTCTCATCTCCGAATCAAGCCTCGCCCCGAGTTCCTCGAATTTCTTCGTCAGCTCGACCTTTTCTTCCCCCAGAACTTCTTCCCGCGACTCCAGCTCGCCAACCCTTTTTTCCAGGTTGTTGCAGTCCTGTTCCTTGTTCGCAAGAAGGTCCTCCAGCTCTTTGATTCTCTCGTTCTTCGACCTATCGGCCTCTCGGAGGTTCTCCAAGCATTCTTTCATCTTGTCGAACTCGGCTTCTGACTTCTCCATCGTCTTCACCCGTCTGTCGTACATAAGCGTGAGTGAAGACATGAGGGCGGCGGTCTGCGAGTTAGGACAAGGTAGCATAAGAATCTGGGTTTACAGCACAATATCGAGTAGGAACGCAAAGGAGGCGATGTGATTCGTACCTGAAGGGCGGACTGGGCGGCTTGGATATATTGCTCTCTGAACGCCAGTTGATTGAGCGGAGGTAGCATAGTTGAAGACATCGTGAGCTGTCTGCATAGTTCTCCGGCGGCTTCACTGTTACATACAAGGGGTGACTCCCCAAAGTAGTCGAAGCGAAATTTGTCAGTTTTGCCACCGGCGCGATCAACTCGGAAGCGGTCGTACGATTCGAGCCCCGCCTCCGCTGCTGAGCGTTTCCGACCCGATTCCTGGGCCGTATCTTTGCCTTTGCCTTTTTCTTTCTTTTTGTCCTTCTTGGACTTCTTCTTTTTTGAACCATCACCCGGTTCGGAGGCGATTTGCACTGTAACGATCGGCTCAGTCGGTGGTGGATGAAGTGAGTCGATGGGAACTTCCGCCTCTTCTTCGAAGACAGGTTCTGGGAGATCGCCGTCATCCTCAATGTTGATGAATTCGTCTCCCGTTGGTTCTGGTTCATGGTCGGTGGATCGCTCCTCGCGCGGATCCACGGATCGGAGCATTTCAGCAGCAACGATGGTGGTTGGCGCGACCTCGGAACTTTGACCCAATGAGCTCGCGAAGCTGGCGAATTGCAATCTTGCTTTGCCCATTGCTGCTTCTACACGACTTCGAGAGATGTGACCCCAACTGCGATCTGCTACGCTGAAAAGGGAATCTTTGATATGCTCGGATTCGACAGAAAGTCCACGAATTGGAGAAGGGCGAGCTGCAAAACAAATGAAATTTAAAATCAGGTCAGAACGAGGTTGTCCGAGTTGGCGAATTAAGAAGTGAGGTGATACCCGGTGAATCATTCCACATTCTTCGACGGCCATGCTTTGGGTTTTCGAAGGAGCGTTCGTCAACTCGGACGAAAAAATAGCGAGCTCTTAACTTTTTAAAGTTACTGACTTTTTCTCCCGGAAGGAAATTATGAGCTGGCTTTGCGTTAACCATCCACAAACTACTACCCTGGCTATTCTTGAAATTTGTCAGCTGCTCGAAGCATTCTATGTCAAGAAAAACTCCGGCTTCAGCCGCGATGGTAAGAGCAGCGACGAAGTTGCAGATACTTCCCGGAGTCAGCTGGCATATCGGAATTTTACGGCGATGGGCGTACTGAGTGAGCAGATTTGGAAGCGGAAAGAACAGCCGGCATTGGGAGAAGAATCCTTCATATAAACAGATATACCCGAGAGGCGGAGTCCACGGACGCTGATGATCTCCCGGGATAATAATGTGTACGCCGGATTTAGATAGACCACAGGAATTCAGCACTTCGCCAACTGATTTGGTAGTGCTGGTTGTCTTATCGCCTCCAATGTCACCTCGGTGATCCAAACAGGGAAGGAGGTCGTCGATCATGACATCGTCAGGTCGGACTGTTGCACCATTCGAATTGTCAGGCGGGAGATCGGAAACTGGTGCGGCGTTTCCGTGACATTCTCGGTCATCCTCGTCAATTAATGAAGGGATCGGAGTCTTGTTGGATCTACGCCGTGACGAGCATTCGGCTTCTTCAGGTCTACTCGGCATCTCGCCCAAGGCCGATCTGACAGTAGTTGCGGGTTCTTTCCTGGAGTTCTTATGGACTAGTGGTTCACTTGTGGTAGAAGACGAGGAAGCCATGGCCGAGGAGAGGAATAGCGCAGATCGCCGAAGAGTGTAGAATGATCACTAATAATAAAATAATTAAGGACGAAGAGAGAAGAAGGGCGAAGTAATTACCTTTGGACGAAAACGGCGAAAAGTGAAATCACTCGATGGATATTGAGTATTTATAGATGGGAGTGGGCGGCAACCCTACGCGGGGTCATAATTGCCTACCGTAACCTACGCGACGCTTCGGATTCCGAATTGACAGATGTGACGTATCGGACACGTGTTACCTGACTAGAGGAGGGCAAAGCGGTGCGACGATTTGGGAGTATCTAGATACGGATCTTTACGAACTGGATCGGATATTCTCCCTTTAAGTCCGGTCATTCGAATTAGCTTCCGAACGAACCGAACTGAGGGGGGACTAATTGTTGGTGCGGGAATTAGCACCCCCAACATACCGATCTAGACCCGTTAAAGAACCGGCTGTCTAAACCGGGGATTCGGTCCAGGTTTGGATTTCATCTCTGAAGGCCCATTAACACCGAAAAGCCCATGGACGAGGTGACGAATTCGACACTTCAACTCGCCCAGCGGCTGACCTAGCAAGAAAGGAAAGACTTTCCTAATTAGCTCGCCATCAAGTTAGGAAAGTCAATATATCCAGTATATTCGAATATATTCTATAGATCTTCGAGTACCTATAAATAGAGGTCGATCCTTTCATTGTAAGATCATCCAGAAATTAATACAAAAACCCTATTTCTTCATTGTTCTTGAGAAAAACCTAACTTGTTTCTCAAGATACTTCATTTCTTTTCTTCTTACTTGCTTTTGATCCGAATTCTCCAAGAGATTGTAATTGAATTTGTTTCCCTTCTTAACAAATTCATTGTGAGAAACCTCAGTTTCTACAGAGATACCAAACAACGTACCGCCATGGATGATGATGATTCAGAAAGAAGCTTTGGTGTGTTTGTGGAGGAATAGAACTTGAACCATGCAAACCTTATCCGTTGTTATATATACACACAACCACTAGTCTTTTTGGCGCTCTATGTGTCTTTTTCTCATACTTATATATATAAACAAATTTTACAAAATAAAGGTCGATAAGTTAGAGGGGGGTATTGAAACAAGGATTTTAAAAGATTTTGGAGTTTTTTAAAAATCAGGTGTTATTCAATTTGTGATTTTAGAATCTCTCCTCAAATCCCATGTTATTCAATTTAGTATTTACATAAAATCATTCAAAATAATTCACAATCCCTTGTTATTCAACTAAGGATTTATAAAAATTATATCAAATCTAGTGTTATTCAAACTTGACAAGTATTTTTTAAAAAACTACTAAAACCTGATTTTGACAGATTTTGGATACATTTTTACTTGAAAAATAGGAACGAACAAATCTCACCTATAAAGGTGTTATTTTGAAGTATTTTAAAAAGAGTTCACAAAATTGGGAAGATATATTTTCATCATCACTCTCGTCAATGTCGTCATCATCACTCTCATCACAAAATGAACAAAAAAATAGAATAATTTTCCACACTTCTTCTTCTTCTTCACAGTTCTTCACTATCCCAAAACAGGGCTTCAATGGAGGGATTCTCTTTTCAATTTCATACTGAACCCAGATTTCAATTCCCCAACCAATTTCATATCTTCAAATCCTCATATTGTGGTATTTATTTGTATCTTCATCGAAACTGCATATGAACATTGAGGATTCCATTTCATAAATTGACTCAATTCCCTTGATATGCTAACAGAAGAGTGAATGCAATCATCGTGTTTTGTGTACTTGGCTATGCAACACCACCAATCGATTAGTGCTTGTGCTTCTCTTTATACTGTGTAAACACCTATTTATTACTATTTTATTCCTCATTTGTTGTTACAAACTAAAAACGACGCTGAGTATTAAAAAGTGAATAGAGAATTGTTATAAAGATGAGGCTGAGCATCAAAACCTTCAAGCATCAAAAATCCCAAACGTTTCCAAATACTACAAAATCTTCAAACACATCTCCTAAAATAATCATAGTACTTTATTAATAAAATCACAAAAATCTTCTAAAACTCCATCAAATCGTAGTAAATCCTTCAAAATCTCATAAAAACTAAAATCCACCAAATCTTTTACAATCCTTATTCAATAATTTTAAAATTTGGAAGCTGTGTCCAGTTCTTTCTAATGTCGCTAGGGGGATTCGAACGCGGATTGATAACGCTAAAATGTTGGATGCTTGGTAGATTTTTGTTAGCGTTTTGTCTAATACAATGACTAAAATACCCTTAACTTTATCTGGGAACTACAAGAAGAGACGAAACCACAGTTCTCTCTATGAGCACGACTCCAACAGCTCCGAGCAAGATATCAACAGTTCCGGTGCCAAAGCCTTCTGTATCTGCCAAGATCGCGAAAGAATCAGATCAGAAAGTGATTCGAGTAACAGTGAAGAAAGAAGACGAAGAGGTACCTTCGGGTGAAGTGGATAAAACGTTAATGGGCTTCACTCCACAACAGCCCATTAACGTTAAGTCAAATAAGGAAAAGCCCAGCTTACCTCAATCCGCTCCAAAGCCCAGTTTACCTCCAAAGCCCAGTTTACCTCAGTTGTCTTCAAGCACTCAACGGATAGCTCCACCTGTGAAAAGAGACGAAACCAGAGCAGTCAACAAAGGAAAAGCAAAGGTTGAATGTACGGAATCAATACAGCTCAAGAACAGATTTGAATGTCTTGACTCATATGATGAGCTGTCAAATTGTAAACCCTAAAAAGGGTAATGCCTATATAAGGCACAATGATGTAACCTAAATCTTTCAAGGAAAATAAGAGAAAATGTTTCTTACCCCCAAGAGCCGCTGAGCTCATTCTTTATGGTATCAGAGCAATGGATCAAGCTATCCAACTCTATTCTCCTCCTACTCTTCATATCTCTAATTGTGTCACTGTCCAACTGACAGAGAAAAATTATCTGCTTTGGAAGACACAGTTCGAGTCTTTTCTCTCTGGTCAAAAGCTTCTAGGTTTCATCAATGGCGCTTTCGCACAACCTCTTGCAACGATTCCGGTTCCTACCATCGATGGTCAACTCATGCAAGTTCCGAATCCAGACTTCGAAGTGTGGCATCAAGCAGATCACGTTGTTCGTTCTTGGCTACTAGGGTCTCTCTCTGAGGACATCCTGCGTGATGTAGTCCATACCACAACAGCACAAGAGCTCTGGTCTGCGTTAGCTCAACACTTCAACAAGGTATCTGCTTCTCGACTTTTTGAGCTACAACACAAGTTACAAACTGTTGAGAAGTTAGATAAGTCAATGGAAGAGTATCTTAAAGAAATAAAACGTGTCTGTGAGCAACTTGCCTCTATTGGCAGTCCGGTTAGTGAACAGATGAAGATCTTTGCTGCGCTTAAAGGTTTAGGTAGGGAATATGAACCTATAAAAACCTCTGTAGAAGGAACAATGGACACCCAACCTTTACTGACCTTAGATGCGGTAATGTCAAGACTCATCAGTTACTCAGACCGCCTTGCAAGCTACAACAACGGATCAGAGGTCTCTCCACACATGGCTTTTAACACTTTTGGTCCGAATGCTTCTGGTCACTACAACAACAGCAACAGAGGAAGAGGTAGTTCACGTGGTGGTAATCGAGGTGGTCGTAACAATTTCACAACAAAGGGACGAGGATTTCATCAGCAAATATCACAAGAGACTGGTGGACCTACCAGAGTGATTTGTCAAATCTGCGGTAAGCTAGGTCATCCTGCGTCAAAGTGCTGGCACAGGTTTGACAACAGCTATCAGTTTGACAGTGTCCCTCAAGCATTGGCGGCTCTTCAAATTACAGATGTCACTGATCATAACGGAAGTGAATGGGTGTCAGACACTGGTGCGACTGCTCATGTGACCAACTCTCCACACCACCTGCAACAAGCTCAAGTGTATGAAGGCAATGAATCAGTAATGGTGGGAGATGGAAGCTTTTTACCAATAACTCACACTGGTTCTGCTTGTCTCCCTTCAGCCTCTGGTAATCTACCTCTTAATAATGTTCTTGTTTGCCCTGGTATTGCAAAACCTTTATTATCTGTGTCAAAGCTCACTACAGATTATCCATGTGGTTTTCAATTTGATTGTGATGATGTGCGTATTTATGATAAGGCAACAAGGGGGCTGTTAGTAAAGGGAAGATACAGTAAAGGGTTGTATACTCTGAGGAACTTACACAAAGGAGCTCAGTTTCAAGTCCACTTCTCGACAAGACAGCATACTGCGAGTGAAGAGGTTTGGCATAAGAGACTAGGACATCCTCAATTGCAAGTTCTTCAGCAACTCTCTACAACAAAAGCTATTAATATCAGCAATAAAAGTACCAAGAAGATCTGTGAAGCTTGTCAGCTTGGGAAGAGCAGTAGATTACCTTTTTCTCCTTCAACTTTTGTAGCTTCTAGACCTCTTGAGAGGATACACTGTGATCTCTGGGGTCCTTCACCAATAATGTCTGTCCAAGGATTCAAATACTATGTTATTTTCATCGATCACTATTCAAGATTTTGCTGGTTCTATCCTCTTAAGCTCAAGTCAGATTTTCTACAAACTTTCTACAACTTTCAAGCCTTAGTAGAAAATCTACATCAACAGAAGATTGGTACCTTTCAGTGTGATGGTGGAGGCGAGTTTACCAGTAATCAGTTTACTGCTCATCTTCAAAAACATGGGATCCAGCAGCACATATCCTGTCCACACACACCACAACAAAATGGATTAGCAGAGCGAAAACATAGACATATTGTTGAGTTGGGACTATCTATGATGTTTGAAGGAAGGATACCTCAAAAATATTGGGTTGAAGCGTTTTACACAGCAAATTTCCTGATCAATCTCCTGCCAACCACGACCTTGGATAAGAATCTCAGTCCTTACGAAGCTTTGACAGGTCGAGCTCCAAATTACACAGCTCTCAGAGTGTTTGGGTGTGCCTGCTATCCAACACTTCGTGATTATGCTGCCACAAAATTTGATCCTCGCTCATTAAAATGTGTGTTCTTGGGTTACAGTGAGAAATATAAAGGATATCGATGTCTATTACCTTCTACTGGACGTGTCTATATCAGCAGGCATGTCATATTTGATGAAGCAGTCTTCCCCTTCTCTACTTCATCTGCTGGAACCTCTCAACGATGTACTCCTCTTATGACTGCGTGGTATAAGGGCAACACTACACAAAGTCAAAACATAAGACAGATCACAGACTCAATAGCAGAAAAAGATGGTCAAGAAAGGAATAAACCACTGTTCTCACCTCAAGATTTTCCACCACTACCAAACACAAGGTCTCAGGTTGTGTCCACTGCGGGGGAGGAGAATAGAACTGAGTGTACGACAGGCTTTGATCCTGCTTCTATTGGCAACAGCTGTTCTCCTTCCTCTGTCAGGACGGATACTCCTCAGCAGACACCCGCTAGCTCAGGTTCATCAGTGGTTCACACTCCTCCAGTAACTCCTATCCGGATCTCTTCTCCATCCTTGACACCTGCGACTGCTTCCGAAATCAATAAGTCAGTTGCTACATCTGTTCAAAGTCAGTCATCAGTTCCAAGTAGTCAAGAAACACATGGTTCACTAACCTCGAGTGCTTCTGCCTCAGAATATCCTTCACGGTCAAGCACACCAACTCAAGTATCAAGTGAATCTACGACTCCCTCTATACCCTCTAGTCAGTCTCCACAGGCTCCTGCATCTTCACAAGAAGAATGTGTCAGTCAAGTCCAACCTACCCACAAAATGACCACAAGGTTAAAAGATGGGATACGAAAGCCAAATCCGAGATATGCTTTATTAACGCATAAAGTGTCCCATCCTGAACCAAAAACAGTAGCTGAAGCTCTTAAACATCCTGGCTGGAATGGAGCTATGGGCACTGAAATGGGAAATTGTAAAGCAGCACACACTTGGGATTTGACACCTCCTACACCAAATATGAATGTGTTAGGAAGCAAATGGGTGTTTAGAACAAAAAGAAATGCTGATGGATCACTACAGAAGTTAAAGGCGAGATTGGTTGCTCAAGGTTTCAATCAGGAAGAAGGAATTGATTACCTAGAGACGTACAGCCCTGTAGTCCGCACAGCAACAGTCAGAGCAGTCTTGGATATGGCCACCAAAATGGGCTGGGATATAAAACAAATGGATGTTGAACACGCGTTTCTTCATGGAGATCTCACAGAGACAGTGTACATGAAACAACCAGCTGGGTTTGTAGATCCTGAAAAACCAAACCATGTGTGCAGACTCAGAAAATCTCTCTACGGTTTAAAACAAGCCCCGCGGGCCTGGTATGACAAATTTAGCTCTTTTCTACTGGAGTTTGGGTTTACCTGTAGCATACCGGATCCATCACTGTTCGTCTACAAGCGAGATGGAGCTGTAATTGTGCTTCTGCTCTACGTGGATGACATGCTTATCACAGGAAGTAGCTCTGCAGCGATGACAGCCTTCCTAGACTCTCTCAACACCCAGTTTCGCATGAAAGATCTCGGGCAAATGCATTACTTTCTTGGAATCCAGGCTCACTTTCATCCTTCAGGGCTTTTTCTTTCCCAGCAGAAGTATGCAGAAGATTTATTAGTTGTCGCAGCCATGAGTAAGTGCTCGTCTGTTGCAACACCTCTGCCTGAACAACTAGAAAACACGAGAACTAAGAACAAGGAACCGTTCCCAAATCCCACATATTTTCGAAGTCTCGCTGGAAAATTGCAATACCTGACACTTACAAGGCCGGATATCCAGTTTGCAGTGAATTTCGTTTGCCAGAAGATGCATGCCCCAACCTTCGCAGATTTTCACCTCCTCAAGCGAATTCTTCGTTACATAAAAGGCACAATTACCATGGGACTCAACTTCAACAAAAACACAAGTAATGTTCTCAGAGTGTACAGTGATAGTGATCATGGTGGTTGTGCGGAAACGAGCAGATCTACAGGAGGGTATTGCTCTTACCTTGGTACGAACTTGATCTCGTGGGCATCTCAGAAGCAGGATTCTGTTGCTAGAAGCTCCACGGAAGCCGAGTACAGAGCAATGTCAGATGCAGCAGCTGAGATTTCGTGGATCTGCAATATTCTAAAGGAGCTTGGGATCCCTCAGTATCAGGCTCCAGAATTGTACTGCGACAACCTTTCAGCTGTTTATCTCTCGGCGAATCCTGCATTTCACAAGAAGAGTAAGCATTTTCTTAATCACTATCACTATGTAAGAGAGAAAGTTGCATTAGGAACGGTTCTGGTCAAGCACATACCTGGTCATCAACAAATTGCCGACATCTTCACGAAGTCGCTTCCGTTCCGATCTTTCAGCAACCTCCGGTACAAACTCGGTGTGGTCCTCCCTCCCACACAGAGTTTGCGGGGGAGTATGAGCACGACTCCAACAGCTCCGAGCAAGATATCAACAGTTCCGGTGCCAAAGCCTTCTGTATCTGCCAAGATCGCGAAAGAATCAGATCAGAAAGTGATTCGAGTAACAGTGAAGAAAGAAGACGAAGAGGTACCTTCGGGTGAAGTGGATAAAACGTTAATGGGCTTCACTCCACAACAGCCCATTAACGTTAAGTCAAATAAGGAAAAGCCCAGCTTACCTCAATCCGCTCCAAAGCCCAGTTTACCTCCAAAGCCCAGTTTACCTCAGTTGTCTTCAAGCACTCAACGGATAGCTCCACCTGTGAAAAGAGACGAAACCAGAGCAGTCAACAAAGGAAAAGCAAAGGTTGAATGTACGGAATCAATACAGCTCAAGAACAGATTTGAATGTCTTGACTCATATGATGAGCTGTCAAATTGTAAACCCTAAAAAGGGTAATGCCTATATAAGGCACAATGATGTAACCTAAATCTTTCAAGGAAAATAAGAGAAAATGTTTCTTACCCCCAAGAGCCGCTGAGCTCATTCTTTATGGTATCAGACCCTCAGAGACCAACGCACCACCGTCCATGGCCAGGAGATAGCTTAAAAAAGGTAGCCTTCGTTTCTCGTCTCGTCTCTTGTACACATTTTGCTTCTACAATCTGTTCTGAGTTTTGCGTTCGCTTTGATTTCTACTTTCTCTTTTTCACTATTGAGAATCATCAATGAGTGAATTTGTTTGAGTCCTTAGTAGAAAACGATACATTGAAATTAGTTGCTGCCTTATTGTCTTCCCAGTTCCTTTTTTTAGATTTTAACGATTCCCAGGTTAATCGGCTTTGAGATTTTAGATTAGATTTGCTTCGATCTGAATTATGAAATTAGTTGAGTTGTTTTGATTTTCCATGTTTTGCTGATCACCGTTATTAGCTTTGATCTGATTAACTTTACTCTTGTTACTATAATACTATCTGAGACTCTTTTTTATCAACTTAAATGTGCTTAGCGATGAGCCATGTGCCTTCTTAGAACCTGAATGAAAGGCTCAAGGCAAGCATCTACTGTTTTCGTTTTTCGTTTTCTCAGACTACTGAAAGCCATCTTCATGGTGAGATCCATAGCATAGCATAGTATAATAACACATGATAAGTTATTGCTATCATCATAGAGTGACTGTTTTCAACAATATCCTTTAAGTGTTTACTCACAACAGTTTAGGAAAAGTGACACATAAACAAAAATGTGCTTAGCGATGTATAACAAAGACATAAACAGTTTTCTCTTATATCATCGTAGAGATGAGTGACGATTGGTGAAATAAACAGATTTAAGATATTCTTTTCTCTTTTGATACAATATTCTCATTTGTTCATGTCTTTTAACTCTGAATTGTTTAATTTCATTATAGGAGTTGGCTTGAAGCTTGAAAATATAAGACCAAGGTAGTAGTAGATTCCCAATATGGATATTTCTGATGAGGATGCTGCTGACAGTAGTTATGCAAGCGGCGAATCGAAAAGATCAAGCGTTGGGGAAAACAGTTTGGATTCTATTGAGCCTGAAGAGGATGATGATATGTCTGATGATTCTACAGATAATTCGGAAGAATCAAGCGATGAAGAAAACATTTTGGATCAGACGAGCTCGATGATTCGTGATTTGATTAATGAAATGGTTCATGATATGTATCGTGAGATGGTTCATGATATGTATCATGATATGCTACATGATATACATGATATGTATGCTGATATGTATGATGATTTAACAAAAGATCTGGATGGAGCTCGCATCCCTTCTTCCTTTAGCGCACTACAAACCTCCAAGAAGCAACTCTTTGAGCGCCCAGATGACAAGACTACGGTGCTTAATACAATGATGGTCCTCAATAATCTAACTGGTGTGAGGATGTGGTCGCCTTTATACCTTGCTTCCATGCGTCATTTTCAGGCTGATGTTATTCACAGAGAGGCTTTCTTAGCATTTTCTGATCCGGAGGATAAGCTTTGCTACTTAGAGTACAAGACTGGCAAAAAGAGAGATGAATGACTTTTGTTACGATTCTGACTTTTGTTATGGCTCCCTGTGTATTACTTTTGCTTAGTAAAATGGTTATCTATTGAATGTGAAGATTTTCAGTTTGATTGATCTTGTAATGTACTCGGGGAGAAAAAACAATCAGTTTTTGACTTTAGAAGTCTGCATTCTGCAGGAGGAATGCTTCAAAGAAGTAATGTAATTCTATCTGCTGTAATCTACAATTAACCAACATTTCTACCCACATGTGGGTTTTACTATCTTCTATTCTTTTTCACTTTTGAAATTTTTCTCCTTTCTAAAAAAGTAAAAGATAACATTTCAAGAGATGCAATGCAACAGCTTCAAGGCCAACCAAAGTCAATGCCGCTATTATCAACATCCCATGCTCCAAGACCGATCTCATCAAACAACTGATCATAACTCCAACTTGAGTATCCCAAGAAAAACCAGTAGTCACTCGGATTCAGCTCTCTTGATTTCAACTCTTGGATTCGATGGGCCACAGATTGATGATCTAGGAAATACACGCCTGGTGAGATCTCTTGGTGATCATGGTTTGTGGAAGAGTCTCGCTCTCGGGTCAGAGCTAAAAGGGGTATTCCTGGATCAACGACAGGACCTCCAAAATATAAAGGAGTTTCTTTCAAGAGCTCGGCTGTTTCACCGAGGTCAGGGAATGATTTCCACCTCAGCCGTTTGTTGAAGATTACACCCAGGAAACCGAATTCGTGGCCTGCTTTTAGGATCAGAATCTTTGATTTAGAAAATGGTTGGGAGGCAGCTAGCTTTTCTGTAGCGACCAGGATGGTGCCGGTTTTCACTTGGGGAGCGGTTGTGAGTGAGTGCATCGGGGGAGATTGGGAATTGACCTGGTCATGATTTACCACCTCTCTTTCGACAGGCTCTCTGTTCCTTAAAACGACCTCAACAAGTTTATCACCATCTGTCACTTTATTGTTTACCGCGGATGAAGATTGATCGAACATGTTTGAGTTTCTTCTTCCTTTTCCAGACAGAGTAGGAATGATTCCTGCCAGAAAAAGATTCATACCTTGCTTTGTTTAGGCTCCCGATCAATACTAAGTATAAAAAGCCAAAAACCTTCCAAAGAAAAATATGATGTTTCCCAACCAGATAAGGCTGAAAGAAAGCGAGTTATTACGATAAAACTGAGTCACAAGTTGCAATGCATATTACGATTCTGCAGAACTATGTCCATTCAATTTTTGTTTTGGATGTTCAGACAGTACATGGTGTCTTTAGAGATAATATTCACCATATACGTATAAAACAAGTGAATCAAAATAGGATGCAGATGTTGACTTACTGAAAAACTCACGAGAGTTATTCGCATGGCGAGTTAGAAACTCTGTTATGTCAGTTACAGATGTCTCCCCTTCATATGGAATGACTTTGTTTCTCTCGGCTGGAAACAATATCAGAGAAGGATACACTTCCCTCTGCAACGTTATAGATTCAGAAATGAGAATATGGTGTGCACAATTATAAGCTCTCAACAGTGGTTTCAGGAAAGAACTGTTTGCATTGAGATAAATGAAATAGCAACGCTGTGATGCAAATACTAGAATCAATCAAACAAACCAGACTAAAGTCATGGCAAGCTATCATGAAACGTACCTGATTGATCGATTTTAGGATTAAGCTGCAATCATTCAACGTGCAGTCCATTAAGTAGATACGGGGAAATTTAAGATTCTTGTCATTAGTTGGTGTCTCTGCTTCAGAACAGACAAAACAATAGGATGAGAGAATGAAGAAAGAAGTTGAAAACATGTCCATTTCACTTTCGGATGGAAAGATAAAGGAAAAAAACTATTTAACCAACATGGTAATACAGATCCAATACCTGATTTGAAAAGCTCTTGATTGTTCCTGTATCCTCCTTGAGTTATCTCTTTATATTCTTTTAGTGATCGGTATACTTCACGTAGAACTAGCTCCATCCTCTGACAAAACCCACACCAATTATTGCTGAAAAGGACCAAAACGTCTTGGCACAAAGGACAGGGAGCCTTCTCCGCACTGGATTGATTCCATGCATGAACCATGTGGGAGAAAATATTGACAGTGACACGGGGAATAGAATCCACCTCGTGAAAATCCAGGTTAACAAAAGGTGGAACTGTAGCTTTTCTAGGCATTTCAGTGGTAGATTCAGACTGTGTATAAGGTGATAGACGTCCATTGAGGTATCCATGGAGAAAGTCAACCAGTGATGAATAGCTGAATGCTAACTCGTGTTGAAGGACATAGTGCTGTTGTAAAGCAGGATTGACTATTACTGCTGATGGAATCTTAACATCACCAGTCAGAGCTCTAAGCAATGCATAATTTGCGTCAGAGAAGAAAAATGAACCCGTGAAACTATGCACTGGATCTTCCTTCGATTCCGAGTGCAATGATACATCGATCTCTCCCTTAACATTGTCTGTTAAGTTAACCTCAGTCTTATCAGTTTCTGTCATTACTAATTGCTCGCTTCCGTCCTTTGAAACTTGGTCTTCATCACTGGGGGAGGAAGATTCACTTTCAAAGGATTTCATTTCATCTTTTCCTTCAGAATTCATACTGACTCTGTTTTGCACATCTCCTTCTTTAGATCGAAGAGAAATTACACTAGAACCTTCTTCCAAAGATGAAGCTGTATCTTGTCTAGAGATAACTTCTGCTTGTGATGGTAATGTATCCATCACTTTTATGTGCACATCATCAGATAATAGACGGAAACCAACATCCTTAGCAAGTGAGCTCAATTTACTTTCTCTTCTTCTGTGAAGAAGATTTGTCAGAATCTCCTGCAGGGAACTGCCTTCCATACCTGGACCTGGTGCTATAGTATCTAGGGATACTTTTTTATCCCCATCCAAAATCATAAACGAGACTTTGTTTTCGAACTTGATAGTTTTAAACTTTCGGACAGTTTTCGGAAGTGACACGGACCCTGATTCTTGAGCAGCCTGGCCAACGAAGTTCTCATACTTAATATCATTCTTCCAGTTTTTTATGTCAGACAACTTATGCTGTGCAGCTACCTCTCTGAAAGTATCAAGTGCTTTCATACTCCTCCTCCTATCCTCCAAAGACCCACTTGATCTATCCACAAAAAGGATTATCGACGGTTTACTTGCAGGGAAGGAAGAAGATTCATGGTGCTGCCAGTCTTCCTCCAGCTACATGAAAAAAAACAAAGAAGAGTGATCTACGTAAGGCAAGATAAACTTTTTTTAAATGGACATAACTATATAATCTTAGTAGACATGGGGGTTCTGGAAGTATAGTAATCACTAAATCAATAAAATGAAGAGAAATGCAACTACAATTTCAAATCGCATCGACTCAAACAACATAGAGATCGACTGTTATAGATATGCAGTCACTGTTATACAAGATCAGTTTAACAAAGAATTCACTGTTTGGTTTTGACGGCTATGGAAGTTCAACTGCATAAAAAACAAGATAAAAAGCCCACTTCTTATCACACTACACTCTGACAGATAAAAAAACAAAGTAAAATATAATACAAATATGTAGATTCCTAAACGGAAACAAATTAGATACGTCACATCATGGTTTTGTTGCAACATCTCGTCCGAAGTGGAGTACTCTAAAGTCTAAAGAGGGCATGAGCACCACTTTTTTCTTTGAAATTAAATTTCAGGAAGTTTAAGCTACGAAGGGTGGTTAGCCAATAAATATACAACAAGACAAGATCCCACTTAACAAACTACACACTCATTTAGCTACATCTATTTCTTCTCAAAGAACAGGTAATGAATATGCAAAATTACTAAACCTAGAGACATAAAGAGACCATACCTCTGTGACTATAGGATTTTCCATCTTTAAGAATCTCGAAATGTCGTCCCCGGCCTTGAGAATCTTTGAGCAATGTGGACATCCTGCCAGCTGAATGATCGCTGCCCATGAAACAGATTCTCCAATATCAAACGATGAAGCCAATGATTCTTCTGTGATCAGACCAAATTTTTGCCTTTCAGGAGGCAGAGAAAAATCTTTTGTGGTGGCAATCAATCTTGAGAGGAATGAACTAAATTGCTTGAACTGTTCACGGTTACATGTCTGTCCAAAATCCAGATTTACCCTGCCATTTTCCTGCAAAGCAGCAGTATCATTGACATAGCTAAAATCCTCAAGCCAAGGAACTCTACCAAATCCAGTTTGGAGACCACACATATTGTTCCATTCTGCATAGCCTGTTTCCAGGGTGCAAAGAAAATTAACATAATGGAAATAATGCGCCTACTATAACATATCAACATCATCTAGACATGAAGTGAGAATCTACCAGCCACCTTCTGGTTATTTTTCCCGATGAGCTTTAGCACTTGATCAGTTTCTACTTTTTCGGAGAAGTTTCCTGCAGAGTAATGATCAGAATGTCTAAGTATTAGCCAAACATTCCAAATTTTCGATAAATAAAACTAAAATATGCCTACACTATAATAGTGGCCATGACATGACATCTTGTAAAGGGTTCAAGAAAATCAAATGCAATATTGGGCATTTCATTTTCACAAGAGTAGTCAATTGATAGCTGATAAAAAACGAATATAGATTCGTAGGCTTCATACCACGGGATGCAACACCGGAGAGACTAATAACTCTTGGTAAGATTCGAAGTTCACAAGAGGAGTTGATATATTAGATGAAGACTTTTTCTGGTTAAACTCTAAGAACTAATACTCTATAGACTTCACTTACCCTAGCGAATTACTAGCCTAATCTATTAGGAAATCTACAGAAATCAAACCATAAAACAGAAAAATATGATAGGAACATAAATAATCTCACAAGATCAGGATTATCCCTCGTCACGTAAGAGCCAGCAACAGCAGATCAACTCACCCTGCCAAAGGCTATCTTCGGTTACATTTTTCTTCAACTCAGACAGCAGTGTAGTAGTCCATCCGCAAAATTCGAAGAGAATTAAAGCCTTGTCAGATGATTCAAGGAAATCTTTCAAACTCTCTGGAGACTTCAAATGTTTGAGAGGGAGTTCTTGGGGAGTAGATGCCAGATAAGGACGAATAGAAGCCAATATACTTGAGGCTCGGAGTTTCCCTAGATAGTTGTAAGGCACACTATTGTGATAGTACAAAACTGTTATTCCGTTGGCAGCAACACCAATGGCTTGTGCAAGCACCTTTTCTGAGTTTCTGTATACAACCATTAACTTCAACAAGCCAGACTCCTCCTCACTACCTTGAACCAACTGAGTAATTTCATTCTTCAGAGATCTGGACTCACCACACCCTATCAATCAGCAATGAAACCAATCAGAAAACTAATATGACAATGAAAACATCTTCACAAAAGGCAATCAAAAACCCAGCAAAGTGACAAATTCAGCTAACCAATCCGTTCAGAGTCATCCTAATTACATTTATACGCAAACTATGCATAGGTACGCGAGAAAAATAGCAACAGAATGAGAGAGAGAGAGTACATGGAGTGGTGACGAAGAGGAGGACGTGAGGGTGGAGACGGATCTGAGAAGAGAAGTTTTTCTCCGTGAGTATGTCCCATTCGCCATGGCAGCTTGACGGAGGAATAACGGATACGAAGGCGAGGAAGAGAAGGAGGAGGAGCGCCGGCGTTTTCATCGGAAAAAACCGCTTGCTCGCTCTCTCGTCGCGTCGTCGTCTTCTTCCTTCTTTCTGAACGTCGGCGTTCCGATCCCGATTCTCTTCTTTCTTTGGTTCGGTTTAACTGGATCTAATTTTTGCATTTTACCGGTTCGGTCAACTAGAGTTTATTGCTCCTGCCACGTGGAAATTCTAATTTACATTAAGGCAATTAAATTAAATTGACGAAACCGTAAACCGACGAAATAATTAAATTGGTTATCTTGGATAGGATTGTGTCTACACTTGGTTATCTTGAACAGTATTGTGTCTACATTAAAGGCAATTAAATTTTTATAGACACTCTTGATACATTCTTTCATACACATGTCTTCAATTGATTGGCTGATTTTCAAACAACAAACAAAATATAAATTAAAATAATAATATTACATTAAAATATTATTTAAGAGCTCATTTTCACGGGATGTCCGATAAATATGCTCTTAGATGCTTGTCATGATGCGTTATGAAAAATCCCATAAAAATAAAGTAAACATGTATGAAAACTTCATTAGGCATCACAACAATGTTTAGCAAGAAAGAAGTAGACAAGATTGGTTGAATTAAGATATAACAACAACAACAAGACATAAGATTGTTACAGCTACCAAATAAAAGAGATGTTCCTAGACAAAAAGTACATAAAGGTTTTTTGCAAATTAATACATGTTGTGTTCATTCTTTAACCGAGATTCTTGAAGTAACGCTGAGAAATCCTAATTGTTGAGATTTGATGCAGAGACTGGGATCTGAGAGAGAGTATTGTCTCCATGGTTATACACAAAAAGCGAGAACTGCTGGCTAGGGTTCACAGATTCTGATCATAACCATAAACTTGATGCTGCATCAACCCGGAGTTACTCATACTAGACATGTTCTGATCACAAGCATAAAACTGCTTCTGCATCAACTGATTCAGCCCATAGTTATTCACAGATTCTTGTACTGCTTCTGTGTTTGAGACGCAAGGATGTTGAAAGCTGCTGCTATTGATGATACCCATACTAGACATGTTCTGATCATAGCCATAAAACTCCTTCTGCATCAACTGATTCATCCCAAAGTTGTTTACAGATTCTTGTACCCCTGAGTAATGTTCTGTTTCTGATACGCAAGGATGTTGAAAACTGTTGTTGGTGATGTCACTCATGCATATGTTGTGATCATAATCAGAGAGCTCCTGCTTCATTAACTGATTCTTCAGATGAGATTCTTGAAGTAGCGCTGAGAAATCCTGACTGAGATTTGATGCAGAGACTGGGATCTGAGAGAGAGTATTATCTCCATGGTTATACATAAAGAGCGAGAACTTCTGGCTAGGGTTCAAAGATTGGGTCTGATGATTCTGAGAGGATGATGAAGCTAAACTCTGATGATGATGATGATCGAGTAGTTTGTCTTTGTCGTGCGACTCAAGAAGAAATCGAAGCCTTTGTTGGGATGTAGAGAGATTGAGTTCCAAGGACTGAATCAATTGGGAGATTTGGTCGGGAGAGTAGTGATCAGAGATTGGATACTTCAATACATCCACATTCTTCTTCTCCGGACTCGGACTCGTCTTCATCCTCTTGTTCGGATTCTCCTCAAGGAACTCAGAAAGATGTGTGCGTTTTTTGCTTCTCAATGATTCGTCTAGCCGACTGTACCTCATAGCCATGTTTCTCACCTTCTCTTTCTCGTTTGGAAACGTTTTTAGGTCTCCTTGAGGTCCGTAGTAGATAACGCACACATCAATTTGACACAAGACAGAGAGTTGTTCTGCTTTCCTAAATATGGTTAGGAGTCTATTGCTCAAACTCGTTGAAGTTAGGGAGTAAGAAGAAGACGAATAGGGTCGCATGGTGATTCTTGGGCGTTGTGAAAAAGCAACAAAAAAAAAAGATGATGAACAAATATGAAAGTGAGAAATATTTATAGAGCTAGGGTTTTAATTTTTTCACTCTCTCTCGCTCATTGCGAAAAAGGAAATTTTACTTTTTTCGTTTTCTTACACGCTCCCTTCGTTAATGAGATTAGAGATTTCCGTATCTTGCATATCTTTCATAGATTGCGTAATTAATAACTAGCCGTTGGTTTTGATTACAAAAAAAAAATATATATATATATTTACTTGAAAAAAATCTTATGTATTCCGATTAAAACAATGAGATTTTGATCTTTGATCTTCGCATATACAATTATGCCTTTGATGCACAAGCCACCACTTCTTCTTACTAGCACCCTTTACATTAACAACAACACATTGCTCAAGCTCACTTTAGGAACACAACTTTGTCTTGGTAAGTCTCCTTTGAGGCTGCTTAAGAGTCTCTTCCTCCACATGTACAGTTTGGTTTTCATTGTGATGTGATGCTTGAGGGGTTGCCCTGAGCTCGAAGTTGAGAGAGTACACTACACACACAAACCTGAAGTCTATAAGTTTTTGGTCCTTGTAGCGACTATCCATAATTGACGAGTGCATATCATCAATGCTCTTCCTCTCAACAATAAAGTCCAGAACATATTCATCCTGTTGATACTTATGCCGAGCAATCCATATACAGTCCCCAATAGGTTCAACAACAATCCCCCAGATTCAACAGCACCCACTTTTCCAGTAAATGTCTGATAAGTTGGAATCTGTTGACATCTATCCATGAAAAGCAAATGCAAACCTCAATCTTAATCTTGAATACAGAGCATATGTTATCAACTATGGATCGTGATCTGCGAATAAGAAGCTTTTGGTTAGTGTTACCAACAACAATATAGGTAGGCTATTATCACAGTTTCATAACTAAACCATAAGAAAAATCAAATAAATAAAAAACGTTGAGTACGTAGAGTTCCACAAACCCCTTGGTGGCAAACTGTTCTCGATCATCCAGTATCAAGATCACATCATCTGCTTTCTCAAAAGCTTCTCCAAATCTAAGAGGTGGAAGGCGTGGAATTGTTGTTACTCCTTCGGTTCCATTTGATGCCAACTTTGTACACAGCACACAATAAAGAACAACCAATGCTGATTAGTAATACAGTTGCTGCTGCTGATCGTAAACATAATCTACTGAAGTGAAATGGTTACGTACAGATGATGAGCAGGCTTTCATGGGATGACTCACCAAAAAGCTCTAGCGTAACTTCTGATCCTGCATGCTCTGATGCTGTATAATCTTCCTTTCTTGTGGATGCCTCTGATTCTCTTGATACAATGTATGATATGTCCGTCATTGACATCGATCTATCTAGTTTCCCAAGCAATGTCCCCTCTGCAAGTGAAAGTGGGCCTAGATAGGAGCAGACAAGAAAGATGTAGAGAGAAACCATTAACAAGGTACAAAACATGCTCCTAATAGTTGGATTCAGATGAATCGTCTCAGGTGTGTTCTTAGTTGAAAGATGTTGTTAGTAGGAGGCTACTGGAGGAATATTAGTTTCAATGAAATGCAAAGGATAAAATAGCTTTGATATACCTAAATGCAAAGAAGATGCTGAATATGGTGAGTCTGAAGAGAGCGAGCTGATGATGGCCAATGCTGCTGCATGGTTTAATGAAAGATGTTGAGAATAGAGGTCATTAAGAAGAGAAGACCAAAAGAAAAAGAAAAGAAGAACACTAGTGAGGAGGTGAGTATATATTAAGCATCTCAAGTATGATCGCAGCTGTTCCTTAGTTCCTAATTCAAAGGTTATCTCCTGTATTTTTAGTTATGACTAGATTAGGACCCGCGGTACACCGCGGGACAAATTATTTATAACTAAAACATTTAAATTATAAATTGTATTTATTAGTTAAATATGTTATAATTATATAATCATTGTTAATTTTATTGTTTAAAGTTTAAACCGTATGATACTGCAATATAATTTATTTTTACATAATATTTATTAATCAATTTAATTAGATATGTCTTTTCTCGGGTACCGATTGTGTTAACAAAATAATGAAATGATGTTTTACCCGTTTAACACTAAATTAATGATATTTTAAATTTCTATAAATATCGACAAAACCCGTCCCTTTATATAACTCCGTCCCGAGATATTTTGAATCGCACTATATAATCTTAATTTTTAATACTTATTCTTTTGTATTGTAAATATTAGATTGAGTTGATATGGTTTTTATTAAGGTTATAACCATTTACATTTTATAAGATTGGCCCTTCTTATAAAGTTAAAATATTTATAATACTTTGAATTCTTAAAATGTTGAGTATTTCTCATATTTGAAATTTCGTAATAGTTTAAATATATTATTAATATTTTAAAAGTCTTCTAACTATTTATAAATGTTGAAATATTTATAAAGTTGAAATTTTTATAATATTTGAAACTTCATAAACATTTAAATATTATCAATATTTTTAACATTTTATAAAGTTTAACTTTCTAAAAAAATAAATATTTATAATATTTAACTTTTAAAAAGTTTTTTATATTTATAATATTTCACTTTATAAAAATCTTTAAAATAAATAACCGGAATAAAGCAAACAAATTTTTTTTTAAGTTTGAATGAATGATAAATCAAGCTTTCTACTCAATTGTATTATGAATCATTTTGGTCTCTTTTATAGTATGACTCTGAACTATCGCCCAATTTTTTTAAGCGATGTATGATATTGTACCTATATTTTTTTGTTCATCTTTTGAGTAATATATGTTCATTTTTTAAAATTTGTATTACATCATATACAGTAAAAATCACAATTTATATTAACTAAATATGTTATATAATAATTCAAGATAATTCAAATATAAATTCAAATAAAAGAATCATATATTTATGTTTGAATGAAATATAAAGATTTCTTATTTAAAATAATCTTACCTATAATTAATTTTGAAATTTTTGGTAACTAATATTAAAGTCAATGCATTAAATGTAAAAACTTTCCAAAAAGTATTTTTGAGCAAAAACTGCTGCAAAAATACTAGTATAGATTTAGGCTGTAATAATGACCTTGGAAGATTCTACTGTTTGATGATTTCTCCTTTTGTTTATTAGAGCAAGTTCAACGGTGGACTGTTAAAAAAAATGTGAAGTATGTTTATAATTATAATATTTAGAAATAATGAAGTGAAAAACTTTTTTGAAAAATTGTAAAATGGTATGCTCCAATAGTAGATCCTAATTTTGGGTTCTTAAAATTATCTAAAAATTATTTTGAAAAATATAATATGTTAAGTACAATTTGGTTTGTTTAAATTTTTAAAACATTTTTTAAAACAGAAATTATTGCATTTCATAAAATATAAAGTTACATGATATATAAAGCATATTAGAGAAAGCCACCGTTGAACTTGCTCATAAAACTGAAATGGGAGTAGCACTAGCATGAAGTGACCTAGCAGCTGTACTTGTACTATTGCAAACATAAACCAAGATTGGTTCAAGAATGTATATTTTTCACATTGAAAGAAAACAAAATGTGATTTTGAAAGAAAACAAAGCCAAAGAGAAAAAATTAGTGTAAGAAGTTGAAACCGACCATACGACATATATCCTGGTTCGATGTGATAACTACAATTTGATTTTGCCGTTTACATACAACTATACAAGTTAAAATTAACGGTAACATTGAGAAGATTAAATATGAATTAAAGAGAGACAGCCTTAATTCGTCAGATTTTAGTTGTCTCGAGTCTCACACGTTAGTCACATGTCGTGGATCTCAATGGTAAAAGAACCATTTCACGTGGTGTGGCGTTAATTTACATATGTATTGTTGATTAAAATTAATAATGTTAATTGTTATATCAAGTACAAGTATCCTTACCACTAATGAGTACCACCACCACTTGAATTTCGAACTCCCAAAGCAAAAATAAATAAAAATAAACACATCACTCTCTTTAAGAAATCTGACGATTTTGGAGTTCAAAAATCAGCATGGAGAAAGTAGAGTTACCAGTTCACGAGCATCCTTTGATACCTTTTACTGGCTTTACTCTAAGATTGTGTAGAGGTTGCGGCTCGCGAGATGATTATATTTACGGAGGCTACCGGTGCAATAAGTTGGGGTGTGAATCTTTGTTTCATAGAGAGTGCGCCGAGTCTTTACCAGAAATCAACCACTCCTCTCATCCCGACCATCCTCTCAAGCTGATGACCCCAAGTTTGGAACTATCTACTTGCAGTTTATGTCGAGTTAAGTTCAGTGTTGGTTATTTCTGTTCAACATGTGATTTCAAATTGGATTTGGATTGTGCTAGGAGACCTCACACAACCGTTATTCTTGAAAAGTACAATGTGCACCAACATGAACTTACACTATGTTATGGACTTGACTTTTGTCATCCTATGCAATTTCGAAACTGTAGAGTGTGTGACACTGTACTTTTTCGTGAAAAACGATACTATAGATGTTATCAGTGCAATTTGGGTTTCCATCCGGAATGTGTGGAGTTTTATCCAGAAGCATACCACACTTCTCACCCCAAACACCCACTCAAGCTCCTTACATGTGACACAGACGAGACTCTTCAACCCAAAGACCCACTCAAGCTCCTTAAATATGAAGCTCCTGATTACGCTGACAAGAAGTGCCTTCTCTGCGGGAGGCTCTTTCATGGACGACTTCATCACTGTGATGTTAGTAACTTCAGCATATGCACTCGGTGTATGAGCAATCCACCACCACTTGGTGTTTTAAGCTTAAGGACCCATGAACATCAACTTTATCTTGTTCCAAGATGTATTGATTTCACTTGCAATGCTTGTGGGACATTAGGTGACCGGAGCCCATATTTTTGTCTTCAATGCAATTTCATGATTCATTGGGAATGTATCGATTTGCCCCGAGTTATAAACATCAACCGCCACGATCATCGCATCTCTTACACAAGTCGCCTTGGTCATGGAAAGTGGAAATGTGGAGTTTGTCGTAAAAAGGTTGATGGTTTCTACGGGGCTTATTCTTGTTCCAAGTGTTCTAACTATGTTGTTCATTCAAGATGTGCTACGAGAAACGATGTATGGGACATGATCGAACTGGAAGGGACACTGGAGCCTGAGGAAGTTGCGCCATTTGAGGTGATTGATGATAACACGATAAAACATTTTAGCCATGATCATAACTTACGAATCAACAAGGATGTGGATGGGGGGAGTCTACATGAAAACACTCTTTGTCGAGCATGTGTCTTCCAGATTTGTTCAGAACCGTTCTACAGTTGTGAGCAGTGTGATTTCATTCTCCACCCAAAATGTGCTAACCTTCCTAAGAAGAAACGGCATGTGAGCCACAACCAACCATTCACACTAGACGTGAATTCGGAATCCGAGGTTTATATGTGTGATCTTTGTCTTCAAAAGTCCAACGGTTTCAGGTACGTGTGTCAATCATATAATATAGACGTACAATGCGGTTCAATTTCAGAACCATTTGAGCACGATAGCCATCCACATCCGTTATACCACTCGGAAGGTATCAACAAGTATTGTAATTCATGTCACCAATGGACAGTTAGAGGATCTTTAAGCTGTGACGAGTGTGACTATAGTTTGGATTTCGAGTGTGCTCTTACACCGGAAAAGGTAATGAGGCATAGGTACGACGATCATCCTCTCTTCTTGTCTTATGGTGAAAGCAGTACTGTAGAGGGAGACTATTGGTGTGAAGCATGTGAAACAAAAGTAAATCCTAAAAATTGGTTTTACACATGCAATGATTGTGGGGTCATATTGCATATTTCCTGCGTTTTGGGAGAGTTGACGTATATTAAGCCAGGCACAATATTATCCAGATGGAACAACGAAGTAGTGGTACCCAACACGTCTGTTTGTAGAAATCTTTGCACCGGGTGTAAATCTCGATGCAAGCTTCCTTCCAATCTTCAGACTTCCACTAGGCCCGGAGTTGTTAAATGCAAGTGTGCTTCGTATTGTTTCCCAAGAACCTCTTCAGATTGATAAAGCATGTTTTAATGAATAAAAGCTTTGTTTCTTTGTTCATTCACGATCATTACCCATCCTTCCAACTAGAAAAGACTTTTGGTTTCAAAAATTCAGCATCAACTGGAAGAACTCCTTGGTCATGTCTCTGACATTGAAGTTTGACAGAGTCGCATTGTACCATTGTTATCAGCCTTCTCAAAACCAATTATATCACTCCGTAAATTCACGTAACCATTTGCTACTCTACTTCGTATCCAACACTTGGTAAATGCTATTCTGATTATATCCTTATTGTATATACGCAGTAGCAAATGTAAGAGTTACATATGGATTGACAAATGCTGAGGAGCCCCTCCAAAATCAAATAACAAAGAAACAAAGAGTGGGCTTAAAAAAAAAACACAACTGGTGAGAGTAAAGTTACCATTCGACTGTTCTTGTTTTCCAGGAGAATGCAGATACATATAGCCTTCATCTCATACAGCTCTCTAGTTGACCTCAAAACTAAGAGCTGTAAGAAACGAATGGGTGGCATTTTGATCTAACCTCTGCTTCCCCCATAAATGAATTCTTCCCTCAAAAAGGAACTGATCCCATACAAGAGACTCTCATCACCATGACGGGTCATTCTGCTCACTCGGAAGTTTCTGCAACTGGATGTTTGGAACCAACATCTTCGTCTTCTGCAAGTTGGGAACTAGAATTGTCACCTTTTCTCTCAGGAATTTGCTTCATCAAATCAATGTCTTGGGCATCTGATTCTCCTTGCACTTTGGGATCACGTTCTTCATCCTTTCCTTGTACCAACATTGCGTCGTATTCTTCTTGTTTTACATCTGACAGCTTATCAACATCTCCCCCTTCACCCTGTAGAGCTCGAATCAAATCATCAACACTGCTACTGCTGTCAGTTTCCCTTTTCATTTGAACATTTGCAGACGATGTTGTATCATCCTCAGATTCCTTAGACATATCAAAACCGGACAACGCTTGCAATGGTGAACTGGATGGAGCTAAAGAGGTTGCATCACCCAATCCTTTGGCAAGGCACACATATTTTAAAACAAGCTGTTTATAATTATCTAACAAGCCTTCAACATCTCCTATTCTTAGATCACCAGCACTGGCAAATATGTAAGGATATTCTTGAAAGATTTTGCTTGCCTCGGTATCCTTCAGAAGAGCCGCACCTTTATTTTCCAAATCTGAAATGGATTCAGCTTTCTTAATTGGTATCTCACTGTTTGGATTCAGTATTTCGTTGGCCCCAGAAAGACTATCAGACGATTTTGATTGGGAGAGATTGTTTTCCCTCTTGGGATTCTGCATTTGAGTTTTCTGAAGAGTGGACTCATCACGAGGGGGTGGTGCAGTGCCGTGGACAGTTTGATAAGACTGGCTTCCCATACCAGAAATTCGTACCCGTGCAGATTCCATGTTCTTTTCAAACTCAGCTTCATCCATTGAAAGGGATTTTGCATCAATATTGGAGATAAAGGACTCTGCGGAGAGTATGTTTGTGAAGAAATACGCAGCTTCACCAACAAGTTTAGATTCACGCCTATATCTTTGTATATACAACAAGTTTGAGTGAAGCTGTGGAGGGTTAGCCTGAGAAAAGAAAGTATAGAATGAGCACAAGTAGAAAGCTTCACAATCCAAACATAAACATGCGCTATCAGAAACCAGTATGCATAAACTGTTCAATCTTTCAAATATTTTTCACCATACCTTTATTGTAACATATATCAATACAGGAAGAAATTCATCCGCTCCAGGTGCATTCCCATTTGAAGCAATTGAAGCATTTAGCAGTAAGTTATTTATCACTTTGCAACAATTAAGGATACACACAAGCTTATCACGAGGAGCTTTGTACATGTTTATCTTCTGGAGCTCCTTTTGAGCTAGCTGCCAAAAGAATAGGAAATATTACAAGTAAGAACAGTATCAAAAAGGGGGAACAGTACTGCAAGCTAGCTTTAGATAAAAAGATTTGGCTTACCAGCCATGACGATTCATTTTGAAAAGTTGGTTGTATATCCAAACTTTCAGGAGAAATGAATTGTTGAACAAGTGACATCTTCTGAAAGAGTTTCTCATCAGCGATAACATCCTCAGTGTTTGAAGCAAAAACCCGCGTAAATAGCTTTGTCATGACATACTTCTCTAGGCCCTTCGTCAACAAAAAGGAGCAATGTGATAAGGCACAAAGATGCAAACAAGTCACAGAGCCAAAAAGAGAAGAACACTACTGATTGAATACTCACATCTCCAGCACTGTCTAATTCCTCCTCAGAACAACCAGACCAAAGTGGATGAGCCCTGAAAGCAGCCTCCATCTTGGAAAAGAATTCCTGAACCATAGCACAATCCTTTTCTGGATCTGGTGCATTGTTGGAGAATGAAACAATGAAACTGCAACATAAACTGAACACATGTTTAATGAATTTGAAAGAAGAAAGAAGTAATGTAAACTATAAAACATCCTCAACCACTAGAGCCTACTAACAAGATCCAATTGCCCTCAAATGAAGAAGATATAACAAAAATGATATAAACTATGGTACTGCAATGGAATAAGATCTAAGCTTCAGAAATTGAAATCACAAGAAACATATGCTTCTTCAAGTTTCTAGCAAATCACCTAAATTTTATAACGAATCATCATCATCATCATCTAGCTAACATGCATCATCAACAAGTGCAAATTAACCTAAAAAATCAAAAAAAAATTATGGACATGTATCTACTAAAAAGCTAAGGTGGATCTGCATCGGAGAAAGGGGGACCTTTTAATGGATTTGACGAAATCTCCAGCGGAAGGTTTGCGCATCCGTTCGAGAAAATCATGAAGACCTAAGAAGGCGTCCGTGTTCTCCATCGCCGATCACCCGAATTAATCTCCGACGATTGAAATTGACCAGCTACAATAGTGAGAAAACTAGAGAGAGTTCCGATATCGCGCTGACAACACTACGAACAAAAACGACCGTCGTTTTATTAAAAAAGTTTGTGTCCATCTACTTCCGGTTCAATTGGTTCGGTATGAACCGTTTAAACCATCAAAACCAGCTGATGGTTATTGCAATTCTGATTTTTGTATATAATTTCCTATTTTTTTTGGTGGAATTCTCTCTGATGTTATTATTATATAACCTAAACCAACCGTGTGACGAGACGAGAAGGAGACTTGGACCAGAGAGAAGCAGAATCTTTCTCAATTGGAGGAGAGCGTGGTTTTCTGATCTCAGGTGGGATTATCTCCGATCGGTGAATTTTGGGCACCTCGTAAGATGTCGCGGAGAAATAAGCCTCATCCTCCCTCTGGCTTTGTAGTTGTCGGTGATCCTTTTGTGATTTACCCTGAAATAACGTTACCTGATCCGAAATCTATCTCAATAGACTCGGAGTTAGTTTCGAGCTACCTTAATTTCAATAAGTTTTGGAGGAACTCGACCTACCACCTAGGCGATGGTGTTCCTAAGACAGAGGTTGAGAGTTTGGACATTGAGAGGTTTTATTCAGACACGACGTTGAAGCCCAAGAAGAGCAAGTCTTCTTTCTTTGATTATCTTTTTGTTAGACCTGATAACTTTCCTAAAGAACTTCTCGGAGACACTCCAAGACAACGGCCTGTCAAGAGAGCTAAGTGGAGGCAAGATCTGCAGAAATTGGATGTTCTTGAAGAGCTTGAAGCTCGGTTTCTTAAGGCTCAGGAGGGCGAGGAAGAGAAAGAAGAAGACCTTAAGGCTCAGGGCGAGGAAGAGAAAGAAGAAGAAGATGATGATGATGAAGAAGAGGAGGAATCACAAGGTGAAGAAGAATCTGATCATGGAGATTACGATCATAATCAAGACTTTGATGATGATGAAGACGATTATAATCAGGCGGATGGTAAAAACTCTTCCAAGGATGATAATTGGTTTTACTAGTTTTGCGTTTATGATGGTTTACTTGAAAAGCTTGCTTTCGTTTTGCAAATAATCCAAAGTTTTACCAAAAAAATTAAGAAACATGAACCATTTTTCAACTGTCGACCAAAAAAGTCTTACAAGTAAAAATTATAGTTGAGAGATTTTGACTCGCAATCAAAACGCCACAATCGATTACGAGGAAAGAAAAACCATACGGTGCAAACCCTAAACCCTAAATCGCTTCTCAAGCCATTAAACATTTACCACATGTGAGTTTTCAAGTGTTCAAAAGAGCCAACAAAAACTCAAAAGACAAAAAAAACATCAAAGGGGGTAGTAGGTATTGAGGGAATCACACCATAAAATAGCGCAATAATTTGACAGAAGCTCTGAACAATACTTTCTCATCCCAGACAACTTCCCGCTGAAAGCACAAAAATCTCCGACATGGTCTTCTAGATGAGATCAGCTACATTCATTGGCATCTCATCAATCTGGGTACTGTAGTACTGCTCAATGTCTCGGAGGATCTTGATATCGTCGCTCTTAACAAAGTTGATTGCAACACCCTACGATGATAACCATCAAGTTGGTTAAAAATATATCCATTTACCATCTCCGGGCAAAGAAATCTAGTTCAGAAGTGTGTGCGCTGCGCTATGTCAACAGTAGACAAACAACGCAGATACTAGAATAAATTACATACCTTACGCCCAAAACGACCAGACCGACCAATACGATGGATGTAGAGCTCACGGTTATTGGGGAGATCATAATTGATGACAAGAGAAACCTGATAAAAGAAAGATTCTCATGTCAATTCAACTCTATCATAAGAATATGTCACATAATCTGAGATCTTTTAGTAACAGAAATTGAAATTTTTTTCTTCCTGCATTGTTATCTACACAAAAGATATAGCGGATAAGTAATGACTTACTTGCTGCACATCAATCCCACGTGCCCATACATCTGTTGTGATCAAAACACGACTGTCACCTGACCGAAACTGATTCATGATCTCGTCTCTCTCTTTCTGAGGCATGTCCCCGTGCATTGAGGAGACTGTGAAGTTGTTACTTCTCATTTTCTCACTTAGCCACTCCACCTATAACAAATGCAGAGATAGAGTTAATAATATTGAAAAGAAACCATAATTCAAGAAGTAAACCCTAGTACAAAGAAGTCCAAATAGCATCAGGATTGGTATACAGCATCACAGGATATACTAGGAGGCCAAGTAATCTACTAGATATCTGCAGATGAGTATAGATTGCAAGTACTCTTGAGCAGTGGAGTTGTATTGTTAGTTTCTTTTAGGAATAAGTATCAGGATTGGTATACAGCATCACACAATATATTAGGAGGCCAAATAATGTACTAGATATTAGCAGGTGGGTACAGATTGCAAGTACTCTTGAGCAATGGAGTTGTATTGTTAATTTCTTTTAGGAATAAACACCTACATATTCACAGAAATGTATACAATTTTGAGCATTTATGAGGTTGCAAATAAAGTTAAGATAACAGCGCTAGAAGCTTAATTTTAACAAAATTAAAATACTAGATCAGCTAAAACGTTTAAAATAGGTACAATTGCATAGCTTAGGATGAGAACCAGAATTACCTTTCGTTTTGTATTGCAGAAGATAACAGCTTGAGTGATAGTAAGTGTGTCATAAAGATCACAGAGTGTATCAAACTTCCACTCCTCCTTCTCAACAGCAACAAAAAATTGTTTGATTCCCTGAAAAGATTTTACAAAAGTTAGCCAGTGAAGAATACGAGTCTGACCCTACTGTAGAATATAACTATCAAAGAGCATACAGAAGCAGAAACATACTTCAAGAGTCAACTCATCACGCTTCACAAGAATCTTCACTGGCTCTGTCATAAACTTGGATGTCATCTCCAAAATCTCGTGAGGAAGAGTTGCAGACACCAAGCAAACCTATGAACAAACGCATTAGAATTGAATTATCATAGAATGGAATTTGACTGGTCATAATACAGTTAATAGCTACCAAATCTGCACATGGAACATACTAGCAAAGCAACATAGCAGTGGCTAAAAGAATTTTACCACATGAAAATCCTATCAATCCAATGACATAACAGCTAAAAAAATACGAGCTAGCCAGCAAATAAATTTCAGTAGTGAAATTTCACCTGAAGATCGGGTGGAAGATATCTGTAAACATCATAGATTTGGTCCTTAAACCCTCTGCTCAGCATTTCATCAGATTCATCAAGAATCAGAAGTTTAATAGCTCTGGTTCGTAGACTTCTCCTCTTAATCATATCACAGACACGACCAGGTGTCCCAGACACAACATGGACACCATGCTCCAGCTTCCTAATGTCTTCTCCAACGCTCTTCCCACCGATGCATGCATGTGCCTGAATATTGGCATGTAATCCGATAGCTTGTATCGTCCTCTCTGTTTGTGTAGCCAGCTCTCTTGTTGGGGATAATATCAAGGCCTGAACCCTGCAGTCATCAGAGATACCAAATCAATAATTAAAACCCTTATATAACATCTTGCATCCTAAAGTAAAGTATTACTCAATCACTCTAATAGATAAACCAGAACACATATCACAACTTCTCCTAAAAAACACACTATTGTACACATTTTACTAATTAACAGCTAAGTTTCTATAAGTCAGATAATCGAAATCTACAAGTCACACAAACCACCAACCAATTGGACAAAATTGATAAGAAACAAACCCTAAAAATGCAAATCCGAGTAAAGCAAGTAAATTTTCAATTTCTGAAATTAGGGTTTCCCCAGAAAAATGGAAAAGAGAAACATACTCTCTAGAGGAAGTGTCAACGACTTGGCAAACGGAGAGAGCAATCATAGATGTCTTCCCAGTACCAGACTGAGCTTGAGCAATCACATCTCGCCCTTGAAGAATCGGCATAACCGCCCTCTGCTGGATCGCGGAAGGCTTCTCGAAACCGTACTCGTAAACACCGCGAAGCACATCTTCCTTAATGCCCATATCATTGAAGCTCGTGATGGGCTCGATCCCTTCCGTCGTTTCGAAGACCAACTTATCGTCATCCATTGGTCCACCGCCTCTTCTACCACCACCTCCACGGCCAGGATTCGCTGTCGCCATAAGCCTCCGTGTAGATTTTGTTTTCTCTCTCCTAGGGTTTTCGTTTCGATTGATTTTTTTTTCCCCAAACGCTTCTTCTCTCTCTCCCTAGAAGTAGCTGTTCGAGATAAGCGCGGCTTTAACTGAGGGGTACGATTGTAAAATCCGACAATTTCTAGGGCTTTTTTTGTCTAATACCGACTCTAATTGTTTAATGGGCCTGTAGAGTTTCGGCCCATATCCATATGATTCGCAATTCTGCGTCAAAACGACATAACTGTATTGACGGAGCTGAGCTCGCGAAACCCATAGCTTCTTCAGAAGAACCTACTCAGATCGGTCTTCTCTCTCTCTCTCCTTTGTCGGGATACTCTTTCTAACCTTCACCCTATCTCTTTCCTTAATTACGTCTCCTCTCTGCTTCAAGCTTGATTGAATTTGTATCACTTGGGGAATGAATAGAACTGGTTTTGTCCATCTCTGTTAGAACAAGGTTCGTGTTTTGTAAATTATCTATTGACGATAATAGCTGAATAAACCATTGTTTCTATGTTGATGCCAATATTTCATTGCGTTTTTTGTTAACATAGGATTTTGCCATTATGCGGTAAAATCATTTTCTTAATTCTAATGTCTGTTCTGTTCTTGAAGTGTGTGTTATTATTCCTCAAGTCGAAAGAATCTTTAATTTTTATAGTATCTGTGTGTCTTTACCCGAGCATGTTTTTTGCATTGATCCTTATCTCGGTTTTGGTTTTTTAATGTGGTGTAGTTACATGTTTCAATGTATATATAAGTTAGGTGGTGCAAGAAATGGACCCTGCAAAATCAGTGATATATGTTTTTGTTTTGTTTTTTTTGTAGTAATATTGGATTTTGAGAGAAGGGACTCTGTGATGTATACGAGGGCATTAAAGAGGAACCAGAGATGGGGTTTGTTATTGCAGCAAGCCAAATACTTAGTTAGGCCAGCCATTCGCAACTATACTGTCTCCAGATCTTATGGATTCACAGATACATTAACAAATACTGCAAATTTGACAAGAAAGTCTCTCCTCGGTTCATTTTATCCCCGCGTTGGTACTATTGCCTCGGGAAATTGTTTAAGTAATTTGAAGAATAGCCAGTTGCGTAGTTTTAGTTCTGAAGGTGATGGAAGGAATGCTAGTGAGGATAAACATATCTCTTTGAACAAAGGGAATGGTGTAGATGATGGGAAGACCGGGAAGGAGAAAAGTAATACCGGTGTTGGGCATTTAGATTCTCATGCTCAACTTGGTGAACAGGACCAAATAGAATGGCTCAATAACGAGAAGCTTGCAAGTGAATGCAAAAAGAAGGAGTCACCTTTGCTTAATAGACGAGAAAGATTCAAAAACGAATTCTTACGGAGAGTCCAACCTTGGGAAAAATTACAGCTTTCGTGGGAGACCTTCCCTTACTATATCCAGTAATAATATAATCTACAACATTTCTTTTTCTCTGTTATTGTGTTTTTTTTTTTTTTCTGCATTTCCACCTATGGATTCTGCTTATGCTCCTTTCACAGCGACCACACGAAAAATATTTTGGTGGAATGTGTTACCTCACATATAAGGCAGAAGAATGCCACTTCCATATATGGTGCTCGTTTAGATTCTTCAAGTGGAAGAATATTGCTCCAGAGTGTTCCAGGTTTGCTTTTGACTATAGTAAAAAAGCAAACCAGTATTTGATGTTAAGTTTCTGTTATCAAAGTATAGTTATCTAGGAAATGTTAGATGACCAAGAAATATTTTGATGTTTATTCAGGTACTGAGCTTTACCGGGAGAGGTTGGTAAGAGCACTTGCTCGAGATGTACAAGCTCCCCTGTTGATACTTGACAGCAGCGTTCTTGCCCCATATGTGAGATTCTTATGAGTAATTTACAAATTACATTCCACCATTTTTATTTTTTTTCTGTTTTCCGTGTGTTTATATAATTTTTGTTGATTCTGGATCAGGATTTTGCTGATGACTACAATGAAGATTCTGAATCTGATGGTGAGAATGCAGACGCGGAAGCAGATGAGAGCACGACAGAGTCTGAAGCTGAAGACGAATCTGGTGCTAATAATGAGGAGGATTCTGAAGCGAAAACAGATGGGAGTGAAAATGATGAAGCTTGCCTCGAGGTTTCTGAGGAAGCGATCAAGAAAATTGTTCCAAAACTTGAGGAGTTTGAAAAGGTATGATTGCGTTAAGTGAGATTCAGAAAATTTAGTCTGTACTGATTGTTATTTTCCTGACTGCGTTAAATTGAGTATCATAAATCGCTGAATATATTCTCATCTGCTCTAAATTGGCAGTTAGTAGCTGAGGAATTACATAGTTCTGGTGAAGCATGTGAAGCGGCAGCTGCTGAGCTTTCTGATAAAGCCAGGCGACCAGCAAAGAAAGGTAATCATCAAAATCAAGCCTCTAGAAGGCATCTTCATCATTATCAGTGCTAGGTAGACTTGAATGTATCAGTTTGATTTAGTAACTTTTATCCTATCTAGTCATACTGTTCTTGGTGTTGTCTTTCTCTCGTAGTCATTCTATCTTGCCTCATCTATTTCTAAGTTCTCTTTGTGCTCTCCTTTTTCCTCATTTCTACTTGTGATTACATTGTTTGCAGGAGATCGAGTAAAATATGTTGGGTCTTCTAAGAAGGGTGACGCAAAGCACAGGTAGTTTACTGATCCATTTGTGTGATAATTATTCTCTAACATTGTACTTCAGATTCAAATGTTCAACACAAATTGCTGAAGAATATTACGCTATAATATTTTGACTGTCTGTCTCATATTATTTGATTTGATCTCTGCTTGCTCTGCATTTTCATATTAGTAGTATTTTCTCATCAGCTGCCACATGGACCTTAAATGTGATTGTTTGGATATGCCTTTGGTAAGTGCATTTAGTATGAGTAGTTCTGGTGTAGGATTGGATGTGTATGAAACTGCTGCCATGACAGTTTTCTGTATGACGTATTCTTTTATTTGTGTGCTCTGCAACTCACGATACCTTTGCTTAACTAAATGATTAATATCATCACTAGGTTGATGATACTGTACTTCATAATAGTATATCCATGGTTTCGTCAGCAATTTGACATGCCTGCAAATGTAATATGATATATGAACATTTGCTATTTTTGGAACATATTTTTAACTCATAGAGCTCTGTAAGTAAGAAACTTCCATGGCATGCTAAATATTATGGATGAAGGATAGTAGATGCCCTATGCTTTGTTTCAACCTAAATTTATATACCTACAGGCCATTATCTAGCGGACAGCGTGGAGAGGTCTATGAGGTGAGTGGAAACCGTGTTGCAGTCATATTTGACTATACTTCGTCAGATGAAAGCGAGAAGAAACCAACAGAGCACTCCCATAAGCTACATATGCACTGGATAGATGGTATATTCTCTTCATGGCATCCTATATGGTTGATGTGTGAATGTTGTATATTTGGAGAATCTGTATGTAGACAATTGACATTTTACGTAGTTGTAGTTAACTTATACATTGTCTGTGCAGTTGGAGACCTAAAGCATGATTTGGATATGCAGGCAGAAGATGGCTATATCGCCATGGAGGCTTTAAGTGAGGTATGTCATGTGTGGAAGCTACAAAAAAAAAAAATCGTGTTGCTTTTCAGCTAATATAGTACATAGGGCTTATATGATAGTTCAGACCAGATAAATCCAGCAGTAGTAAGTGCATTATATTTAGTTTGATTTGAAACTTAAATATATGGATTGTTCAACATATGCTGGGTTTTTCGGAAACCTAAAGTAGCTTGACTTTGAATGCTGTTAGCAGACACTTTCGCCAAGACACATAGAACTTGAAGTGGCGTTGATTTACTTCATTTTGTTTTCCTGTGTTTGTAGGTTTTGCAATCCACGCAACCACTTATCGTCTATTTTCCCGACTTGTCCCAGTGGATGTCCAGAGCTGTACCTAAGTCAAAACGAAATGAGTTTGTAGACAAAGTTCAGGAAATGTTTGATAAACTGTCAGGTCCTGTTGTTATGATCTGCGGACGGAACAAGATTGAAACAGGCTCAAAAGAGAGAGAGAAATTTGTAAGCCTTTCTCACGTGTCATTTTTCATTGGCTCTTCTTTTGTTATTGATCAGTAAACAAATTGTTTGCTTTCTTTCTTCTTTTGACCTTTTTGTTTGTTTGTGGACAGACGATGATACTCCCAAACTTTGGCCGTCTTGCGAAACTGGTATGTTGCTAAATATAATTGACAGTCTTAGTATGTATCTATTGTGGTAATTTCTTGAATAATTGGTCTCGTATGCACATCAATTACTAACACTATCAATGTATTCAACATCTTGAACTTGCATTGAATCCTGATTTTGTATCAATCGCATTTTGATACTTGTGGAGTTCTGATTAAATTAGCTTCGTGTGTGCAAGACTCTAAATGTGGACTTGCATGCTTTGCATCATCTACTTGACATTCTTTACTACACATCCATTTGTTGCTCTGCATTTTATAAAACCCTACACCAAAATATTTATTATATTGTGTCTTGCAGCCCCTTCCGTTGAAGCGTCTCACTGAGGGACTCACTGGAAGGAAAACATCAGAAGATAATGATATATACAAACTCTTCACTAATGTTATGACCCTACTCCCTCCGAAGGTATTGCCTTAAGACTTCTGAGAACTTTCTTACTTGATTTTAAAAAATCAATGAAAATTGCATCGGTGTGTTTTTGAATTTTTTTCATACTTACTTGAGATTGCATAGAATGGTTCAGAATAAGATAATGTCTATTGAAGATATCTCTAATAATTCCTCCAATGTACGAAAATGAGGAGAAAGTAGGAAAGCTATTTGACACTATATGCAAACTTCTTTCAATGTCAATTCATTTGCAATTAATATTCTGGGATCCAAATCCCACATAGCCCACACTGCTATCTGCTTGTTCCATGTGTCTTGTTTAATAATGTTGTTCTTGCTTTTTTTCTTTTCTAATTTTGGTGCAGGAAGAAGATAACCTCGTAGTATTCAACAAACAACTTGGAGAAGATAGAAGAATTGTGATATCACGGAGCAATTTGAATGAGCTACTTAAGGTACATAGATCTAGATTGAATCTCGTTTGGAGAAATGGAGTCAATTTGCGATGTTTCTCATAATCACTGTAACACTTTGAGAACTCTCTCCCTAGGTGCTTGAGGAAAACGAGTTATTATGCACAGACTTGTACCAAGTGAACACCGATGGCGTGATATTGACAAAGCAAAGTGTGTAACTCCTATGAATACCTGGTTTATTATGTATGTGTTTACTCGTTATGTCTTAGCAGTGTTGTGTCTGGATAGAGTTGCTTGTTCAGGATATCAAGCTTCCTTTACTATCTGTTATGTATGTAGTTGCTGTTGTTATGGCTAGAATCTGGTTATTAGGAGACATCATTTACTTGCGCGCATATATTTAGATCTTGTACATTCCCCTGGATCTGATTGACATTTTTTGAATCCCTATAGTTTATACTATGATCACATTAAATGAAACAGGATGCAGTCCCATGTGATAGACATTAATATTTGCCACTGTCTCTTATTTTGATGCAATCGTATGACTTTAATTCTTGCCTTCTGTGATGGAAACGCAATCACTTATGTTGTGACCAAGAGAGCTCAGAAACCTATATATACTGTTTCTGCAGGAGCGGAGAAAGTTATTGGCTGGGCCAGAAACCACTATTTATCTACTTGTCCTGACCCATCGGTTAAAGAAGGCCGCCTGATTCTGCCCCGTGAAAGGTAATGGGATGGTTGTTTATTGATCTTTGGGGTCTAATTTACCTTTATTTTATTTTATCTTACTATTGTCTTCCTCTTTTGAAGCATTGAGATTTCAGTTAACAGGTTACAAGCACAAGAAGATATTTCTCGAAAGCCCTCACATAACTTGAAGGTTTAGTTTCTTCCCCCTCTGGTAGTCTGACAAATGGATGTTGATTACTCTTGAATAATAATGATGTTAACAGAGATTTTTGTTTTTGGCAGAATATTGCAAAGGATGAGTATGAAACCAATTTTGTGTCAGCTGTGGTTGCTCCTGGAGAAATCGGGGTCAAGTTTGACGACATTGGTGCTCTTGAACATGTAAAGAAGACATTAAATGAGTTGGTCATTCTTCCCATGAGAAGGCCAGAGCTTTTCACCCGTGGAAATCTCTTGCGGGTATTACATTCTATTATAGATATGTTATTATTTTCTTTGCGATGGACTTTAATTTCCTCAGCTGGGTTTTCCTGATGGCGTGAGTTCTTTCATTTTCAGCCGTGTAAAGGTATATTGCTTTTTGGTCCTCCTGGTACGGGTAAAACGCTACTCGCCAAGGCGCTTGCAACAGAAGCAGGGGCAAACTTTATTAGCATAACTGGCTCAACGCTTACCTCAAAGGTACATGGAAGCTTAGTATGCTGTATATTACAATGATTATCAAATGACTTATAAAATAACTTTACCATAGACTAGTACCATACCATAGACTAAAGGTGGTCTATAATTTCTTTCCATCGCCTTTCATTGGTTCCGACTAAGTCAACTTCGTCCATTGTTTGGCACAGTGGTTTGGAGATGCAGAGAAGCTCACGAAGGCTTTATTCTCCTTTGCAAGCAAACTAGCGCCTGTAATTATATTTGTTGATGAGGTGAGATAATGTTTAGCTTTGCTGATATCACCATTCCATTTCAGTTAGAGTGAATACGTTTGGGATGGGTAAAAAAATGTGTTTCTCGAGGACTGACTGTTATTCCTTTTATTATGTTCGGGTAGGTTGACAGTTTGTTGGGTGCGCGTGGTGGTGCATTTGAGCACGAGGCAACCCGAAGAATGAGAAACGAGTTTATGGCAGCTTGGGATGGACTCAGGTCAAAAGATAGCCAAAGAATACTCATTCTCGGTGCCACCAACCGACCTTTTGATCTTGATGATGCTGTCATTCGTCGGCTACCAAGACGGTAGAACCCTCACTTTAGTTTTTTTAATTTCGCCTTCGGTTGGAATATCTGTCTCTCATCTTGACGTTTGTTTTTTTTTTTTTTTTCCTTTGGGACTTTCTGTTTATAGTATATATGTAGATTTACCAGATGCGGAAAACCGGTTGAAGATTTTGAAGATATTCCTTACTCCAGAAAATCTTGAAACTGGTTTCGAGTTTGATAAACTTGCAAAGGAAACCGAAGGATACTCAGGAAGTGATCTCAAGGTTTGGGTCATTCGCAGTTTAATTTACAAGTTTTGAGTATGATTGACACCTACGAAAGTTGTATTATTTCTAAGTCTTTTTCTTATTTACGTTGTAGAATCTATGCATAGCTGCTGCATACAGACCTGTTCAAGAATTGTTACAAGAAGAAAACAAGGTAACAACACGCATAGACCCGCATTAATTGTTGTTGTAGAAAATAATTTTTGTTTCAATCACAATCACTTGATGCTTTTGCAATGCCAAATCCTCAGGGTTCGGTAGCAAATGCAGCCCCTGATCTACGGCCTCTGAGTTTAGACGACTTCATTCAATCAAAAGCTAAGGTATTGTATCAATATCTAAAAGGAAACATCACCGTATTTTTTTGTTCTGGTCATTGCAGTATCATAATCATTTGAATACAATTTTGCAGGTAAGTCCGTCAGTGGCGTATGATGCAACAACAATGAACGAATTGAGAAAATGGAACGAGCAGTACGGTGAAGGAGGGACCCGGACTAAGTCTCCTTTTGGCTTCTAAAAACCAGTTTTGTTAGATTCAATCTCTCTTTTTTTTACCAACAGAAACTCATTAATTTTGCTTCATGTCCTAACAATAAAAGTTACTATTAAATCATTTATAAATGAGAAAAAGCCAATTTACAATCCTCATTTGCTGAAAACATTATTAGTAATCAAACAATTCTTGTACTACATACATAGTTTGATTGTAATCACACAAAGGAAAAAAACATATTTGGCAAAATCCTTGGTGATAATATTTCTGTATATACTATTGGTCAACAAAAAGAAACAAATCCTTCTATTTGCCGACCAAAACCAAAAAACAAAAAAACATTTTAGTATCCTCACGCGCTCTTTTGTTTTTTACTTTTTAACGGAGAACTATTACAACGTTCACTCAACGCGCCATCAATGCGCGTATGATAATTAAATCAAACGAAAATACCAAAAAAAGGGGAAAAAAAATTTAAATTGAAAAAGCGGTATCTTCCACGGCGAGGAAGAAGACGACGGTAAAGAACTCTCACTCAGTCACACTCTTCATAAGACGACGATGTCGGATGTGACAGCGCCAAAATCGGAGATGACAGCGGCGGAGGAGGAAGACGCCGCAATTGAGGAGCGATGGAGTCTATACGAAGCTTACAACGAGTTACACGCTTTGGCGCAAGAATTGGAGACGCCGTTCGAAGCACCGGCGGTTCTCGTGGTTGGACAGCAGACAGACGGTAAGAGTGCGCTTGTTGAAGCTCTCATGGGGTTTCAATTTAACCACGTCGGCGGCGGAACCAAGACTCGTCGTCCGATTACTCTTCATATGAAGTACGATCCTCAGTGTCAGTTCCCGCTTTGTCATCTTGGATCTGATGATGATCCTTCCGTTACTATCCCCAAGTCTCTCTCCCAAATTCAGGTGTTTTGTTGTTATCTGTTTACTTTCAATTGCTTTGAGTAATGCTGAAGCTGATTTGTTAGATGATTTTTGGAATTAGGCGTATATTGAAGCTGAGAACATGAGGCTGGAGCAAGAGCCATGTCCATTCTCTGCTAAGGAGATTATTGTGAAAGTGCAGTATAAGTATTGTCCCAACCTTACCATCATTGATACACCTGGACTTATAGCTCCTGCACCAGGAATTAAAAACCGAGCTCTTCAGGTTGTTTTTTTTTTCTCTATCAAATTCCTGTGGCTGTGTTTGGTTTTGCATGATTTGGGAGTGGTTGGTTACTTAATTCTTTTTTCTTAGGTTCAAGCAAGGGCTGTGGAAGCTCTGGTTCGAGCAAAGATGCAACACAAAGAGTTTATTATTTTGTGCCTTGAAGATAGCAGTGACTGGAGTATTGCAACCACTCGAAGGATAGTGATGCAAGTATGAGACTGCAACGTAAACTCTAATGCGTCTAAGGTTAACTTCATTTTTTTCTTATATATTTTTGTTCTTGTTTATGTAGGTTGATCCTGAGCTTTCTAGGACAATTGTTGTTTCTACAAAGCTTGACACCAAAATCCCTCAATTCTCATGTTCATCCGATGTGGAAGTCTTCCTCTCACCTCCTGCAAGCGCACTTGACAGCTCCTTATTGGGTGATTCCCCTTTTTTCACGTCTGTGCCTTCCGGAAGAGTGGGATATGGACAGGATTCAGTGTATTCGTCTAATGACGAGTTCAAACAGGTCTATTTTCTGCTGTCTGATTCTTAATTATTTTCATGGATTCTAAACTGTATGTTGTTTTTTATTGCAGTCTGTGTCACTTAGGGAAATGGAAGACATTTCATCCTTAGAGAAGAAGTTGGGCCGTTTGCTTACAAAGCAGGAAAAGAATAGGATTGGTATCAGTAAACTGAGGTTGTTTCTAGAAGAACTACTCTGGAAAAGGTAAACGACTTATTGTTCTCTGTGATTTTTCAGCTTCTCAGAAGCTGCTTCTGTGTCCTCTCTAGTTTACATTTTCGTTTGTCTTGATGCATTCTCTTTCCAGGTACAAAGAGAGTGTTCCATTGATCATACCTCTTTTAGGAAAGGAGTACCGCAGCACAGTCAGAAAGCTGGATACTGTTAGCAAGGAACTTAGGTTGCAATTTTTTTTTTTTTCTGAAAATGTCTACGTGATTTTAGGCTGTTCAATTGTTCTTTACTGACTTAAGAAAATATAACTCATTGGTTGTTGAATACTTTCCTTTCAATGCAGCTCTTTAGATGAAGCAAAACTCAAAGAGAGAGGCAGGACGTTCCATGATCTCTTCTTAACCAAGGTATCTGTAGAGAGCATTTTGATTTTTAAGATTTTTATCTATGCCTTCGTATATATTTCATCTGTACCTGGATTCTTGGAATAATAGTGTTTCTGTTACTACAGCAAAGATCATTTGGTAAATTTGTCGTTGTGAATTGATTTTTTACACAGAAATAATTATGCAACAGTAAATGGCATTTAGGACATGCTACTAAGTTAGAATAAGTGTTTTGTGTTGGATGCCCTAAGACTTTAAACTCGCTTTGTCATTTTTTCTGATTGACGTATGAATTACCTTTGTTAGTATTGATCAGTGTTGTGATTTCTCACCTGTTCTGTTTTATTGTTCGTGACCAGTTATCGCTGTTACTGAAAGGAACAGTAGTGGCCCCTCCAGATAAATTTGGTAATGTTACTGCTCTATTCTCGACCAGTCACTGTCTTTGGCAATAATCTTTCTTGTTTGTGGTTGTAGTTGAATTGGATTTTTGCAATATCAGTTTGATTAAATGCATATTAATGAGTTAGAATGGGTCACTAGAGTGCAATGATTACACACGGAATGATATACATGCTAATCAATCAATCATTGGTCATGATACTTTGCTTATTACAGAAGCACATTTTATATCAGCATTCTCTTATGTTGGGTTCTTTGATAGTTAATACTTTACATGATATTTTTCAGGTGAAACATTACAAGATGAAAGGACACAAGGAGGAGCATTTGTTGGTACTGATGGTCTCCAGTTCCCACATAAGTTAATACCAGTAAGTGTTTCCTTTGAAGCAGAAAATTCTTACTTTATAGAGAAGGCTGGTCGTAGTCTTCAAAATCCAGTTGTCTTGTCCTTGTACGTGGATTGTAGTATGAATTATATGATGTGTTGATGGGAGAGAAATTTGACCGCATGAAACATATGTGCCAAAAATATATTAGAAACAAAGTAAAGAGATCTTCATTGGACCTTTATGGATAATGAGAGAAGATGACCATTCTTTTTCACTTACAGAATGCAGGGATGCGTCTTTACGGGGGTGCACAATATCACCGTGCCATGGCTGAGTTCCGTTTTCTAGTAGGTGCTATCAAATGTCCCCCAATAACACGGGAGGAAATTGTGAATGCATGTGGAGTTGAGGATATTCACGATGGAACAAACTATTCCAGGTGTTATAGCATCGCTGAGATGCAACACAGTTCAGAGTTTATTTTTTTAGTATCTCAGACCCGTTTTCAGTATCTAATCTGAGCTGCAAGCCTGCAATGTTTTTACTGTTATCTATGTACCTCTTATTCTCTTTTCTCTTGCTTGCTGTTGCAGAACAGCTTGCGTTATAGCAGTTGCAAAAGCTCGTGAGACGTTTGAACCTTTCCTTCATCAGGTGATAAAGATATATATGTCTACTTTTTTCTTCTTCTTTCGTGGAGGATGGAATGCAGTCTTACTAATTAGTTTAGTTATACTGCCATTCAGTTTTGAGATTTGCTACGACTTTATGTATGCTTAAGATTTTATTTAGTAAACATGTCCTGCTTACAGGAACTATACTTTCATCTGAATTTTTGCTATTCACATGTTTATCATTCCATACAGAAAGTTTCAGTTCTCATGTATGTTTTTTTTTGTGTTGGTTTAGTTAGGGGCAAGGCTCCTGCACATTCTCAAGAGATTGCTTCCAATTTCTGTATATCTTCTTCAGGTAGGCACTGTTTACTTTGTTTTGACGGTCTCCAACCCGATTTTCCTTTCCAGCAAATTTCTTAATGTATGTTTTAAATTTCAATAGAAAGAAGGTGAATACTTAAGTGGGCATGAGGTGTTTCTCAAGCGGGTTGCTTCAGCTTTCAACAGTTTTGTGGAGTCCACAGAAAAATCATGTCGTGACAAGTAAAGCAATTTCCAACTCCTGCACTTACCTGTCTCCATTGCCTTCAACCTGTGAGCTTCAGTGAGTAATCTTCATTGGGTTTAAATTGATTGCAGATGTATGGAGGACTTAGCAAGTACGACTCGCTATGTTACATGGTCTCTTCACAACAAGGTCACTGCTACAGCTTATAGCTCTGTTTCAATTGAACTGAATTATGTGCATATCAAAAATTAACAGTATAAGTAAAACGGTTCTCAATAGGGATGCATAAAAACTCGTTCGGATATGGAGTCCGTTTCTAATTCAATATTGTTTTCAATGTTATATAGAACCGAGCTGGTCTACGTCAATTCTTGGACTCATTTGGTGGAACAGACCAACTTCCTACATCAGGTAATCCCATAGGATTTAGTCTTCCCCAAGATGCACAAGGTGGCACAGCAGACACAAAGTCAAGATCAGATGTAAAGCTAAGCCATCTGGCCTCAAACATCGATTCAGGTTCCAGTATCCAGACAACAGAAATGCGGTTAGCTGATCTTCTAGACAGCACACTTTGGAACCGCAAGCTTGCTCCTTCCTCTGAGAGAATTGTCTACGCATTGGTCCAACAAATATTCCAGGGCATACGAGAGTACTTTCTAGCCTCTGCTGAGTTAAAGGTTAAATTTGCTCCTTATTCAATTGTACACGGATTCTTGCTTCCAATATGACTTATCTTTAAAAGTTTTGTATTTGTGTCTTGTTATGTTCTGCAGTTCAACTGTTTCCTTCTAATGCCCATCGTTGATAAGTTACCTGCACTTCTGCGGGAAGAGTTAGAAAATGCATTTGAAGACGACCTCGATAGTATTTTCGATATCACGAATCTCCGGCAATCACTTGATCAAAAGAAACGGAGCACGGAGATCGAGCTGAGAAGGGTAAACCAAACTTAAAACCCTGACTTTTATGATCAATGTTTCTTTTCTATTTGTCATTGGAGCAAAGTATGCAGGGGAACTGACTAGGTTACGTTAATATTGTTATCATCATATTTTGGTACAGATAAAGAGGATAAAAGAGAAATTCAGAGTGATGAATGAGAAGCTAAACTCGCACGAATTTGCTCAAAATCTAAAAGCGCCATCGTTGCAGCAGCAGCAGTGACTCAAAGTCATGGATCACTTGTATTTAACTTTAGGTTAAGAAAGAAACAATCGAAGGGTGATGATGATATTCATGAGACGAACGTGTGTTTCAACTTTGGATGTCCAAAATTAAAAATAAAGAACGTTGTGGTTTCAAGTGATTTGCAAATTCAAGTGGTCTCTTAGCAATTATGAAGAAAACACCACTAAAGTTGTAAGTCGCATATTAATTAAAGTTAGAATTCAACTGGGTTAATTGACGTAATGAGGAAAGTGCTTTGTCTTTACGTTTTAAATTTTTTTATCTATCAGTAGCTAATACACAGTTACACACACACACATTTGGATTTGACCTACCCTCCTTCCTACCACATTATCCTATCCACCTAACTAAGGAACACATCCGCATTTTAAACACACTCTAATTTCAGCAATCCCATTTCCCCCAAAAAGATATTTTTTAAAGTAAAGTAAGCGTGACACGTTTTCTCCACCTGACGATTATCTTGTGATCTAACTAGAGTTCCGATTTATTATTTATAATAAACAGTTGACCAAATTGAACCTCCCGATTTTAATTTAGTCATGCAGCATCAAAAAAACAAAAATTGGGAAACTACAATGGTAATCTTGAATAAACGAATGAATTGAAAACATTTGACATATAGAGATTGCTTATTAATAAATAAATATGCACAGTAACATATAAAATAGTAATATCAAACCTAACTTTTGTTTTGGACCATCCGGTTCATCATGACTACACCTGCTTCGAAATAATACAAGTTAATTTCTTTTTAAAGAAATGGTTTAAAGAGATTCTGTTTATATTCGTTTTAAGTTTTTTATTATTATTAATGAAAAAAGGAAATTGTTGTAAACGTGTAGATATAAAGAGATGACATCTTTTATTTAAATTAAAAAAAAAAAAAAAAAAAAAAAAGATTTTTAAAAAAAGTGTAGATATATAAAGAGAAGCAGTCCAAAGCTTTTATAGACAACTCAAGTTTCTTATACAACAAAGCAACTCGACTCAAACAGCATATCCATGGCTCCTGCTCAACCAGCTCTTTTAACAAGGTAAAATCTTTATATATCATATCTAAGAAAAATACAGAATAAAATAACCATACTAAGAAACTGTAAAATAATTATCGCATTTATGTTGTTTTAATCTGATTGTATGAACTATGATTGACGATGATTTTTTTGTTTTTTTTTTTTTAATTTGGGTCAATCTTGACAGTGTTTCGTCGGATGAAAAATATGCGAATGTGAAGTGGGAAGACTTGGCATTCGGGTTTGTTCGGACGGACAACATGTACGTAGCCAAGTGCAATCATGGAGAGGATTTCCAAGAGGGCAAGATTGTTCCTTTTGCTGATTTGCAACTCAACCCTTGCGCTGCCGTTCTTCAGTATGGCCAGGTTTGTTCTTATACTAATAGCTAGAGATCGACACTAATCAATGATAGAAACATATAACCATTAATTATATATCTTTTTCGGTGGTTTTGGTATGATTAGGGTTTATATGAAGGGCTGAAGGCTTACAGGACAGAAGATGGTCGGATTCTGCTATTCCGACCAGACCAAAACGCTCACCGCCTCCAAGCCGGAGCCAAGAGATTCTATATGCCTTATCCTTCCGTCGATCAGTTCGTTTCCGCCATCAAACAAGTTGCTCTTGCCAACAAGAAATGGGTATACATCTTTTATATTTTTTTATCAATCCTTTAAGCTAACAAACCTACTAATTAATTAAAATGAAAGATGTAATGGGGGTTTCCATTGATATATATGTGTAGATTCCTCCTCCAGGGAAAGGAACATTGTATATTAGGCCTATCTTGTTTGGGAGTGGTCCGATTCTTGGTTCATTTCCAGTTCCTGAGACCACCTTCTCGGCGTTTGCCTGTCCTGTTGGACGTTATCATAAGGTGAGTAAGTGTTCTTGGGCTTGTTCGTTTGGCTGCCGCAGGTATCTGCGGTTGCGGCAGACGCAGGTATGGTTGTTCGTTTGCTTGCCGCAGGTACCTGCGTCATGACGCTGCGGCAAACGCTAGGACCTGCGTCTAATATTTTTAAACGTTGTTTCAATTCAGCGGTTAAAAACATAAACGCAGCCGCTGCCGCTGCCGCTGCCGCAGCCGCCAGCGTCAACCAAACGAACAAGCCCCTTGTCGTTAAAAAAAAATACTAATTAATAATAATAATAATTTGTTCGCATATGAAATTAAAAGATAATGTTTGACCATTTTTTTTTTCTGGTTCTTTTTTGGTATAGGATAACACTGGCTTGAATCTGAAAGTGGAAGATAAGTTTCGTCGAGCTTTTCTTAGTGGAACTGGTGGTGTGAAGAGCATCACAAACTATTCTCCTGTAAGTTAAAAAAGTAAAAATATATCAAAATTTGTTTTAGATTTCTCAAAATGATTAACTATTATGGTAAATTTTCTTGTTATATATATATATAGGTTTGGATGCCAATGGTAGAGGCCAAAAAACAAGGTTTCTCTGATATATTGTTTTTGGATGCTGCAACTGGTAAAAACGTGGAAGAACTTTTCGCAGCTAACGTTTTCATGCTCAAGGTAAAAACTTTGATATATCATATATACAGATACATATGGAAATCTTTGTGACATTTAGAAGTGTTATAGAATTATATTAAGATCGTTGTGATATATTTTTATATTGTATATAGGGAAATGTTGTATCGACTCCAGCACTTACAGGAACTATTTTGCCCGGAATCACACGAATCTGTGTAATGGAGTTATGTCGTGATTTCGGCTACCAGGTTGGACTACTTCAATATCATGAAGATATACATATTTTGATTCAAGTTGACATCGTAATTTGCTAAAAAAAAATCTTCTTATTAATAATAATATATAAAACTTACAGGTCGAGGAACGTGTGATTCCTCTTGAGGAGTTTCTTGAATCGGACGAAACTTTCTGTACCGGGACTGCTTCAATTGTGACTAGTATTGCGTCCGTAACCTTCAAAGACAAAAAGTAAGATCTTCTTTCGTTTAATCCAATGTATATTATGATTCTTTTTACATAAGTTAGGTTTGACTGGAATAATTGAGTGTGTATATAAACAAACTCAATACAGGACCGGATTCAAAACAGGGGAAGAAACACTGGCTGCGAAGCTATATGATACGTTAAGTGATATCCAGACGGGTCGGGTCGAGGATACGAAGGGATGGACTGTGGAGATTGACCGCCAGGGTTGAAAGAATTTGAAACTGTTACTTGATACCAAACATATATATTCATACAAGTTTTATAAGAAACATCTGACGATGTCTCTGATCTTTGGTGTTTCTCATGTCATGTACTATGTCGTGCAATGTATTTTCCAAATAACATATGGTTTGCTTCATCTTTTTAACTATTAAAGAAGCGTTTTGGCTTTATCTAATTATAATATATGAAACGTATTATTAATCATGATTGTCTTTACAAAATATTATGATTAAAACTTTCATGACTTTTCAGCTTTCACTAATCGTTCAAAACTACTATTTGGTGTATGTGGTTGTTATATGTTTTAGCCTTTTGGGTAACCTTAGATGTGGATTTTGTATAATTTTAAAACAATGTATAAAATTTGATATTTGCATGGGCTTGAGCTCGATTAATAACCAAGACTAAGATGAGTTATACAACTTCAGTAATCTCATCGTTATTTGCTTCTCTATTGTTGTTGGAGGAAGACTCTATTTTCTCTAGCATACTAACCACTGATTTCATAAACGGTCTAGCCTGAGGGGACTTGTCCGTACATAACAAAGCAATGGTCAAAACTTTAAGAGCATCCTCTTTGTATTCATCTTCGATATTCGGATCGATTAGTTCCATCATCATTTCTCTGTTCATCTTCTTGCTCATTCTCCAAACCCACATGACGATGTCACCGAACTCTATCTCCACCGGCTTCTTCCCGGTCACCAACTCCAGTAACACCACCCCGAAGCTGTACACGTCACTCTTCTCGTTCACGTTCCTAGTATATGCATATTCTGTGAACAAAAAATGACAGGTTATATAAATGTAGGTTGAAATGCAAGGAATTTGAAGCTTGAGAAGCAAGAAACATGAAACTTAGTTGCCTTAATGGTAGGAGAAATTTGGAAAATGTTGTAAACTTAGTTAGTAATGCCCCTCACATAGGTATGAACAATAGTTTAAGGATATGATTATTCAAAACAAAACAAAATAAAGCAAACAAATCATGAAGAGTTTACATACCAGGGGCAATGTAACCAAGAGTTCCTTTAACAAGAGGAGCTGAGAAATCTTGTTGAACTGAATCAGGCAGGATTATTTTAGCCAAGCCAAAATCAGCAATCTTAGGTCTCCATTCCTCATCAAGCAATATATTGCTGGACTTCACATCTCGATGAATCACTGGCCGATCTAACCCATGGTGCAAATACTCCAGCCCTTTAGCAGCTCCTAAAGCTAACGCTTGTCTCACACGCCACCCAATCTCTTGCTCACCGCAACGCTCGTGCAGCTGCTCCCACAAGCTCCCATTAGGCATATACTCATATACAAGCAGATTACTATCCTCACACGTTATGCTGCAGAACAACTTCACGACGTTTATATGTTTTATATTGCTTAGCAACGCAACTTCTGCCTCAAATTCTCGGTTACTGTTTCTGTTGTTGTTTTTGCTATCACTTAACATTTCCGTAGAGCTTCTAAAGCTTTCGCGGGGACTCTCCTGTCTCCAGATATGTTTAACGGCTAGTGTTTCGCCGTTTGTTAGTGTTACTTTGTAAACACTCCCGTGACCGCCTCTGCCTATGAGATTCTCTGACTTGATCCCATCGATTATTTCCATTTCGTTAAGGTTCAGTAACCGGAACGAGCTCACTTGCCAGTTGTTTTTCTTCTTCTTCTGAGCCGTTAAATTCGACCTATCTCGTCTTATCTTGAAGATCACGTAACTGAATAAGAGAAACAGAGAAAGTACCGTTACAACGATGAAACATATGTCGAATGTAGACAAATGTTTACTCTTCCCATGGCCCTGAGGTTTTCCACGCGGACATGGATGAAGATATGTGATCTTTGAGCTGCATAACCCTAAATTCCCTTCAAAACTTCCAATTTCGAGTGATTCAGGAACAGAACCGGTCAATTGGTTGTTGGATAAATCAAGTAAGCTTAGCTTCAGAGACGATAACACAACAGGAATCATTCCTGATAGTTTGTTTCCTGACAGATTCAGAGAATTCAGAAACTGTAAGGATCCTAAACTTTCAGGTATCTCCTCAGAGAGTGAGTTTCCAGCAAAGTTTAGATCAACCAAAGATGTGCACAAGCCTAATGACTCTGGTATAGCACCAAATAGACTATTTTGGTCAAGATGGAGACTTGAAAGCTCCTTAAGCTTACCAAAAGAGTCAGGGACTACCCCGGAGAACTCATTCATACGAAGATTAACCGAGACTAACGAGTTAGCTCCTGAGATCTGAACCGGTAAAGAACCTGAAAATCGATTGTTGCTCAAATCTAAAGAGCCAAGAGACTTGGCATTACCAATATCATCAGTGAGGTTTCCTTCAAAACGGTTTGAAGCAAGGTCAAGAAACTGTAGATTAGGAAGACCCCAAATCCCTGAAGGAATCACACCAGAAAGAGAGTTGTTGCTTACACGAAGACGAATCAGAGTCTTACATTTAGCATAGCTCTCTGGAAACTGTCCTGTGAATCTGTTCTGCAACATCAGAAGATGCGTCATTACCCCTTTCTTGCACATATCAGGAGGAATTTGACCTTCCAAGAAATTCTCAGATACGTCGATGTGTTTAAAACCTGTCCAAGATCCGAGTCTCTCCGGAAGCTTCCCTGTGAGCTGGTTCCTATAAAGAGACAATGCAACTAAACTCTTGAAATCTCCAAACTCTTTTGGAATCTCACCGGTTAATCGGTTTTCGAACAATCCAAGAGAAACAAGATTCTTTAAGAACCTGAGCTCCGACAAATCACCTTCTAACTTGTTGTTAGAAGCGTCAAAATTCCTCAAACTCGTCAAATTCCGAAACCCTAATGGTAACTTACCGGTCAAGTAATTGTTGTAAATCTCAAGCTGCCGAAGACTTCTCAACTGAACCATCCCATTTGGTATTTCACCAGAGATTTCATTATCAGAGAGCTCCAAGTTTTGTATACGAACTAGGTTTTGGATTCCCTCTGGAATCTTACCAGTGACGCTGCTGTTACTCAGATAAACCCATCTCAAGGCGGTGAGATTCAGAATCTCTCTAGGAAACGGATTCGGATCAAACCTGTTATCTCCAACGCTTAAGAAACTCAAACTCTTTAGGTTCTTTAGAGAACTCCATGGGAATTTTCCAGAGATTCCAGAAGCGTTTAAACTCAAAAACTCGAGTGATTGTAACGAATCAATAGCGGGAAACTCACCGGAGAAATCGTTGACGCCGAGGTCTAAGTATCTCAGACGTTTGCATTTCCTGATATTGTTACTAATTCGGCCACGTAAGGAGTTGTTTCCTAGAACAAGCTTCTCTAGAAACTTCATGGCACAGATTGAATCGAAAGGAAGATCGGTAATACAACCGTCACCGCCGCGGAGGTTGATCAAACTCCGACTCCTGAGGTTGATCTCGATGACGTTTCCGCCAGAATTACAAACGATTCCGGAGAATTCGCATGCCGAGTTGTTGTGCGTCCAGGTGGCGAAGACTTCATCGGAATCTGTTTCTCCGAAGACGGATTTCAATTTGAGAAGGTTCACGACTTCTTCTTGATTACGGTTGGATCTCGATGAAGCGAACGGAAGAAGAAAGAGAAGGCGAACTATAAACAAGCGTCGGAACATTGGTCTTTTCTTCGCCGGAAGGAGTAAAAAGATGTGGTGGCTGGATCGGTTGTAGTTTATTAGACGGAAGTTGTGAAGAAAGAAACTGAGTAGGCGCGCTTTGTGTTTTTCAAATTCATTTGAAATTATTAATTTACTCTTTAGTCCTTTTTATTCTTTCAAATTCATTTGAAATTATTAATTTACTCTTTAGTCCTTTTTTATTCATGGATTTTCTTACATTCATGCACCAACGTGTAAGTCCCTTTTTATATTTATTTTTTCATGTTATATAATTCCTTATTTATGGATATATTTCTATCTACATTATATTCACCTACCAAGGATTCTTCTTTATATTATATTATTTTATCATTAATTTCCAAAATATATACTTGGCTCTATCAAAAGTCAAAAGTGATGAATCATTTCCTTTCGTTACCTGAATGGCTGAATCATATGCGTTGGATATAATATTACAAATAATTTTATTTCCTACGTACATTTCCATTTTAATAAAGTTAATACTGGTTTTGTATCGGACGATTAGATTCTAGTCTTCGTTTTCCAAATTAAAGAAAGAATAGACGACTTGAGCTTTTAAATCGTTATCAATAGAGACGTGTATGAATATATTCAAAATCCCAAAAATAGCAAAAAATCCAATGTATACAAAGAATTAGAATGTACTTTGACTAGTTGTTTCTTCTTTATATGGAGAGTATGTAAAATATGGTCCCCTTTTTAATTTTGGTAACGAATAACAAAATTTGTTTTCTGTTACAACCCATATGTTGTTAACTAATCTAAATGTTGAAATATAAAATAAATTAACTCGTAAAAGCTTCATTTCATCAATACGTATACAAATGTCTCTACTCAAATCCAATATTGTACTTCTTCTAATTGCAATTTCTCTTATCTATGGCTCTTTAGCCGAAGATTTGAAACAAGAATTCTTAGAGCCCCAAAACGAAGCCCGGCAAGAGGTTGGGCTTGACCCATTGATTTGGGACGATGAGGTCGCTGCTTACGCCGCCAGCTATGCAAGCCAGAGGATCAGTGACTGTGCATTACTCCATTCGAATGGACCATTTGGGGAGAACATAGCGATGAGTAGTGGAGAGATGTCGGCTGAGGATGCTGCGGGGATGTGGATCAACGAGAAACAGTATTACGACTACAGTAGCAACACGTGCAACGTTCCATACGGTGGCACGTGCTTACATTACACACAAGTGGTTTGGAGAAACACTGTTCGATTGGGATGCGCTAAAGCTGTGTGTAACGGTGGTGGTACTTTTATTACATGTAACTACGATCCTCCTGGTAATTACAACGGAGAAACACCATACTAATTAAGAATTTATATAAATAATTTCGTGTGGCTTTGTTAATGATGCATAATAAAATGAGATAATGAGTTGTTACTGTCAATTCTTAGCTGTACAGGAGAAAGAAGATATAAACAATTTTTAATAATGATGACATCCACCACCTCTCAAAAAAAAATTGGCTGGCTAATTTCCTAACGCTACCTTAAAAAGAAAAATTGAAAATTCAGAAAAAAAAAAAAAAAAACATTTTAAAAAATGTGAGTGGAGGACAACTCATGAATTGGTAAAACGACAAAGCGAAACACGTCAAACGACACCAAGCTGGCTTTGCTGTCTCAGCTCTTTCCTTAGCTTGTGTGAGAAAAGCCTGCAAGCATCCAAACTCAGATCCACCGCCGCAGCTAATGCCACGTGCGCTGCTGCATCCTCCGTACATGTCACGTGCGTCACACCAACCTCTACCTCCGGTTTACTCCGTTTCCCAACTCCTTCAACCGTAGCCGACATCACGAACCCTCTGTTCTGCGCCGCCGCAGACGACGGGTGCTGCGGCAATAAATACCCGAAATCCGACCCGGATCCTGACCCCGGTCTTGACGCGGGTCTCGAACCGGAACTCGAACCGGATCCGAGATCCCAGCTTCCTTGAGGACTCGTCGTCGGCGTAGACGCCGTCGTCGTCGTCCCGCCGGTGACATCTATTACAAAACTCCCGCCATTTTTCAAACTGATAGACGAAGATGCTGACACAGCGGTGGCGATACCGTCTTGGAAAAGGTCAAAACGGTAACCGAGTGTATCAGAGTAACCAGCTTCACGCCATGCCTCTAACCTTCCCCACGGCTTCCACGTGCAACCGTCGGGTCTAAGAATAAGCCACGCGCCAGGACTGGATCGAGTCACACGGTTGGAACCAGGAGATGGTACAAAAGGTGTGACCATTGAGGCCATAGCTACGGGTGAACCAGATAAATCATGAACCGTTACGGACCATCCTTTTCTCTCTTTTGACGGTTGCTCCTTTTCAGATTTCATCGACGATATAAGACTTCTCGATGAGATTAACTCAGACATCATCGAAGAACTGAAAAAATCAAAAACCACAAAAAAAAAAAAAAAAAAAATCAATATAGGATTCATAACAAATCTTAAAATAGCTAATTAATTATGAAAATATTATATACTAAGTTTGATTAACAAGTAAAGAATCTATTTGATTAAGGCAATGTTCTAATTTAACAAATGAAACGAGTGAAGATGAAGATGTAACTGACCTGTGAAGAAGATTCCGATCACCGGAGTTAGAGTTTCTAGAGCCGAACTTGCAAGTGAAGACAGCTTGTTTAGTGTTTCCTTGAACTTGAAAAACCTGAGGACTACACTCAGGCTCGCCGTCGAACTGGAAGACGAATCTCGGGTCAGGTTCAACCCGAACGGTAACGTGGAGCTCCGGATCGGATCCGGTTTTACTTTTATTAGAAGATTTACCACTTCCTTTCTTAGAACCCAAAGGAACCCAACCGTTGTGAGCCAAACAAGTCTTCGTCTCGGCAGATTTCAAATCAAGCGAGACCTCGAATCTACCGAGCAACTTCTCCCCAGCCGTAGCGAGTCCACAAGACGCGCCGGTGGTAACACCGTCGTCGTGACCGTCGGTGTATCCGCGGGAATAAGCTTCAACGGAGAGAACGCTCCATTTAGGTTTCTTCAAAGACGCTTCGATCTGAGATTTGCTGAGACTGAAACAAGCGGCGACGGTTGAAGAAGAAGAGGAGGAACGAGTCGTCTCGGAATCGGAAGATTCAGTTCGGAACGTAACGGGGATAGAAACAATCTCCCGTGGGAAATTCTTGAATCTGATTTTGCAGTAACAGTTGGGAGACGTTGGATTGATTCCAGATACTGACGGTCCTGAGGACGAAGAAGAAGAAGACGATGACGATGACGGAAACCTAACGGCCAAGTTTCCGACTATGATCCGTACGAAAGAGCACGGATCCATTTTTTTAAGAGATTTGGATGCTCAACTGGTTTAGACTGGTATTGAAAGGGTTTGAGAGACAGAGAGGTAGAGGAAGGAAGAGAGATATGTAGTAGTGAAGAGGAAGAAGAAGGAAGCTATAAAAATGGAAACAAGTGAGAGAGGCAGAACACAGCCTGGAAAATAGCTGGGGAATGTATTTTTATTATTTAATTAATTTAACTACTATCTTTACATTATTATAAATAGAGAAAGATATTTGGTTTTTTTCTTTTTTTACATGAGAAAAAATAGAGATTCTGTGGGGTCAAAGCGAAACAGTGAGCTTTCAAGATTTATTTTTTATTTTTTTACTTTTCTAACGTTTTCGAGATACTGTTACCTAATCTGAATATATTTTTTTGGATTTTCTCCCATTTACTTTTGTTTTTTCTGTTATCTGATAATCAGTGCATTGAGGACTGATAGTGTAATTTGGTAAATTTTTTACTTTTCTTAGAAGATTCTCTTTGCCTAGAATGAATTTATTCATCTCAGCGTAAACTGATCAACACATGAGAATTAGTACGGGTCTGCATGTTGGTACTTCATTCACTTGTTTGATGGATTTGTCAGACTTCAAAACTTTATACTAGTAGTAGTTGTTATATTGAAAAGAAAAGGGAAGTAAATGAGAGAAATATAACGGTTTGCATTTATATAAACAAAAATATGGTTTTCGTAAACTTGCGTTTTTTTCTTCTTTTCTTCAAACATCAAAAAAATAATTATATTTTTTATTAATAATAGTAATAAATACATAAAACTGTAAAATGTAAGCAAGGAAATATGATCAAAATTTGCTGACAACAAAAGAAAGAAGATAAAAATCCAATATGAACGAGGGAAAAAATAAATAAATGAAAAAAACTGAACCAGGACGTTTCCTTATTCATACAAATAATATGTAGTCGGTAGAATAGTTTTTTTTTTTTTTTTTTTGTATATTTTGGGTCCGAAGTTTTGAAGTCGGTAGATATGGGACAAGGATAATAGATGATTCAGTTGATTTGATACTATATGATTTTGAAGGGGGGTATGGTCGTATGGAGAACTTAATAATTAATAATTAAATTAAAAAATAACAACGTGGACGCAAGAGCTTAATCGCTGCCCATTGGATAAATAATACGGGAGGGAGGGTCCAGATTAGTTAGGCATACCATGGACCATCCCTCACGCAATCTCTATCTGTCTCCTCTGCTCTCTCTCTCTGTTCATCACTTCAAGATGAGATGAGATATGAGCTGGCCTCGAAGTGGAGCACGTAACTATTTAGTTGGCATCATCTTCCCTGGCTTATATAATATTCATTCCTTCTTTCTTCTTCTTTTTTAATATATTTCTATACTTTTAACTTAAGTAAATAGAGATTCAAAAGCTATATTCCTGTTGTCGTTTTGCTTCATTAACTTCTGTCGTTTTGCTCTGTTCCCACACGTATGTATGATATGGTACTATGGTTTCGTTATTTAATTTTGAATGTATATTTTATAATTCATGGCAGGGTTGTAATTAACTGTTTGGATGATACAATGAAGTCAAGTGATTAAGATGACCAATCTGTCTTACAGAGAGGATCGTGAGGACACTGTCGAGCCGCAGCTGTATGTCCACATACTTCTGATATTATTTTATTATCTAACTACTCCAAATGACACAAGTTGTTAGATCATCTACTTCCTAAGCAAATACTAATATACAGTATACAGACCATACAAGTCTCATAAGAAACGATTAAAAGTCTTCTTGTTTCCATACATTTCTTTAGTATTGACTTTTTTAGTTTTAAACTCTTTTTTTAGTATACGTACTGTATGTGGTAGGCTTTGCATGCAAGATGCAACTCTACGTTGTCATACAAAATTATTCTAAATTATTCTAAAACTATTTTAACTTTCGAAAATCGGTTTCTACATTTTATTACGTTAAAAGCAGATTGTAATAATATACTATAAGAACAATATTTTTTTTTAACGGTGTTAACGGTTTGATCTAGGATGAAGAATGTTACAAGTTATAATTGTTGACAACGAAAATCAGTGGTTTTGTTAGAAAACAGAAAAACATTACTATATAATTTTAATTTAAATTACGTAGCTACATATTTTTTAGTTTACTAAATTACTCATGCACTATTTTTTTAAATCAGAATAATTCTTAGATAGTAGCATGATTAATACTATAGTTGAACTACTAAAAATCTGGAAATACAAATTCCGGTTTGAAACCATATAGTATAACATTTTCATGATTAGAAGTTCTAAAATTGTAACATTTCTACATTCTAATCAGCAATTACATTAAGATGAATATAATATGAAGGGAGGGAATCACTTTGTTTTTTATTTTTAAGTATTTTATAAAAAGTGTATAATCACAATTTCCTTACCACCTTTCGATAAAAGCTTTGCATTCCAACCATTGACTCAGTCATCCAACCGATCCTTGAACCTTCGTTTATGATTAAATCAGTGATGTTGGCACTTCCTACTTATGTCATGTCCTGCTATAAATTGCCGCAAGAGTTGACATCTAAATTAATGAGTGCTATTTCCACTTTTTGGTGGAAATCCAATGATAGGGCTCGTGGTCTACATTGGATGGCCTGGGATAAATTATGTAAGGATAAGTGTGAAGGGGGTCTAGGTTTCAGAGCCCTGGAACAATTTAATGATGCTATGCTAGCGAAACAGTATTGGCGGTTAATCCAACATCCGACGTCCTTAATGGCTCGGGTGTTGAAAGGCCGATATTTTAGAAATAAACACCCTCTTATGGCCAAAAAAACATATGACCCCTCCTTTGCTTGGAGGAGTATTTTTTTCAACTAAGGAATTGGTGGAACATGAAGCGCGGTGGACGGTAGGCTCGGTTGTTCTATTTCGGTTTGGCGAGACCCATGGATACCGGATATCCAACCACGTCCAGCAAATGGTCGAGGAAGACTCTGGTTACCGAGTTTGATGGTGAACCACTTAATTAATCATGTTACGAAGGACTGGCATTTGCCTACTCTGGAGGAGTTTCTGGATCCGGGGGATATACCGATTATTCGGAGTATGGCGGTCAGTAAAGTCCAGCAACCGGATCGATTAGTATGGCACTTTACCAAGTCAGGGAAGTATACGGTTAAATCAGGATATCGGTTAGCCAGAGAATTAATGACGGAAGTCGAATACAGGCCGACTTGTATGGCCCTTAGGGCCCAGTCGTGGAAACATGATGTTACTCCGAAGGTCCAACATTTTTTTCTGGCAGATTGCTTTGGGCACTCTCCCAGTGTTAGAACGGCTTGCGTTTAGGGGTGTCCGGTGTGATACTCTATGCAAACGGTGTGAGTCTGCACCAGAGACTATTAATCATGCTCTTTTTGAGTGCCCTCGCTCGCGCGATGTTTGGGGGTTGTCACCGGTTTTGTTAGTTCCAGATGGTTTTCCATATGCTTCAATCTATGCAAATTTAGATTTTATTTTATGGCGGGCAGCTTCTCAGTCGGGGGATCCTGATGTAGCTCTTTGTCTTCCCTGGATACTTTGGTCACTATGGAAAGACAGGAATAAAAAAGTTTTTCAGGGGTTAGAGGCCGAGCCGATGGAGATTTTACTTCAGGCGAATAATGATAAAGTACTGTGGGAAGAGGCCAAATCTTACTCGGACCGTTATTTGCATACTACACCTCTGTTGGAGGACAGGGGGGCGTTTCCTCGATGTCAGATTGATGGTTCATGGAAAGGTTCAGATCCTCTGCAGGGTCTGAGGTGGTGGTATTCTAGTGATGAAGATTCGACACTTCTTCTGGGAGCACGGAGTCAGAGACGCGGTCCTACATCCTTACATGCAGAGTTACAAGCCTTGATCTGGGCTATGGAGTCACTATTGGCAGCTGGAGTTGTCTGCCAGAAGCTTCGAGACATATTGTGCAGAATTGGTGGCGATGGTGCAGACGCCTGATGATTGGCCAGCTTTTTCGAATCTGTTGGAGGAGTTATTTTTGCTCAGATCACGCTTTCCCTCCTTCTCCCTGACCAGGATCACTCGAGAGCTCAACGAAAGGGCATATTGTCTATCCCGTTCTTCAAGATCTTTATTTACTGAAAATTCTTTTGTAAACTTTTTTCCTCCGGTTTGGGCAACCAATCTTGGAGTTATCTTTTAATTTAATTAATGTTTGGTTGAAAAAAAAATGTATAATATTTGTAATTATTTATAACTAGGAAACACAAAAGCAACGAACCCAAGCAACAAAACAACACAAACAGCAAAGAAAACACCCAAACAAAAGAGATCTCATGCTTAAATCAACCATGGTCAAGCACTCACCTCAAGAACAGAAGATTGGGGTTGAGAAATCGATGGAATCAACACCTCCAGAAGCTTCTCCTTCGTCCCCAGCAACAGCTATCACTTCTACAGCCTCAGATCTCTCCAAAATCTCCAAGAACAAGCCCAGAAAATCATAGAAACGTTTTCTCTCCTTTCTCTCTTTCTTTTTCACTCAACGGCGACACAACTCCTTCCCAAAACCCTCAACTTGTCGTAAACGATTAAGGGATTTAATTGAACCAAACCGAACCAATCAGCAATTAAAACGAACCCGACCAAACCGGAAAACATGGTGTCGATCGATGCCCCCAAGGGTGTCGATCGACACCCACACCAAAATTACAAAAAATTGGTTTGCGGATCAATTGGTGACAACTTGTCCTGTGGGAAGGTTGTTAAAGGGTGAGGACCAGGGTTCGAAGAACGCCTGGCGCACCAATAACCTACTGTGGATTTGGATGAATAGTTCCATTTGCCCAGTAAGGGGTTAGGATCGATGCCCTGCAGGGCCAGCTTGGGGTCCGTTTGGGCGGCTAGCAGTGAGGCTAGTGGGGTCCACGGGACGAGTTGTTACATTTTATTTCTTTCTTTTTTCTTTATTTGTTTTCATCATCTCTTTGCTTGTTTTTCTTTACTTCAGTCATTATTTTTTTTTCTCTCTTCTTTTTTTATTCATTTTCATCTTCTATTTGATTGTTTCTCTTTACTTCACCATTTTTCTGTTTTCTCTAATTTTATTTATTTCTTCTTTCTTTATTTGTTTTCATCATCTTTTTGCTTGTTTGTCTTTACTTCTGTCTCCATTTTTCTGTTTTCTCTAATTTTGTTTCTTTCTTCTTTCTTTATTTGTTTTCATCATCTGTTTGCTTGTTTCTCTTTACTTCAGTCTCCATTTTGTTTTTTCTCTAATTTAATTTTTTTCTTCTTTCTTTATTTCTTTTCATCATCTGTTTGTTTGTTTCTATTTACTTCAGTCTCCATTTTTCTGTTTTCTCTAATTTTATTTCTTTCTTCTTTATTTATTTATTTTCATCATCTATTTGCTTATTTCTCTTTACTTCAGTCTCCATTTTTCTGCTTTCTCTAATTTTTTTTTCTTTCTTTTTTCTTTATTTGTTTTCATCATCTGTTTGCTTGTTTCTCTGTACTTCAATCTCCGTTTTTCTTTTTTCTCTAATTTTATTTCTTTCTTCTTTCTTTATTTGTTTTCATCATCTGTTTGCTTGTTTCTCTTTACTTCAGTCTCCATTTTTCTGCTTTCTCTAATTTTATTTCTTTCTTCTTTATTTATTTATTTCCATCATATGTTTGCGTGTTTCTCTTTACTTCAGTCTCCATTTTTCTTTTTTCACTAATTTTATTTCTTTCTTCTTTCTTTATTTGTTTTCATCATTTGTTTGCTTTTTTCTCTTTACTTCAGTAACCATTTTTTTTTCTCTAATTTTATTTCTTTCTTATTTCTTTATTTGTTTTCATCATCTCTTTGCTTGTGTCTCTTTACTTCAGTCTCCATTTTTCTGCTTTCTCTAATTTTATTTATTTCTTTTTTCATTATTTGTTTTCATCATCTATTTGCTTGTTTTTCTTTATTTCAGTCTCTATTTTTCTTTTGTCTCTCATTTTATTTCTTTCTTCTTTCTTTATTTGTTTTCATCATCTGTTTGCTTGTTTCCCTTTACTTCAGTCTCCATTTTTCTGCTTTCTATGATTTTATTTCTTTCTTTTTTTCTTTATTTGTTTTCATCATCTCTTTGCTTGTTTCTCTTTACTTCAGTCTCCATTTTTTTTTCTTCTTTCCTTATTCATTTTCATCTTCTATTTGATTGTTTCTCTTTACTTCAGTTTCCATTTTTCTTTTTTTTCTATAATATTATTTTCTTCTTCTTTCTTTATTTGTTTTCATCATTTGTTTGCTTGTTTCTCTTTACTTCAGTCTCCAATTTTCTGTTTTCTCTAATTTTATCTTTTTATTTATTTTCATCATCTCTTTGCTTATTTCTCTTTATTTCAGTCTCCATTTTTCTGTTTTCTCTAATTTAATTTCTTTCTTCTTTCTTTATTTGTTTTCATCATCTTTTTGTTTGTTTCTCTTTACTTCACTTCAGTCTCGATTTTACATTTTTCTCTAATTTTATTTCTTTCTTCTTTCTTTATTTATTTCCATCATCTGTTTGCTTGTTTCTCTTTACTACAATCTCCATTTTTCTTTTTCTCTAATTTTATTTCTTTCTTCTTTCTTTTTTTGTTTTCATCATCTGTTTGTTTGTGCCTCTTTACTTCAGTCTTCATTTTTTTGCTTTCTTTAATTTTATTTCTTTCTTCTTTATTTATTTATTTTCATCTTCTATTTGATTGTTTCTCTTTACTTCACTCTCCATTTTTCTTTTTTTTTCTCTAATTTTATTTCTTTCTTCTTTCTTTATTTGTTTTCATCATCTTTTTGCTTGTTTCTCTTTACTTCTGACTCCATTTTTCTGTTTTCTTTAATTTTATTTCTTTCTTCTTTATTTATTTGTTTTCATCATCTGTTTGCTTGTTTCTCTTTACTTCAGTCTTATTTTTTCTGTTTTTTCTAATTTTCTTTCTTTCTTCTTTCTTTATTTGTTTTCATCATCTGTTTGCTTGTTTATCTGTACTTCAATCTCCGTTTTTCTTTTTTCTCTAATTTTATTTCTTTCTTCTTTCTTTATTTGTTTTCATCATCTGTTTGCTTGTTTCTCTTTACTCCAGTCTCCATTTTTCTGTTTTCTTTAATTTTATTTCTTTATTTGTTTTCATCATCTCTTTGCTTGTTTCTCTTTACTTTAGTCTCCGATTTTCTGCTTTCAATAATTTTATTTCTTTCTTCTTTCTTTATTTGTTTTCATCATTTGCTTGCTTGTTTCCCTTTACTTCAGTCTCCATTTTTCTGCTTTCAATAATTTTATTTCTTTTTTTTTTTTCTTTTTTTGTTTTCATCATCTCTTTGCTTGTTTTTCTTTACTTGAGTCTCCATTTTTTTTTTCTCTCTTCTTTCTTTATTCATTTTCATCTTCTATTTGATTGTTTCTCTTTACTTCAGTCTCCATTTTTCTTTTGTTTCTCTAATTTTATTTCTTTCTTCTTTCTTTATTTGTTTTCATCATCTGTTTGATTGTTTCTCTATACTTCAGTCTTCATTTTTCTGTTTTCTCTAATTTTATTTCTTTCTTCTTTCTTTATTTGTTTTCATTATCTGTTTGCTTGTTTCTCTGTACTTCAATCTCCGTTTTTCTTTTTTCTCTAATTTTTTTTCTTTTTTTTTCTTTATTTGTTTTCATCATCTGTTTGCTTGTTTCTCTTTACTCCAGTCACCATTTTTTTTTTCTTTAATTTTATTTCTTTCTTTTTTCTTTATTTGTTTTCATCATCTCTTTGCTTGTTTCTCTTTACTTCAGTCCCCATTTTTCTTTTTTTCTCTAATTTTATTTCTTTCTTCTTTCATTATTTGTTTTCATCATCTGTTTGCTTGTTTCTCTTTACTTCAGTCTCCATTTTGTTTTTTTTCTCTAATTTTATTCTTTGCTTCTTTCTTTATTTGTTTTCATCATCTGTTTGCTTGTTTGTCTTTACTTCAGTCTCCATTTTTCTGCTTTCTCTTATTTTATTTCTTTCTTCTTTCTATATTTATTTCCATCATATGTTTGCTTCTTTCTCTTTACATCAGTCTCCATTTTTCTGTTTTCTCTAATTTTATTTTTTTCTTCTTTCTTTATTTGTTTTCATCATCTGTTTGTTTATGTCTCTTTATTTCAGTCTCCATTTTTCTGCTTTCTTTAATTTTATTTCTTTCTTCTCTCTTTATTTGTTTTCATCTTCTATTTGATTGTTTCTCTTTACTTCAGTCTCCATTTTTTTTTCTCTAATTTTTTTTTCTTTCTTCTTTATTTATTTGTTTTCATCATCTGTTTTCTTCTTTCTCTTTACTTCAGTCTTCATTTTTCTATTTTCTCCAATTTTATTTCTTTCTTCTTTCTTTATTTGTTTTCATCATTTGTTTGCTTGTCTTTACTTCAATCTCCGTTTTTCTTTTTTCTCTAATTTTATTTCTTTCTTCTTTCTTTATTTGTTTTCATCATCTGTTTGCTTATTTCTCTTTACTTCAGTCTCCATTTTTCTGTTTTCTTTAATTTCATTTTTTTATTTGTTTTCATCATCTCTTTGCTTGTTTCTCTTTACTTCAGTCTCCAATTTTCTGCTTTCAATAATTTTATTTCTTTCTTCTTTCTTTATTTGTTTTCATCATTTGTTTGTTTGTTTCCCTTTGCTTCAGTCTCCATTTTTCTGCTTTCTATAATTTTATTTCTTTCTTTTTTCTTTATTTGTTTTCATCATCTCTTTGCTTGTTTTTCTTTACTTCAGTCTCCATTTTTTTTTCTCTCTTCTTTCTTTATTCATTTTCATCTTCTATTTGATTGTTTCTCTTTACTTCAGTCTCCATTTTTTTTTTTCTCTAATTTTATTTCTTTCTTCTTTCTTTATTTGTTTTCATCATCTGTTTGCTTGTTTCTCTATACTTCAGTCTCCATTTTTCTTTTGTTTCTCTAATTTTATTTCTTTCTTCTTTCTTTATTTGTTTTAATCATCTGTTTGCTTGGTTCTCTTTACTTCTGTCTTCATTTTTCTGTTTTCTCTAATTTTATTTCTTTCTTCTTTCTTTATTTGTTTTAATTATCTGTTTGCTTGTTTCTCGGTCCTTCAATCTCCGTTTTTCTTTTTTCTCTAATTTTATTTCTTTTTTCTTTCTTTATTTGTTTTCATCATCTGTTTGCTTGTTTCTCTTTACTTCAGTCACCATTTTTTTTTCTCTAATTTTATTTCTTTCTTTTTTCTTTATTTGTTTTCATCATCTCTTTGCTTGTTTCTCTTTACTTCAGTCCCCATTTTTCTTTTTTTTCTCTAATTTTATTTCTTTCTTCTTTCATTATTTGTTTTCATCATCTGTTTGCTTGTTTCTCTTTACTTCAGTCTCCATTTTGTTTTTTTCTCTAATTTTATATTTTTCTTCTTTCTTTATTTGTTTTCATCATCTGTTTGCTTGTTTGTCTTTACTTCAGTCTCTATTTTTCTGCTTTCTCTTATTTTATTTCTTTCTTCTTTCTATATTTATTTCCATCATATGTTTGCTTCTTTCTCTTTACATCAGTCTCCATTTTTCTGTTTTCTCTAATTTTATTTTTTTTTTCTTTCTTTATTTGTTTTCATCATCTGTTTGTTTGTGTCTCTTTATTTCAGTCTCCATTTGTCTGCTTTCTTTAATTTTATTTCTTTCTTCTTTCTTTATTTGTTTTCATCTTCTATTTGATTGTTTCTCTTTACTTCAGTCTCCATTTTTCTTTTTTTCTTTTTTTCTCTAATTTTATTTCTTTCTTCTTTATTTATTTGTTTTCATCATCTGTTTCCTTGTTTTTTTTTTTTTTTTTTTTTTTTGTCAACTGTTTCCTTGTTTCTCTTTACTTCAGTCTCCATTTTTCTATTTTCTTTAATTTCAATTTTTTATTTGTTTTCATCATCTCTTTGCTTGTTTCTCTTTACTTCAGTCTCCAATTTTCTGCTTTCAATAATTTTATTTCTTTCTTCTTTCTTTATTTGTTTTCATCATTTGTTTGTTTGTTTCCCTTTACTTCAGTCTCCATTTTTCTGCTTTCTATAATTTTATTTCTTTCTTTTTTCTTTATTTGTTTTCATCATCTCTTTGCTTGTTTTTCTTTACGTCAGTCTCCATTTTTTTTCTCTCTTCTTTCTTTATACATTTTCATCTTCTATTTGATTGTTTTTCTTTACTTCAGTCTCCATTTTTTTTTTCTCTAATTTTATTTCTTTCTTCTTTCTTTATTTGTTTTCATCATCTGTTTGCTTGTTTCTCTATACTTCAGTCTTCATTTTTATGTTTTCTCTAATTTTATTTCTTTCTTCTTTCTTTATTTGTTTTCATTATCTGTTTGCTTGTTTCTCTGTACTTCAATCTCCGTTTTTCTTTTTTCTCTAATTTTATTTCTTTTTTCTTTCGTTATTTGTTTTCATCTGTAACATCCGCGAACCAGAATTTGGGATTTTGGAAGGAGTGTCGATCGACACCCTTGTGGCATCGATCGACACCACTAATTTCTGGGTTCGACCGGTTTGATTTAATTGTCGAATTGGTTCGGTTTGGTTTAGGGAAATCCCTAATTCGTGTGTAAAAAGGGGGAAACGACTCAAGGTCGTGTTTTGAGGGTTTAGTCGCCGTTTTTGAGAAAAGAAAGAGAGAAAACAGTTCCTAAGGTTCTTGAGAGAGGTTGTGAGATTTCAAGGCGTTTTTGGTGAGATCTTGCTGTGGGATTGAAGATCCAAGGCTAGGAACGTGTTGGAAGGGTGCTAGGAGTGTTGAATTCGTTCTTGCTGCTCAGAATCTTCTTGAGAAAAGGTGAGTGCTTGACCATGGTTGATCTAAGCATGAGATCTCTCTTGTTTGTGTGTTTTTCTTGTTGTTTGTGTTGTTTTGTTGCTTGGGTTCGTTGCTTTTGTGTTTCCCAGTGATTTTTGAGGTAATTGGGTGAGTTTGGAATGGATTCGAGATTGTTTGGATTCGGGATTCGTCATTCGTGTTCGCGCAGTTCGCGTCTGCAGATAGGCATCGATCGACACCGTTTGAGCATCGGTCGACACCATCTTGAGGGCATCGGTCGTCACCGTTTGAGCATCGGTCGACACCTTTGGATCAGCATCGGTCGACACTTTCTGTGGCATCGGTCGACACTTGTCTCGAGACTTGTTTTCCTGGTTTGATGTATTATTGTGTGTTGTTTGTTTGCTTGAACTTGAGGGTCTCATCTGCTTGTGTGTATAACCCAGTAGATGGGAGGATGGCCTCACTAAGTATTTGTGATAATACTTACGCATCTCAATTGTTGTTTGTGGTGTGCAGGTAAAGGAAAAGTGTGATCGTGGAATCAAAGGCGATGAAGAGGAGGATGTTCTAGAGGCTTGATTGATTGTGGTCTAGCTATTGTTAGGTTGCTAGATTAAGTCAATGGAACATTGTAGGATGTTAGTTGTTGGTTATTTCTTGATTTGGATTATGTTGCTATTGAGTATTGGTTTATTGTTGTTGGAATTCTTTGGTTTAATGGAATTGGTTTTATTTGGTTATTCCGCGGTTATTGATTGTTGTTAGGATGTTAGTGGGTATGGGACCACTAGTAAATTAAAGTAAAAAAAAAAAAAAAAACGGGAAGGGTTGTTTCATTTTGGTATCAGAGCCCTTACGGTTCTAGGGCTAGGGTTCATTGTGCTTTTGCTGTTGATGTTTAGGATTCCATGCTGTAATTGATTGTGTGAATGGCAATTGTGTGTGGCATGAAGTCCTAGAACATCCTCTTCGAGCCTGTTTTGTGATTCCACGGTAAGTTGTGCTCTGTGTATTAGAGTTATTGTTTGCTTAGCCTTCTGTTCTTGGATGATACAGATGGTTAGAGGTGGGGTTGCTGCTGGTCGCGGGCGTGGTCGTGGTCGTGGTCGGGGTCGTGGTCGTGGTCGTGGTCGGGGACGAGGTCAGGTTCCTGTGGCCAGTGAGAGTGTGACCCAGAGCATGGCCAGTGAGGAGGTAGCGGAGTCACAGGCTGATCCTATGTGTCCGGAGACCAGGCTGGTTTGGGTGACGGTGTTGGTCACGGTGTTGCCCCGGGTGTGGGGGTTGCAGCGGGAGGTGCTCCGGGCAGGGAGGATGTCTTGATAGACTTGCTAGCTCAGGCTTTGCAGCGACTTCCAGCAGCTGTGCCGCCAGTGGTTGGTGGGCAGGGTCCAGTAGTGCCGCCAGTGGTTGGTGGGCAGGATCCAGTAGTGCCGCCGGTGGTTGGTGGGCAGGATCCAGTAGTGCCGCCAGTGGGTGGTGGACAGGTTCCAGTGGTGCAGCCTGCAGCGGGTTTGCAGGCAGGTGTGCAGCCGGGGACCGAGGTAGTGGATGCACAGGTTGTGCGGATGATGGAGCAGCTGCGGCATGTGGGTGCAGGGTATTTCTCGGGAGTACCGATCCGAGTGTAGCGGATGAGTGGAGAGAGCGGATGGAGGATATTTTCCTTTCGCTTAGGTGTCCCGACCGGTACAGAGTGGATCTGGCAGTGTTTTACTTGTCGGAGATGCACGTGTGTGGTGGAGGTCGGTGACAGCACGGAGGGTGCAGCGGGGTATGTCTTGGGGAGATTTTGTGAGTGAGTTTAACTCCAAGTATTTTCCTCAGGAGGCTCTTGATCGTATGGAGGCACGGTTCTTGGGGTTGACTCAGGAGACCGTACAGTGCGGGAGCTGGATGCAGAGTTCAGTCGGCTTGTGGGGTATGCAGGCAGGGCATGGGAGCCAGAGGCGGCTCAGGTGCGGAGGTTTTTGTTGGCTCTGCGGGATGATTTGAGGACTCGGTGCAGAGTGAGGAGTTATGCTACGAGAGCAGAGTTGGTTGAGGTTGCAGCTGGGATAGAGGATGATTTGAGGTCACAGGTGGTTGTGGTCAGTCCTTCAGTGCAGCCACAGCAGTCTCAGCCGTCTTCTGTTCCTAGCAAGGGCGGCAAGCCTGCGCAAGGGCAGAAGCGGAAGTTTGATGTCATGCAGAGATCGAGGCATGGGGGTGCGAGATGCTTTGGGTGTGGTAGCAGGGACCACAAGGTGACTAGCTGTCCACAGAGGGGTGAGCAGCGGGTAGTGACAGAGCAGCGGGCGGTGACGGAGCCGCGGGCAGATACTCGGGTGTGTTACTACTGCAGAGAGACGGGGCATATCAAGCCTCGTTGTCCCAAGTTGCAGCAGAGGGCAGTAGCAGTGTTGCAGGCTGGAGCTCAGCCAGGGACGCAGCAGGTTGTGCAGCACGGTGTGCAGCCGGTGGGTTGGATCGAGCCGACGTCTCAGGTGTATTCGACCCAGGAGCCCGGTGGCACTAGTGCGGGAGCGATCACAGGTATAACTTCTGAGATTCGAACTTGGTTAATTCAATAGTTCAGATTATATTGTTTTTGCTTGTGGTCAAGTGTTAGGTTCTCAACACATGAGGTTTGTGTAGGGACCTTGTTGGTGGGCGGGTTTAAGTCCCACGTTATGTTTGATTCTGGAGCTTCTCATAGCTTCATTACTCCGGAGTGTGCCGAGAGTGCGGGGATCAGAGGGATCCTGGAGAGCGTTCAGGAGTTGTCGAGTTGCGGGAGGCAAGTTCCTGAGGGTTATTGGACGAGCTGGAGGAGTTGATATTCAGATCGCGGGGAGTCATGGCCAGCGGATTTGCTTATCAGTCCAGTGGAGTTATATGATGTCATTCTTGGTATGGATTGGTTGCATCGGTATAAGGTGCATTTGGACTGCTATCGGGGTAGAGTGGAGTTTGAGCGTCCAGGAGGGAAGTTGGTTTTTCAGGGTATTAGACCGACTTCGGGAGTCTCGTGATCTCAGCCGTTCAGGCAGGGAAGATGATCGAGAAGGGCCGTGAGGCTTATCTGGTTACTATATCTATGCCAGAGTCAGTGGGGAAGTCTACGGTTAGCGGTATTCCGGTTGTGGAGGACTTTGAGGATGTGTTCCAGTCATTGCAGGGATTACCACCATCTCGGTCGGATCCTTTTACTATTGAGCTGGAACCGGGGACGATGCCGTTATCCAAGGCTCCTTACAGGATGGCTCCAGCAGAGATGGCAGAGCTGAAGAAGCAGCTGGAGGATTTGTTGGGCAAGGGTTTTATCCGTCCTAGTTGTTCACCGTGGGGAGCTCCGGTGCTGTTTGTTAAGAAGAAGGATGGGAGTTTTCGGTTGTGTATTGACTATCGGGGTTTGAACCGAGTTACTGTGAAGAACAAGTACCCTCTCCCGAGGATTGATGAGTTGTTGGATCAGTTGAGGGGTGCTACTTGGTTCTCCAAGATCGATTTGGCATCAGGATATCATCAGATTCCTATTCATGAGGCAGATGTGAGGAAGACAGCCTTCAGGACGAGATATGGGCACTACGAGTTTGTGGTGATGCCGTTTGGGTTGACAAACGCGCCAGCTGCGTTTATGAGATTGATGAACAGCGTGTTCCAGGAGTTTCTGGACGTGTCAGTCATCATTTTCATCGACGACATCCTGGTATATTCTAAGAGTCCTGAGGAGCATGCAGCACATCGAGAGCAGTGTTGGAGAAGCTGCGGGAGCAGAAGCTGTTTGCTAAGCTGAGCAAGTGCAGTTTCTGGCAGCGTGAGATGGGGTTCTTGGGTCATATTGTTTCAGCGAGGGAGTTTCAGTGGATCCAGAGAAGATTCAGTCCATCAGGGAGTGGCCGAGGCCGCAGAGTGCCACTGAGATTCGGAGTTTCCTGGGGTTAGCAGGTTACTACAGGAGGTTTGTTCGGGGTTTGCGAGTATGGCCCAGCCGATGACTAAGCTTACAGGGAAGGATGTCCCATTTGTGTGGTCACCAGAGTGTGAGGCCAGTTTTGCAAGTCTCAAGCAGATGTTGACTACCACGCCGGTGTTAGCACTGCCTGAGCAGGACGAGCCTTATGTTGTGTATACAGACGCTTCTAGAGTGGGGTTGGGTTGTGTACTTATGCAGCAGGGAAGGTTATAGCCTATGCTTCGCGGCAGTTGCGGAAGCATGAAGCTAATTATCCTACTCATGATTTGGAGATGGCAGCAGTGATCTTTGCTCTTAAGATTTGGAGATCCTATCTGTATGGTGGGAAGGTGCAGGTGTTTACAGATCACAAGAGTCTGAAGTACATTTTTACTCAGCCTGAGCTGAATTTGAGGCAGAGGCGTTGGATGGAGTTAGTAGCAGATTATGATCTGGATATAGCTTACCATCCTGGTAAAGCTAATTTGGTTGCAGATGCCTTGAGTCGGAAGAGGGTGGCTTCGGCTCAGGAGCAGGATATGGAGACATTGGTAGGTGAGATCAGTGCATTGAGTTTGTGTGCTATCTCACAGGAACCTTTGGGTTTGGAGGCAGCTGATAGAGCAGATTTGTTGAGCAGAGTGAGGTTAGCTCAGGGAGCGATGAGGGGCTGATGAATGCCTCTAAGGCTGCGGGTGCAGAGTATCAGGTTTCTGCTAATGGTACTATCCTTGTGCATGGTCGGATCTGTGTGCCCAAGGGTGAGGATTTGAGGCAGGAGATACTGAGAGAGGCTCATTCGAGCAAGTTCTCTATTCATCCAGGGCGACCAAGATGTACCGTGACCTCAAGCGGTATTATCACTGGGTCGGGATGAAGAAGGACGTGGCCGACTGGGTGGCGAAGTGTGATACTTGTCAGCTGGTGAAGGCAGCATCAGGTTCCTGGTGGTTTATTGCAGAGTTTGCCTATTCCTGAGTGGAAGTGGGATTTGATCACGATGGACTTCGTGGTAGGTTTGCCTGTGTCGAGGACGTTTGATGCTATTTGGGTCATTGTGGACCGTTTGACTAAGTCTGCACATTTTCTGGCCATCAAGAAAACGGATGGAGCAGCGGTTTTGGCCAAGAAGTATGTGAGGGAGATAGTCAGATTGCATGGTGTGCCTGCTAGTATTGTGTCTGATAGAGATTCCAAGTTCACTTCGGTGTTCTGGAGGGCGTTTCAGGCAGAGATGGGCACGAAGGTGCATATGAGTACAGCCTATCATCCTCGAGACGGACGGTCAGTCAGAGAGGACGATCCAGATTTTGGAGGATTTGTTGAGGATGTGTGTGCTGGATTGGGGTGGTCATTGGGCAGATCACTTGAGCTTGGTGGAGTTTGCTTATAACAACAGCTACCAGGCTAGTATTGGGATGGCTCCTTATGAGGCTTTGTATGGGAGGCCGTGTCGTACACCGTTGTGTTGGACTCAGGTGGGGGAGAGGAGCATATTTGGTGCAGATTTTGTTCAGGAGACCTCGGAGAAGATTCGGGTTTTGAGGCTGAACATGAAGGAGGCTCAGGATCGGCAGAAGAGTTATGCTGATAGGAGGAGAAAGGATCTTGAGTTTCAGGTTGGTGATAGAGTGTACCTCAAGATGGCCATGTTGCGGGGTCCGAACAGGTCATTGACAGAGACTAAGTTGAGTCCGAGGTACATGGGTCCGTTCAGAGTGGTTGAGCGGGTGGGACCAGTGGCATATAGGCTGGAGTTGCCTGAGGTTATGCGTGCGTTCCACAAGGTATTTCATGTGTCGATGCTGAGGAAGTGTCTTCACGAGGGTGATCAGTTGTTGGCTAAGATTCCTGAGGATCTTCAGCCTAACATGACTTTGGAGGCGAGACCATTGAGGGTGCTCGAGAGGAGAGTCAAGGAACTTCGGAAGAAGAAGATTCCTTTGATGAGAGTCCTGTGGGACTGTGACGGAGTAGAGGAGCAGACTTGGGAGCCCGAGGCGAGGATGAAGGCAAGGTTTAAGAAGTGGTTTGAGAAGCAGACCGCTTGAGCTTGTCTAGCCGGGTCCGAGTTGTAGTCCGTGGCTGGAGCGGGTACGGAGTATTCCAGCCCATCTCTCTTGATATTTGGTCGCTTAGGGGTGGTTGGTTGTGCGACTAAGTATCAAGATGGGGTGGTGCTCGGGATGCGGGTTGTTGGCTCCGGTTATTGTATTTTTGGCTTTATGATGTATTTTCGTTGAGATTGTAAAGATTATGACATTTTGAGATTAATAAGATGAGCATTTTCTTATGTTTTGACTGTTAATGTCATGGGAAAAGAGGAATAGTTCGGGTTTCTATTTTTGGAAGTTTCCATAAATAGAAAGTTTCCACAAAGGGAAAGTTTCCAGAATTAGAAGGTTTTCTAGAAAGGAAAGTTTTGTGGAAATGTTGAGGTAGATCTAGCCGGGAGATACTCGTGGGCATCAGTATTTGTTTTGCTCGAGGCCGTGTGGGCCCAACTCACGTGATACCGATAGCTCGATGGACTTTGTGGCCAGAGAGTGGGAGTGGTATGTTGCTTCGGATGACGATCCGAGAGCGCGCTTGAGGGTGACGACCCGAGAGCGGGATATGTGAGGCTCCCTGGATACCGTAGCTGTGAGCCGAGGCTCGGCAGTGAGCCGGTATGTCTCGAGGGTTGCGACCCGAGAGCGGGGGGAGTGTGTGAGTGACTTCCTGGATGCCGTAGCTTAAGGCGGTTGGCCTGATAGCGAGCCGGCATGATTCGTTGGTTGCGACCACGGACGGGGAAGCACTGAGTTGTGAGCAAATAGTGTTATGATGCGAGTATATTTGCTAGAGGGAGACCTCGAGGGTCAGTCGGAGGTGTGCGGGCTGTTGCGACAGTGGCACGGGAAACCTTGACTGGTGGTGTTTGGTCCGGTCTGGGGACGTGCGGGCCGTGTTGACGGTGGCACGGAGGTCCTTGGCAGATGGACGGTATTGCGGGATTCGGGGACGAATCCATATTGGTGGAGGAGAATTGTAACATCCGCGAACCAGAATTTGGGATTTTGGAAGGAGTGTCGATCGACACCCTTGTGGCATCGATCGACACCACTAATTTCTGGGTTCGACCGGTTTGATTTAATTGTCGAATTGGTTCGGTTTGGTTTAGGGAAATCCCTAATTCGTGTGTAAAAAGGGGGAAACGACTCAAGGTCGTGTTTTGAGGGTTTAGTCGCCGTTTTTGAGAAAAGAAAGAGAGAAAACAGTTCCTAAGGTTCTTGAGAGAGGTTGTGAGATTTCAAGGCGTTTTTGGTGAGATCTTGCTGTGGGATTGAAGATCCAAGGCTAGGAACGTGTTGGAAGGGTGCTAGGAGTGTTGAATTCGTTCTTGCTGCTCAGAATCTTCTTGAGAAAAGGTGAGTGCTTGACCATGGTTGATCTAAGCATGAGATCTCTCTTGTTTGTGTGTTTTTCTTGTTGTTTGTGTTGTTTTGTTGCTTGGGTTCGTTGCTTTTATGTTTCCCAGTGATTTTTGAGGTAATTGGGTGAGTTTGGAATGGATTCGAGATTGTTTGGATTCGGGATTCGTCATTCGTGTTCGCGCAGTTCGCGTCTGCAGATATGGCATCGATCGACACTGTTTGAGCATCGGTCGACACCATCTTGAGGGGCATCGGTCGTCACCGTTTGAGCATCGGTCGACACCTTTGGATCAGCATCGGTCGACACTTTCCTGTGGCATCGGTCGACACTTGTCTCAACCGAGACTTGTTTTCCTGGTTTGATGTATTATTGTGTGTTGTTTGTTATGCTTGAACTTGAGGGTCTCATCTGCTTGTGTGTATAACCCAGTAGATGGGAGGATGGCCTCACTAAGTATTTGTGATAATACTTACGCATCTCAATTGTTGTTTGTGGTGTGCAGGTAAAGGTAAAGTGTGATCGTGGAATCAAAGGCGATGAAGAGGAGGATGTTCTAGAGGCTTGGTTGATTGTGGTCTAGCTATTGTTAGGTTGCTAGATTGAGTCAATGGAACATTGTAGGATGTTAGTTGTTGGTTATTTCTTGATTTGGATTATGTTGCTATTGAGTATTGGTTTATTGTTGTTGGAATTCTTTGGTTTAATGGAATTGGTTTTATTTGGTTATTCCGCGGTTATTGATTGTTGTTAGGATGTTAGTGGGTATGGGACCACTAGTAAATTAAAGTAAAAAAAAAAAAAAACGGAAAGAGTTGTTTCATCATCATTTGTTTTTTTTTCTCTAATTTTTATTTCTTTCTTCTTTCTTTATTTGTTTTCATCATCTGTTTGCTTGTTTCTCTTTACTTCAGTCTCCGTTTTTCTTTTTTCTCTAATTTTATTTCTTTTTTTTTTCTTTATTTGTTTTCATCATCTGTTTGCTTGTTTTTCTTTACTTTCAGTCCATTTTTCTTTTTTCTCTAATTTTATTTCTTTCTTCTTTCTTTATTTGTTTTCATCATCTGTTTGATTGTTTCTCTTTACTTCAGTCTCCATTTTTCCTTTTTTTTTTTTTTTTTTTTTTTTTTTTTCTTTTTTCTTTCTTTATTTATTTTCATCTTCTATTTGATTGTTTTCTTTTTTTCTCAAATTTTATTTCTTTCTTCTTTCATTATATGTTTTCATCATCTTTTTGCTTGTTCTCTTTACTTCAGTCTCCATTTTTCTGCTTTCAATAATTTTATTTCATTTTATGTTCTTTATTTGTTTTCATCTTCTCTTTGCTTGTTTTTCTTTACTTCACTTCAGTCTTCATTTTATTTTTTTCTCTAATTTTATTTCTTTCTTCTTTCTTTATTTATTTCCATCATCTGTTTGTTTGTTTCTCTTTATTTCAGTCTCCATTTTTCTTTTTTCTCTAATTTTAATTCTTTCTTCTTTCTTTATTTGTTTTTATCATCTCTTTGCTTGTTTCTCTTTACTTCAGTCTCCATTTTTCCTTTTTCTTTTATTTTATTTCTTTCTTCTTTCTTTATTCATTTTCATCTTCTATTTGATTGTTTCTCTTTACTTCTGTCTCCATTTTTCTTTTGTTTCTCTCATTTTATTTCTTTCTTCTTTCTTTATTTGTTTTCATCATCTTTTTGCTTGTTTCTCTTTACTTCTGACTCCATTTTTCTGTTTTCTCTAATTTTATTTCTTTCTTATTTATTTATTTGTTTTCATCATCTGTTTCCTTGTTTCTCTTTACTTCAGTCTTCTTTTTTCTGTTTTTTCTAATTTTCTTTCTTTCTTCTTTCTTTATTTGTTTTCATCATCTGTTTGCTTGTGCCTCTTTACTTTAGTCTCCATTTTTCTGCTTTCTTAGTTTTATTTCTTTCTTATTTCTTTATTTGTTTTCATCATCTCTTTGCTTGTTTCTCTTTACTTCAGTCTCCATTTTTCTGTTTTCTCTAATTTTATTTCTTTCTTCTTTCTTTATTTGTTTTCATCATCTGTTTGCTTGTTTCTCTTTACTTCAGTCTCCATTTTTCTGTTTTCTTTAATTTTATTTCTTTATTTGTTTTCATCATCTGTTTCCTTGTTTCTCTTTACTTCAGTCTTCATTTTTCTATTTTCTCCAATTTTATTTCTTTTTTCTTTCTTTATTTGTTCTCATCATCTGTTTGCTTGTCTTTACTTCAATCTCCGTTTTTCTTTTTTTCTCTAATTTTATTTCTTTCTTCTTTCTTTATTTGTTTTCATCATCTGTTTGCTTGTTTCTCTTTACTTCAGTCTCCATTTTTCTGTTTTCTTTAATTTTATTTCTTTATTTGTTTTCATCATCTCTTTGCTTGTTTCTCTTTACTTCAGTCTCCGATTTTCTGCTTTCAATAATTTTATTTCTTTCTTCTTTCTTTATTTGTTTTCATCATTTGTTTGCTTGTTTCCCTTTACTTCAGTCTCCATATTTCTGTTTTCTATAATTTTATTTCTTTCTTTTTTCTTTATTTGTTTTCATCATCTCTTTGCTTGTTTTTCTTTACTTGAGTTTCCATTTTTTTTTTCTCTCTTCTTTCTTTATTCATTTTCATCTTCTATTTGATTGTTTCTCTTTACTTCAGTCTCCATTTTTCTTTTGTTTCTATAATTTTATTTCTTTCTTTTTTCTTTATTTGTTTTCATCATCTCTTTGCTTGTTTTTCTTTACTTGAGTATCCATTTTTTTTTCTCTCTTCTTTCTTTATTCATTTTCATCTTCTATTTGACTGTTTCTCTTTACTTCAGTCTCCATTTTTCTTTTGTTTCTCTAATTTTATTTCTTTCTTCTTTCTTTATTTGTTTTCATCATCTGTTTGCTTATTTCTCTTTACTTCAGTCACCATTTGTTTTTTCTCTAATTTTATTTCTTTCTTTTTTCTTTATTTGTTTTCATCATCTGTTTGATTGTTTCTCTTTACCTCAGTCTCCATTTTTCCTTTTTTTTTTTTTTTTTTTTTTCTTTTTTCTTTCTTTCTTTATTTATTTTCATCTTCTATTTGATTGTTTTCTTTTTTTCTCAAATTTTATTTCTTTCTTCTTTCATTATATGTTTTCATCATCTTTTTGCTTGTTCTCTTTACTTCAATCTCCATTTTTCTGCTTTCAATAATTTTATTTCATTTTATGTTCTTTATTTGTTTTCATCTTCTCTTTGCTTGTTTTTCTTTACTTCACTTCAGTCTTCATTTTATTTTTTTCTCTAATTTTATTTCTTTCTTCTTTCTTTATTTATTTCCATCATCTGTTTGCTTGTTTCTCTTTATTTCAGTCTCCATTTTTCTTTTTTCTCTAATTTTAATTCTTTCTTCTTTCATTATTTGTTTTTATCATCTCTTTGCTTGTTTCTCTTTACTTCAGTCTCCATTTTTCCTTTTTCTTTTATTTTATTTATTTCTTCTTTCTTTATTTATTTTCATCTTCTATTTGATTGTTTCTCTTTACTTCAGTCTCCATTTTTTTTTTCTCTAATTTTATTTCTTTCTTCTTTCTTTATTTGTTTTCATCATCTGTTTGTTTGTGCCTCTTTACTTCAGTCTCCATTTTTCTGCTTTCTTTAATTTTTATTTCTTTCTTCTTTATTTATTTATTTTCATCTTCTATTTGATTGTTTCTCTTTACTTCAGTCTCCATTTTTTTTTCTTTTATTTTATTTCTTTCTTCTTTCTTTATTTATTTTCATCTTCTATTTAATTGTTTCTCTTTATTTCTGTAACATCCGCGAACCAATTTTTGTAATTTTGGTGTGGGTGTCGATCGACACCATTGATGGCATCGATCGACACCATGTTTTTCCGGTTTGGTCGGGTTTGATTTAATTGCTGATTGGTTCGGTTTGGTTCAATTAAAACCCTAATCGTTTTGTTAAGTGTCTGGGACGAACTGAGGGTTTCAGAAAGTCTCTTTTGTTGCCGTTTGTGTTTTTGGAGAGAAAGAAAGAGGGAAAAGGGAGAAAACGTTTTTGTGGCTTTTTGGGCTTGTTCTTGGAGATTTTGGAGAGATCTGAGGCTGTAGGAGGGTTAGCTGTTGCTGGAAACGAAGGAGGAGCTTCTGGAGGTGTTGTTTTTCCACGTTTCTCAATCCAATCTTCTTGTTCTTGAGGTGAGTGCTTGACCATGGTTGATCTAAGCATGAGATCTCTCTTGTTTGAGTGTTTTCTTTGCTGTTTGTGTTGTTTTGTTGCTTGGGTTCGTTGTTTGTGTGTTTCCCAGTGATTTCCGTGGTAATTGGGTGTGTTTGAGACGGATTCGAGATGATTTGGGAGGAGAGTTCGACGTTCGGATTCGCGCAGATCGTGTCTGCAGATGAGGCATCGATCGACACTCAAGGAGCATCGATCGACACCATTCTGAGGAGCATCGGTCGACACTGTTTAGCATCGGTCGACACCCGTGTTTGTAGCATCGATCGACACCGTTAGGCATCGGTCGACACCAGTCTTATCCGAGACTTGTTTTCCTGGTTTGATGTTTTGTTGTGTGTTGTTTGTTTTGCTTAAACTTGAGGTTCTCATATGCTTGTGTGTATAACCTAGTAGATGGGAGGACGGCCTCACTAAGTATTTGTGATAATACTTACGCATCTCAATTGTTGTTTGTGGTGTGCAGGTATGTGACGTGGAATCATGGCGATGAGGAGGAGGATGATCTAGGGTCTCGTTTGTGTGTTGTTGTTCTTTGCTATATTGTTTATGATTGGAACCATGGATAGAGTTATGCTAGGTTGTTGGATAGAATGGTTAGGATTGTTATGTATTGATGTTATATATTTAGTTGATTAATGTTATATGTTTTCCGCTGTGCATGTTATTGGATGTTGGTTTATGATTGGTATTGTGGTTGGTTGGTAATGTGTGTGTTGTTGGTTTAATTAAGTAGTATGGAATGCTTAATTAAATATAGTATTTATTATAAAAAAAATAAATGGGTCGGGTTGTTTCATTTTGGTATCAGAGCCTTTACGGTTCTAGGATGGTTAAATGGATGGTTAGAGCGGTTAGGAATTTAATTGGGTGAATTATTTTCCTTTTGCTTGATGCATGATGTTGTGTGATGGAATTGATTATGAGTAGTTAGTAAATTTGTTTGCGGTATGGAGTCCTAGTATCATCCTCTTCGAGCCTTCAATGAGATTCCACGGTAATATGTGTACTCTATGTGCGGTGTTTGAATTGTGTGCTTAGCCTTCTGTTCTGGGTAGTGCAGATGGCTAGAGAGGGTGCTGTTGGTTGCGGGAGTGGTCGTGGTTGTGGTCGCGGTCGTGCTCGTGGTCGTGGTCGGGGACGAGGTCAGGTTCCTGTGGCCAGTGAGAGTGTGATCCAGAGCATGGCCAGTGAGGAGGTAGCGGAGTCACAGGCTGATCCTATTGTGTCTGGAGACCAGGCTGGTTTGGGTGACGGTGTTGGTCACGTTGTTGCCCCGGGTGTGGGGGTTGCAGCAGGAGGTGCTCCGGGCAGGGAGGATGTCTTGATGGACTTGCTAGCTCAGGTAGCTCAGGCTTTGCAGCGACTTCCAGCAGTTGTGCCGCCAGTGGTTGGTGGGCAGGGTCCAGTGGTGCCGCCAGTGGTTGGTGGGCAGGATCCAGTAGTGCCGCCGGTGGTTGGTGGGTAGGATCCAGTAGTGCCGCCAGCGGGTGGTGGACAGGTTCCAGTGGTGCAGCCTGCAGCGGGTTTGCGGGCAGGTGTGCAGCCGGGGACCGAGGTAGTAGATGCACTGTATGTGCGGATGATGGAGCAGCTGCGGCATGTGGGAGCAGGGTATTTCTCAGGAAGTACCGATCCGAGTGTAGCGGATGAGTGGAGAGAGCGGATGGAGGATATTTTCCTTTCGCTTAGGTGTCCCGACCGGTACAGAGTGGATCTGGCAGTGTTTTACTTGTAAGGAGATGCACGTGTGTGGTGGAGGTCGGTGACAGCACGGAGGGTGCAGCGGGGTATGTCTTGGGGAGATTTTGTGAGGGAGTTTAACTCCAAGTATTTTCCTCGGGAGGCTCTTGATCGTATGGAAGCACGGTTCTTGGGGTTGACTCAGGGAGACCGTACAGTGCGGGAGCTGGATGCAGAGTTCAGTCGGCTTGTGGGGTATGCAGGCTGGGCATGGGAGCCAGAGTCGGCTCAGGTGCGGAGGTTTTTGTTGGCTCTGCGAGATGATTTGAGGACTCGGTGCAGAGTGAGGAGCTATGCTACGAGAGCGGAGCTGGTTGAGGTTGCAGCTGGGATAGAGGATGACTTGAGGACACAGTTGGTGGTGGTCAGTCCAGCGGCTCGGACAGAGAAGACATTGGAGCAGGGCATTCCAAGCAAGGATAGGCAGTCGGAGCAAAGGCGTAAGAGGAGGCGGGAAGAGACGACAATGGCAGACCAGGGTAGCCAGAGATGCTATGGGTGCGGGAGCACGGATCACACGTTGGCAAACTGTTCCAAGAAAGGTGACTTGCAGGAGTACCGTCGTTTGTGTTATCATTGTGGGGAGGAGGGGCATATCAGGCCTTTCTGCCCTAAGAGGAGGCAGATGATGGAGGTTGTGGCACAGCCGAAGGGAGGACCGGGTGCCCATTCCGGCGTTTAGTTTTAGCTTTTGTTTTTCATTCTTTCATTTTGTATTTTCGTTTGGATTTGTAAACGATTATTGCATTTGAGGTTCTAATAAAAGTTGGAGTTCTTTGGTTTGGGAATTGTGAAACCAGTGGAAAGGAAATAGCTCGGGAATTCTATAAATGGGGAAGTTTCCATAAATAGAAAGTTGCTATAAATGGAAAGTTTTATAGGAGAGATTTTCTATTTTTTTGGAAAGTGTATGGAAATACCTTGAGAGTAGGGTGTTCCAGGGTGACCGGGTGGTGGTCATGGTGGTGTTCGGGTTATGAGTTTTCGTGAAAAGCGCAATGCTGAAAGAGGAAAGTTTCTAAAAAATAGAAGTTTCCAGAAATGGAAAGGGTTGAGGTAGATCTAGTCGGGAGATACTCGTTGACATTAGACTTGTTTGCTCAGGATTGTGTGGGCCCAACTCATGTGATACCGATAGCTCGATGGACTTTGTGGCAAGAGAGTGGGAGTGGTATGTTTGCTTCGGATGACGATCCGAGAGCACGCTTTAGGGTGACGACCCAAGAGCGGGATATTTGAGACTCCCTGGATACCGTAGCTGTGAGCCGTGGCTCGGCAGTGAGCCGGTATGTCTCGAGGGTTGCGACCCGAGAGCGGGGAGAGTGGGCATGTGAGACTCCCTGGATATCGTAGCTGTAGGCTGTGGCCTGGCAGTGAGCCGGTATGTCTCGAAGGTTGCAACCTGAGAGCGGGGGGAGTGTGTGTGTGAGTGACTTCCTGGATGCCGTAGCTTAAGGCGGTTGGCCTGATAGCGAGCCGGCATGATTCGTTGGTTGCGACCACGGACGGGGGAAGCACTGAGTTGTGAGCAAATAGTGTTTTGATGTGAGTATATTGACTAGAGGAAGACCTCGAGGGTCAGTCGGAGGTGTGCGGGCTGTTGCGACAGTGGCAGAGGAAACCTTGGCTGATGGTGTTTAGTCCGGTCTGGAGACGTGCGGGCCGTGTTGACGGTGGCACGGAGGTCCTTGGAGGATGGACGGTACTGCGGGATTCGAGGACGAATCCTTATTGGTGGGGGAGAATTGTAACATCCGCGAACCAATTTTTGTAATTTTGGTGTGGGTGTCGATCGACATCATGTTTTTCCGGTTTGGTCGGGTTTGATTTAATTGCTGATTGGTTCGGTTTGGTTCAATTAAAACCCTAATCGTTTTGTTAAGTGTCTGGGACGAACTGAGGGTTTCAGAAAGTCTCTTTTGTCGCCGTTTGTGTTTTTGGAGAGAAAGAAAGAGGGAAAAGGGAGAAAACGTTTTTGTGGCTTTCTGGGCTTGTTCTTGGAGATTTTGGAGAGATCTGAGGCTGTAGGAGGGTTAGCTGTTGCTGGAAACGAAGGGGGAGCTTCTGGAGGTGTTGTTTTTCCATGTTTCTCAATCCAATCTTCTTGTTCTTGAGGTGAGTGCTTGACCATGGTTGATCTAAGCATGAGATCTCTCTTGTTTGAGTGTTTTCTTTGCTGTTTGTGTTGTTTTGTTGCTTGGGTTCGTTGTTTGTGTGTTTCCCAGTGATTTCCGTGGTAATTGAGTGTGTTTGAGACGGATTCGAGATGATTTGGGAGGAGAGTTCGACGTTCGGATTCGCGCAGATCGTGTCTGCAGATGAGGCATCGATCGACACTCAAGGAGCATCGATCGACACCATTCTGAGGAACATCGGTCGACACTGTTTAGCATCGGTCGACACCCGTATTTGTAGCATCGATCGACACTGTTAGGCATCGGTCGACACCAGTCTTATCCGAGACTTGTTTTCGTGGTTTGATGTTTTGTTGTGTGTTGTTTGTTTTGCTTAAACTTGAGGTTCTCATATGCTTGTGTGTATAACCTAGTAGATGGGAGGACGGCCTCACTAAGTATTTGTGATAATACTTACGCATCTCAATTGTTGTTTGTGGTGTGCAGGTATGTGACGTGGAATCATAGCGATGAGGAGGAGGATGATCTAGGGTCTCGTTTGTGTGTTGTTGTTCTTTGCTATATTGTTTATGATTGGAACCATGGATAGAGTTGTGCTAGGTTGTTGGATAGAATGGTTAGGATTGTTATGTATTGATGTTATATATTGAGTTGATTAATGTTATATGTTTTCCGCTGTGCATGTTATTGGATGTTGGTTTATGATTGGTATTGTGGTTGGTTGGTAATGTGTGTGTTGTTGGTTTAATTAAGTAGTATGGGATGCTTAATTAAATATATTATTTATTATAAAAAAAAAATAAACGGGTCGGGTTGTTTCAATTTCAGTCTCCATTTTTTTTTTTTCTCTAATTTTATTTCTTTCTTCTTTCTTTATTTGTTTTCGTCATCTTTTTGCTTGTTTGTCTTTACTTCTGTCTCCATTTTTCTGTTTTCTCAAATTTTATTTATTTCTTCTTTATTTATTTGTTTTCATCATCTGTTTTCTTGTTTCTCTTTACTTTAGTCTCCATTTTTCTGCTTTCTATAATTTTATTTCTTTCTTCTTTCTATATTTGTTTTCATCATCTGTTTGCTTGTGCTTCTTTACTCTAGTCTCCATTTTTCTGCTTTCTTTAATTTTATTTCTTTCTTATTTCTTTATTTGTTTTCATCATCTCTTTGCTTGTTTCTCTTTACTTCAGTCTCCATTTTTCTGTTTTCTCTAATTTTATTTCTTTCTTCTTTCTTTATTTGTTTTCATTATCTGTTTGCTTGTTTCTCTTTACTTCAGTCTCCATTTTTCTGTTTTCTTTAATTTTATTTCTTTATTTGTTTTCATCATCTGTTTCCTTGTTTCTCTTTACTTCAGTCTTCATTTTTCTATTTTCTCCAATTTTATTTCTTTCTTCTTTCTTTATTTGTTCTCATCATCATTTGCTTGTCGTACTTCAATCTCTTTTTTCTTTTTTTCTCTAATTTTATTTCTTTCTTCTTTCTTTATTTGTTTTCATCATCTGTTTGCTTGTTTCTCTTTACTTCAGTCTCCATTTTTCTGTTTTCTTTAATTTTATTTCTTTATTTGTTTTCATCATCTTTTTGCTTGTTTCTCTTTACTTCAGTCTCCAATTTTCTGCTTTCAATAATTTTATTTCTTTCTTCTTTCTTTATTTGTTTTCATCATTTGCTTGCTTGTTTCCCTTTACTTCAGTCTCCATTTTTCTGCTTTCTATAATTTTATTTCTTTCTTTTTTCTTTATTTGTTTTCATCATCTCTTTGCTTGTTTTTCTTTACTTGAGTCTCCATTTTTTTTCTCTCTCTTCTTTCTTTATTCATTTTCATCTTCTATTTGATTGTTTCTCTTTACTTTAGTCTCCATTTTTCTTTTGTTTCTATAATTTTATTTCTTTCTTTTTTCTTTATTTGTTTTCATCATCTCTTTGCTTGTTTTTCTTTACTTGAGTCTCCATTTTTTTTTCTCTCTTCTTTCTTTATTCATTTTCATCTTCTATTTGATTGTTTCTCTTTACTTCAGTCTCCATTTTTCTTTTGTTTCTCTCATTTTATTTCTTTCTTCTTTCTTTATTTGTTTTCATCATCTTTTTGCTTGTTTCTCTTTACTTCTGACTCCATTTTTCTGTTTTCTCTAATTTTATTTCTTTCTTATTTATTTATTTGTTTTCATCATCTGTTTCCTTGTTTCTCTTTACTTCAGTCTTCTTTTTTCTGTTTTTTCTAATTTTCTTTCTTTCTTCTTTCTTTATTTGTTTTCATCATCTGTTTGCTTGTTTATCTGTACTTCAATCTCCGTTTTTCTTTTTTCTCTAATTTTATTTCTTTCTTCTTTCATTATTTGTTTTCATCATCTGTTTGCTTGTTTCTCTTTACTTCAGTCTCCATTTTGTTTTTTTCTCTAATTTTATTTTTTTCTTCTTTCTTTATTTGTTTTCATCATCTATTTCCTTGTTTGTCTTTACTTCAGTGTCCATTTTTCTGCTTTCTCTAATTTTATTTCTTTCTTCTTTTTATATTTATTTCCATCATATGTTTGCTTCTTTCTCTTTACTTCAGTCTCCATTTTTCTGTTTGAAACAACCCTTCCCGTTTTTTTTTTACCTTAATTTACTAGTGGTCCCATACCCACTAACATCCTAACAATAACTGCGGATAACCCAACAAAACAAATTCCATTAAACCAAAAGAATTCCATCAATCAAATCAATAACCAATACATAAATCAAATAAAGAATTAACCAACAACTAACATCCTACAATGTTCCATTGACTTAATCTAGCAACCTAACAATAGCTAGACCACAATCAATCAAGCCTCTAGAACATCCTCCTCCTCATCGCCTTTGATCCCACGTTCACACTTTTCCTTTACCGCACACCACAAACAACAATTGAGATGCGTAAGTATTATCACAAATACTTAGTGAGGCCATCCTCCCATCTATTTGGGTTATACACACAAGCATATGAGAACCTCGAGTTTAAGCAAAACAAACAACACACAACAATACATCAAACCAGGGAAAACAAGTCTCGGATAAGATGGTATCGACCATGCCCAACGGTGTCGATCGATGCTTCAAGATCAAGTGCCGACCGATCTCCTCAAACGGTACCCATCGATGCTACTCAACAATGGTGCCGACCGATGCTCCTCAGCGGTATCGATCGATGCCTCCTCTGCAGACACGATCTGCGCGAACACGAACGACGAATTCGAATCCAAGCCATCTCGAATCCATCCCAAACTCACCCAATTACCTCAGAAATCACTGGAACAAAAGCAACGAACCCAAGCAACAAAACAACACAAACAACAAAGAAAACACACAAACAAGAGAGATCTCATGCTTAGATCAACCATGGTCAAGCACTCACCTTTTCTCAGAAGATTCTGAGCAGTGGAAACGAAATCCTCAATCCTAGCAAGCTTCCAACTCTTTCCCAGCTCAAAACTCTCAAGAACAGCAAGGAATCTCCCAAATCCTTTCCCAGCTTAAGAACACTCTCTTCTCTCTTCTTTCTCACAAACGGCGATAAAAGACTTTCCCAAACCCTCAAATCGTCCCTTAACACCCTAAATACGATTTAGGAATTTAAATCAAACCAAACCGAACCAATCGGAATTAATCAACCCGTCGAACCCAGAAATTAGTGGTATCGATCGATACCACAAGGGTGTCGATCGATCTACTCCCAAATCACAAATTCTGTTCGCGGATGTTACACTTGTTTTCACTAATTTTATTTTTTCTTTCTTTATTTGTTTTCATCATGTTTGTTTTGTGTCTCTTTACTTTAGTCTCCATTTTTCTGCTTTCTTTAATTTTATTTCTTTCTTCCTTCTTTATTTGTTTTCATCTTCTATTTGATTGTTTCTCTTTACTTCAGTCTCCATTTTTCTTTTTCTTTCTCTAATTTTATTTCTTTCTTCTTTATTTATTTGTTTTCATCATCTGTTTCCTTGTTTCTCTTTACTTCAGTCTTCATTTTTCTATTTTCTCCAATTTTATTTCTTTCTTCTTTCTTTATTTGTTTTCATCATCTGTTTGCTTGTCTGTACTTCAATCTCCATTTTTCTTTTTTCTCTAATTTTATTTCTTTCTTCTTTCTTTATTTGTTTTCATCATCTGTTTGCTTGTTTCTCTTTACTTCAGTCTCCAATTTTCTGCTTTCAATAATTTTATTTCTTTCTTGTTTCTTTATTTGTTTTCATCATTTGTTTGTTTGTTTCCCTTTACTTCAGCCTCCATTTTTCTGCTTTCTATAATTTTATTTCTTTCTCTTTTCTTTATTTGTTTTCATCATCTCTTTGCTTGTTTTTCTTTACTTCAGTCTCCATTTTTTTTCTCTCTCTTCTTTTCTTTATTCATTTTCATCTTCTATTTGATTGTTTCTCTTTACTTCAGTCTCCATTTTTCTTTTTTTTTCTCTAATTTTATTTCTTTCTTCTTTCTTTATTTATTTCCATCATATGTTTGCTTGTTTCTCTTTACGTCAGTCTCTATTTTTCTGTTTTCTCTAATTTTATTTCTTTATTCTTTCTTTATTTGTTTTCATCATCTTTTTGCTTGTTTGTCTTTACTTCTGTCTCCATTTTTCTGTTTTCTCTAATTTTATTTCTTTCTTCTTTTTTTATTTGTTTTCATCATCTGTTTGCTTGTTTCTCTTTACTTCAGTCTCCATTTTGTTTTTTTCTCTAATTTTAGTTTTTTCTTTTCATCATCTGTTTGCTTGTTTCTATTTACTTCAGTCTCCATTTTTCTGTTTTCTCTAATTTTATTTCTTTTTTCTTTATTTATTTATTATCCTTCTTCATCCCTACCCAGTGATAATACCGCTTGAGGTCACGGTACATCTTGGTCGCCCCTGGATGAAATGAGAACTTGCTCGAATGAGCCTCTCAGTATCTCCTGCCTCAAATCCTCACCCTTGGGCACACAGATCCGACCATGCACAAGGATAGTACCATTAGCAGAAACCTGATACTCTGCACCCGCAGCCTTAGAGGCATTCATAAGCCCCTCATCGCTCCCCTGAGCTAACCTCACTCTGCTCAACAAATCCGCTCTATCAGCTGCCTCCAAACCCAAAGGTTCCTGTGAGATAGCACACAAACTCAATGCACTGATCTCCCTACCAATGCCTCCATATCCTGCTCCCGAGCCGAAGCCACCCTCTTCCGACTCAAGGCATCTCGCAACCAAATTAGCTTTACCGGGATGGTAAGCTATATCCAGATCATAATCTGCTACTAACTCCATCCAACGCCTCTGCCTCAATTCAGCTCAGGCTGAGTAAAAATGTACTTCAGACTCTTGTGATCCGTAAACACCTGCACCTTCCCACCATACGAGATAGGATCTCCAAATCTTAAGAGCAAAGATCACCGCTGCCATCTTCAAATCATGAGTAGGATAATTAGCTTCATGCTTCCGCAACTGCCGCGAAGCATAGGCTATAACCTTCCCCTGCTGCATAAGTACACAACCCAACCCCACTCTAGGCGTGCGTATACACAACATAAGGCTCGTCCTGCTCGGGCAGTCTAACACCGGCGTGGTAGTCAACATCTGCTTGAGACTTGCAAAACTTGCCTCACACTCTGGTGACCACACAAATGGGACATCCTTCCTGTAAGCTTAGTCATCGGCTGTGCCATACTCGCAAACCCCGAACAAACCTCCTGTAGTAACCTGCTAACCCCAGGAAACTCCGAATCTCGGTGGCACTCTGCGGCCTCGGCCACTCCCGATGGACTGAATCTTCTCTGGATCCACTGAAACTCCCTCTGCAGAAACAATGTGTCCTAAGAACCCCATCTCACGCTGCCAGAAACTGCACTTGCTCAGCTTAGCAAACAACTTCTGCTCCCTCAGCTTCTCCAACACTGCTCTCGATGTACTGCATGCTCCTCGGGACTCTTAGAATATACCAGGATGTCGTCGATGAAAATGATGACTAACACGTCCAGAAACTCTGGAACACGCTGTTCATCAATCTCATAAACGCAGCTGGCGCATTTGTCAACCCAAACGGCATCACTACAAACTCATAGTGCCCATACCTCGTCCCGAAGGCTGTCTTCCTCACATCTGCCTCATGAATAGGAATCGATGATATCCCGATGCCAAGTCGATCTTGGAGAACCAAGTAGCACCTCTCAACTGATCCAACAACTCATCAATCCTCGGGAGAGGGTACTTGTTCTTCACAGTAACTCGGTTCAAACCCCGATAGTCAATACACAACCGAAAACTCCCATCCTTCTTCTTAACAAACAACACCGGAGCTCCCCACGGTGAACAACTAGGACGGATAAAACCCTTGCCCAACAAATCCTCCAGCTGCTTCTTCAGCTCTGCCATCTCTGCTGGAGCCATCCTGTAAGGAGCCTTGGATAACGGCATCGTCCCCGGTTCCAGCTCAATAGTAAAAGGATCCGACCGAGATGGTGGTGATCCTGCAATGACTGAACACATCCTCAAAGTCCTCCACAACCGGAATACCCCTAACCGTAGACTTCCCCACTGACTCGCATAGATATAGTAACCAGATAAGCCTCACGGCCCTTCTCGATCATCTTCCACCTGAACGGCTGAGATCACGAGACTCCCGATGTCGGTCTAATACCCTGAAAAACCAACTTCCCTCTTGGACGCTCAAACTCCACTCTACCCCGGTAGCAATCCAAATGCACCTTTTACCGATGCAACCAATCCATACCAAGAATGACATCATACAACTCCACTGGACTGATAAGCAAATCCGCTGGCCACGACTCCCCTGCGATCTGAATATCAACTCCTCCAGCTCGTCCAAAACCCTCGGGAACTTGCCTCCTGCAACTCGACAACTCCTGAACGCTCTCCAGATCCCTCGATCCCGCACTCTCGCACACTCCGGAGTAATGAAGCTATGAGAGCTCCAGAATCAAACATAACATGGGACTTAAACCCGCCCACCACAAGGTCCCTACACAAACCTTATGTGTTGAGAACCTAACACTTGACCACAAGCAAAAACAAATATAATCAACTATTGAATTAACCAAGTTCGATCTCGAAGTTATACCCGTGATCGCTCCGCACTAGTGCCACCGGCTCCTGGGTCGAATACACCTGAGACGTCGGCTCGATCCAACCCACCGGCTGCACACCGTGCTGCACAACCTGCTGCGTCCTGGCTGAGCTCCAGCCTGCAACACTGCTACTGCCCTCTCTGCAACTTGGGACAACGAGGCTTGATATGCCCCATCTCTCTGCAGTAGTAACACACTCGAGTATCTGCCCGCGGCTCCGTCGGCGCCACGCTCTCACCTACCCGCTGCTCACCCCTCTGGGGACAGCTAGTCACCTTGTGGTCTCTGCTACCACACCTAAAGCATCTCGCACCCCCATGCCTCGACCTCGCATGACATCAAACTTCCGCTTCTGCCTTGCGCAGGTTTGCGCCCTGCTAGGAACAGAAGACGGCTGAGACTGCTGTGGCTGCACGAAGAACTGACCACAACCACTGTGACCTCAAGTCATCCTCTATCCCAGCTGCAACCTCAACCAACTCCGCTCTCGTAGCATAGCTCCTCACTCTGCACCGAGTCCTCAAATCATCCCGCAGAGCCAACAAAACCTCCGCACCTGAGCCGACTCTGGCTCCCATGCCCTGCCTGCATACCCCACAAGCCGACTGAACTCTGCATCCAGCTCCCTCATGTACGGTCCCCTAAGTCAACCCCAAGAACCGTGCCTCCATACGATCAAGAGCCTCTGAGGAAAATACTTGGAGTTAAACTCCCTCACAAAATCTCCCAAGACATACCCTGCTGCACCCTCCGTGCTGTCACCGAACTCCACCACACACGTGCATCTCCCGACAAGTAAAACACTGCCAGATCCACTCTGTACCGGTCGGGACACCTAAGCGAAAGGAAAATATCCTCCATCCGCTCTCCACTCATCCGCTACACTCGGATCGGTACTCCCGAGAAATACCCTGCTCCCACATGCCGCAGCTGCTCCATCATCCGCACATACTGTGCATCCACTACCTCGGTCCCCGGCTGCACACCTTCCTGCAAACCCGCTGCAGGCTGCACCACTGGAACCTGTCCACCACCCACTGGCGGCACCACTGGATCCTGCCCACCAACCACCGGCGGCACTACTGGATCCTGCCCACCAACCACTGGCGGCACCACTGGACCCTGCCCACCAATCACTGGCGGCACAACTGCTGGAAGTCGCGGCAAAGCCTGAGCTACCTGAGCTAGCAAGTCCATCAAGACATCCTCCCTGCCCGGAGCACCTCCTGTTGCAACCCCCACACCCGGGGCAACACCGTGACCAACACCGTCACCCAAACCAGCCTGGTCTCCAGACACAATAGGATCAGCCTGTGACTCCGCTACCTCCTCACTGGCCATGCTCTGGGTCACACTCTCACTGGCCACAGGAACCTGACCTCGTCCCCGACCACGACCACGACCCCGACCCCGACCCCGACCACGACCACGACCACGCCCGCGACTCGCAGCAACCTCACCTCTAACCATCTGTATCATCCAAGAACAGAAGGCTAAGCAAACAATAATTCTAATACACAAAAACACAACTTACCGTGGAATCACAAAACAGGCTCGAAGAGGATGTTCTAGGACTTCATGCCACACACAATTGCCATTCACACAATCAACTATAGCATGGAATCCTAAACATTAACAGCAAAAGCACAATGAACCCTAGACCTAGAACCGTAAGGGCTCTGATACCAAAATGAAACAACCCTTCCCGTTTTTTTTTTTTACCTTAATTTACTAGTGGTCCCATACCCACTAACATCCTAACAATAACTGCGGATAACCCAACAAAACAAATTCCATTAAACCAAAAGAATTCCATCAATCAAATCAATAACCAATACATAAATCAAATAAAGAATTAACCAACAACTAACATCCTACAATGTTCCATTGACTTAATCTAGCAACCTAACAATAGCTAGACCACAATCAATCAAGCCTCTAGAACATCCTCCTCCTCATCGCCTTTGATCCCACGTTCACACTTTTCCTTTACACACCACAAACAACAATTGAGATGCGTAAGTATTATCACAAATACTTAGTGAGGCCATCCTCCCATCTACTGGGTTATACACACAAGCATATGAGAACCTCAAGTTTAAGCAAAACAAACAACACACAACAATACATCAAACCAGGAAAACAAGTCTCGGATAAGACTGGTATCGACCGATGCCCAACGGTGTCGATCGATGCTTCAGATCAAGTGCCGATGATTCCAAACGGTACCCATCGATGCTACTCAACAATGGTGCCGACCGATGCTCCTCAAGCGGTATCGATCGATGCCTCCTCTGCAGACACGATCTGCGCGAACACGACGACGAATTCGAATCCAAGCCATCTCGAATCCATCCCAAACTCACCCAATTACCTCGAAATCACTGGAAACACAAAAGCAACGAACCCAAGCAACAAAACAACACAAACAACAAAGAAAACACACAAACAAGAGAGATCTCATGCTTAGATCAACCATGGTCAAGCACTCACCTTTTCTCAAGAAGATTCTGAGCAGTGGAAACGAAATCCTCACTCCTAGCAAGCTTCCAACTCTTTCCCAGCTCCAAAACTCTCAAGAACAGCAAGGAATCTCCCAAATCCTTTCCCAAAAGCTTAAGAACACTCTCTTCTCTCTTCTTTCTCACAAACGGCGATAAAAGACTTTCCCAAAACCCTCAAATTCGTCCCTTAACACCCTAAATACGATTTAGGAATTTAAATCAAACCAAACCGAACCAATCGGCAATTAATCAACCCGGTCGAACCCAGAAATTAGTGGTATCGATCGATGCCACAAGGGTGTCGATCGATGCTACTCCCAAAATCACAAATTCTGGTTCGCGGATGTTACACTGTTTTCTCTAATTTTATTTTTTTCTTCTTTCTTTATTTGTTTTCATCATCTGTTTGTTTTTGTCTCTTTACTTTAGTCTCCATTTTTCTGCTTTCTTTAATTTTATTTCTTTCTTCCTTCTTTATTTGTTTTCATCTTCTATTTGATTGTTTATCTTTACTTCAGTCTCCATTTTTCTTTTTCTTTCTCTAATTTTATTTCTTTCTTCTTTATTTATTTGTTTTCATCATCTGTTTCCCTGTTTCTCTTTACTTCAGTCTTCATTTTTCTATTTTCTCCAATTTTATTTCTTTCTTCTTTCTTTATTTGTTTTCATCATCTGTTTGCTTGTCTGTACTTAAATCTCCATTTTTCTTTTTTCTCTAATTTTATTTCTTTCTTCTTTCTTTATTTGTTTTCATCATCTGTTTGCTTGTTTCTCTTTACTTCAGTCTCCAATTTTCTGCTTTCAATAATTTTATTTCTTTCTTGTTTCTTTATTTGTTTTCATCATTTGTTTGTTTGTTTCCCTTTACTTCAGCCTCCATTTTTCTGCTTTCTATAATTTTATTTCTTTCTCTTTTCTTTATTTGTTTTCATCATCTCTTTGCTTGTTTTTCTTTACTTCAGTCTCCATTTTTTTTCTCTCTCTTCTTTTCTTTATTCATTTTCATCTTCTATTTGATTGTTTCTCTTTACTTCAGTCTCCATTTTTCTTTTTTTTTTCTCTAATTTTATTTCTTTCTTCTTTCTTTATTTATTTCCATCATATGTTTGCTTGTTTCTCTTTACGTCAGTCTCTATTTTTCTGTTTTCTCTAATTTTATTTCTTTATTCTTTCTTTATTTGTTTTCATCATCTTTTTGCTTGTTTGTCTTTACTTCTGTCTCCATTTTTCTGTTTTCTCTAATTTTATTTCTTTCTTCTTTTTTTATTTGTTTTCATCATCTGTTTGCTTGTTTCTCTTTACTTCAGTCTCCATTTTGTTTTTGTCTCTAATTTTAGTTTTTTCTTTTCATCATCTGTTTGCTTGTTTCTATTTACTTCAGTCTCCATTTTTCTGTTTTCTCTAATTTTATTTCTTTTTTCTTTATTTATTTGTTTTCATCATCTGTTTGCTTATTTCTCTTTACTTCAGTCACCATTTTCTGCTTTCTCTAATTTTTTTTTTTTTCTTTATTTGTTTTCATTATATGTTTGCTTGTTTCTCTGTACTTCAATCTCCGTTTTTCTTTTTTCTCTAATTTTATTTCTTTCTTCTTTCTTTATTTGTTTTCATCATCTGTTTGCTTGTTTCTCTTTACTTCAGTCTCCATTTCTCTGCTTTCTCTAATTTTATTTCTTTCTTCTTTCATTGTTTATTTCCATCATATGTTTGCTTGTTTCTCTTTACTTCAGTCTCCATTTTTCTTTTTTCACTAATTTTAATTCTTCTTCTTTCTTTATTTGTTTTCATCATTTGTTTGCTTTTTTCTTTTTACTTCAGTCACCATTTTTTTTTCTCTACTTTTATTTCTTTCTTCTTTCTTTATCTGTTTTCATTATCTCTTTGCTTGTGCCTCTTTACTTCAGTCTCTATTTTTCTGCTTTCTCTAATTTTATTTATTTCTTTTTTTATTATTTGTTTTCATCATCTGTTTGCTTGTTTCCCTTTACTTCAGTCTCCATTTTTCTGCTTTCTATAATTTTATTTCTTTCTTTTTTCTTTATTTGTTTTCATCATCTCTTTGCTTGTTTCTCTTGACTTCAGTCTTCATTTTTTTTTTGCTTCTTTCCTTATTCATTTTCATCTTCTATTTGATTGTTTCTCTTTACTTCATTTTCCATTTTTTTATTTTTTTTCTCTAATATTATTTCTTTCTTCTTTCTTTATTTGTTTTCATCATCTGTTTGCTTGTTTCTATTTACCTCAGTCTCCATTTTTCTGTTTTCTCTAATTTTATTTTTATTATTTATTTTCATCATCGCTTTGCTTATTTCTCTTTATTTCAATCTCCATTTTTCTGTTTTCTCTAATTTAATTTCTTTCTTCTTTCTTTATTTGTTTTCATCATCTTTTTTCTTGTTTCTCTTTACTTCACTTCAGTCTCCGTTTTTCTTTTTTCTCTAATTTTATTTCTTTCTTTTTTCTTTATTTATTTCCATCATCTGTTTGCTTGTTTCTCTTTAATTCAGTCTCCATTTTTCTTTTTTCTCTAATTTTATTTCTTTCTTCTTTCTTTATTTGTTTTCATCATCTGTTTGTTTGTGCCTCTTTACTTCAGTCTCCATTTTTCTGCTTTCTTTAATTTTTATTTCTTTCTTCTTTATTTATTTATTTTCATCTTCTATTTGATTGTTTCTCTTTACTTCAGTCTCCATTTTTTTTTTCTCTAATTTTATTTCTTTCTTTTTTCTTTACTTGTTTTCATCATCTTTTTGTTTGTTTCTCTTTACTTCTGTCTCCATTTTTCTGTTTTCTCTAATTTTATTTCTTTCTTCTTTATTTATTTGTTTTCATCATTTGTTTGCTTGTTTCTCTTTACTTCAGTTTTCATTTTTCTGTTTTCTCTAATTTTATTTCTTTCTTCTTTCTTTATTTGTTTTCATCATCTGTTTGCTTGTTTCTCTGTACTTCAATCTCCGTTTTTCTTTTTTTCTCTAATTTTATTTCTTTCTTCTTTCTTTATTTGTTTTCATCATCTGTTTGCTTGTTTCTCTTTACTTCAGTCTCCATTTTTCTGCTTTCTCTTATTTTATTTCTTTCTTCTTTCTATATTTATTTCCATCATATGTTTGCTTCTTTCTCTTTACATCAGTCTCCATTTTTTTGTTTTCTCTAATTTTATTTTTTTCTTCTTTCTTTATTTGTTTTCATCATCTGTTTGTTTGTGTCTCTTTATTTTAGTCTCCATTTTGTCTGCTTTCTTTAATTTTATTTCGTTCTTCTTTCTTTATTTGTTTTCATCTTCTATTTGATTGTTTCTCTTTACTTCAGTCTCCATTTTTCTTTTTTTTTCTCTAATTTTATTTCTTTCTTCTTTATTTATTTGTTTTCATCATCTGTTTCCTTGTTTCTCTTTACTTCAGTCTTCATTTTTCTATTTTCTCCAATTTTATTTCTTTCTTTTTTCTTTATTTGTTTTCATCATCTGTTTGCTTGTCTGTACTTCAATCTCCGTTTTTCTTTTTTCTCTAATTTTATTTCTTTCTTCTTTCTTTATTTGTTTTCATCATCTGTTTGCTTGTTTCTCTTTACTTCAGTCTCCATTTTTCTATTTTCTTTAATTTCATTTTTTTATTTGTTTTCATCATCTCTTTGCTTGTTTCTCTTTACTTCAGTCTCCAATTTTCTGCTTTCAATAATTTTATTTATTTCTTCTTTCTTTATTTGTTTTCATCATTTGTTTGCTTGTTTCCCTTTACTTCAGTCTCCATTTTTCTGCTTTCTATAATTTTATTTTGTTTCTTTTTTCTTTATTTGTTTTCATCATCTCTTTGCTTGTTTTTCTTTACTTCAGTCAAATAGAAAACATCCTCCTCCTCATCGCCTTTGACTCCACGATCACACTTTTCCTTTACCTTCACACCACAAACAACAATTGAGATGCATAAGTATTATCACAAATACTTAGTGAGGCCGTCCTCGCATCTACTAGGTTATACACACAAGCATATGAGACCCTCAAGTTTAAGCAAAACAAACAACACACAACAATACATCAAACCAGGAAAACGAGTCTCGGCTGAGACCAATGTCGACCGACGCTTAAACCGGTGTCGATCGATGCTGTGAACCTTGGTGTCGACCGATGCTTGAAAGGTGTCGATCGATGCTGATACAAACAGTGTCGACCGATGCTCAAATGGTGTCGATCGATGCCATACCTGCAGACGCGAACTACACGAACACGAACGACGAATTCCGATTCCAATCATCCCGATTTCATCCCCAAACTCACCCAAATGACACACAAACCTAAGGGAAACTCGAAAACAACATACCCAAGCAACAAACACCACAGAAAGACAAGAAAAACAGCCAAACAAGAGAGATCTCATGCTTAGATCAACCATGGTCAAGCACTCACCTCAAGAACAGGAAGATTGGATTGAGAAACGTGGAAAACAACACCTCAGAAAGCTCCCCCTTCGTTTCCAGCAACAGCTAACCCTCCTACAGCCTCAGATCTCTCCAAAATCTCCAAGAACAAGCCCAGAAATCTCAGAAACGTTTTTCTCTCTTTCTTTTCACCCAACGGCGACCAACAAGGAGACTCTGAAACCCTTATTTCGTCCTTAGACACTTAACACACGATTAGGGATTTTAATTGAACCAAACTGAACCAATTCGACAATTAATCAAACCCGACCAAACCGGAAAAACATGCATGGTGTCGATCGATGCACCCAAGAGTGTCGATCGACACCCACACCAAAAATTACAAAACTGGTTCGCGGGTGTTACAACTTCAGTCTCCGTTTTTCTTTTTTTCTCTAATTTTATTTCTTTCTTCTTTCTTTATTTGTTTTCATCATCTGTTTGCTTGTTTCTCTTTACTTTCAGTCTCCATTTTTCTTTTTTCTCTAATTTTATTTATTTCTTCTTTCTTTATTTGTTTTCATCATCTGTTTGCTTGTTTCTCTTTACTTTCAGTCTCCATTTTTCTTTTTTCTCTAATTTTATTTCTTTCTTCTTTCTTTATTTGTTTTCATCATCTGTTTGCTTGTTTCTCTTTACTTCAGTCTCCATTTTTCTGCTTTCTCTAATTTTATTTCTTTTTTCTTTCTTTATTTATTTCCATCATATGTTTGCTTGTTTCTCTTTACTTCAGTCTCCATTTTTCTTTTTTCTCTAATTTTATTTCTTTTTTATTTCTTTATTTGTTTTCATCATATGTTTGCTTGTTTCTCTTTACTTCAGTCTCCATTTTTCTGCTTTCTCTAATTTTATTTCTTTCTTCTTTCTTTATTTATTTCCATCATATATTTGCTTGTTTCTCTGTACTTCAGTCTCCATTTTTCTGTTTTCTCTAATTTTATTTTTTTCTTCTTTCTTTATTTGTTTTCATCATTTGTTTACTTGTTTCTCTTTACTTCAGTCTCCATTTTTTTTTCTCTAATTTTATTTATTTTTTCTTTCTTTATTTGTTTTCATCATCTGTTTGCTTGTTTCTCTTTACTTAAGTAACCATTTTTCTTTTTTCTCTAATTTTATTTTTTTCTTCTTTTTTTATTTGCTTTCATCATCTATTTGCTTGTTTCTCTTTACTCCAGTCTCCATTTTTCTTTTTCCTCTAATTTTATTTTTTTCTTTATTTTTTTTCATCATGTGTTTGCTTGTTCCTCTTTACTTCAGTCTCCATTTTTTTTCTCTAATTTTATTTCTTTCTTCTTTCTTTATTTATTTCCATCTCCTGTTTAATTGTTTCTCTTTACTTCAGTCTCCATTTTTCTTTTTTTCTTTAATTTTATTTCTTTCTTCTTTCATTATTTGTTTTCATCATCTGTTTGCTTGTTTCTCTTTACTTCAATCTCCGTTTTTCTTTTTTTCTCTAATTTTATTTCTTTTTTCTTTATTTATTTGTTTTCATCATTTGTTTGCTTGTTTCTCTTTACTCCAGTCTCCATTTTTCTGTTTTCTCTAATTTTATTTCTTTCTTCTTTTTGTATTTGTTTTCATCATTTGTTTGCTTGTTTCTCTTTACTCCAGTCTCCATTTTTCTTTTTTCACTAATTTTATTTCTTTCTTATTTCTTTATTTGTTTTCATCATTTGTTTTTTTTTCTTCTTTCTTTATTTGTTTTCATCATCTATTTGCTTGTTTCTCTTTACTTCAGTCTCCATTTTTCTGCTTTCTATAATTTTATTTCTTTCTTCTTTTTGTATTTGTTTTCATCATCTGTTTACTTGTTTCTCTTTACTTCAGTCTCAGTTTTCTTTTTTTTCTCAAATTTTATTTTTTTCTTCTTTCATTATATGTTTTCATCATCTTTTTGTTTGTTTCACTTTACTTCACTCTCCATTTTTCTGCTTTCAATAATTTTATTTCATTTTATTTTCTTTATTTGTTTTCATTATCTCTTTGCTTGTTTCTCTTTACTTCACTTCAGTCTCCATTTTACTTTTTTTCTCTAATTTTATTTCTTTCTTCTTTTTTTCTTTATTTCCATCATCTGTTTGCTTGTTTCTCTTTATTTCAGTCTCTATTTTTCTTTTTTTCTCTAATTTTAATTCTTTCTTCTTTCTTTATTTGTTTTTATCATCTCTTTGCTTGTTTCTCTTTACTTCAGTCTCCATTTTTCCTTTTTTTTTTTTTTTTTTTTTCTTTCTTCTTTCTTTATTTATTTTCATCTTCTATTTGATTGTTTTCTTTTTTTCTCAAATTTTATTTCTTTCTTCTTTCATTATATGTTTTCATCATCTTTTTGCTTGTTCTCTTTACTTCAGTCTCCATTTTTCTGCTTTCAATAATTTTATTTCATTTTATGTTCTTTATTTGTTTTCATCTTTTCTTTGCTTGTTTCTCTTTACTTCACTTCAGTCTTCATTTTAATTTTTTTCTCTAATTTTATTTCTTTCTTCTTTCTTTATTTATTTCCATCATCTGTTTGCTTGTTTCTCTTTATTTCAGTCTCCATTTTTCTTTTTTCTCTAATTTTAGTTCTTTCTTCTTTCTTTATTTGTTTTTATCATCTCTTTGATTGTTTCTCTTTACATCAGTCTCCATTTTTCCTTTTTCTTTTATTTTATTTCTTTCTTCTTTCTTTATATGTTTTCATCATCTTTTTGCTTATTTGTCTTTACTTCTGTCTCCATTTTTCTGTTTTCTCAAATTTTATTTCCTTCTTCTTTGTTTATTTGTTTTCATCATCTGTTTTCTTGTTTCTCTTTACTTCAGTCTCCATTTTTCTGCTTTCTATAATTTTATTTCTTTCTTCTTTCTTTATTTGTTTTCATCATCTGTTTGCTTGTGCCCTTTACTTTAGTCTCCATTTTTCTGCTTTCTTTAATTTTATTTCTTTCTTATTTCTTTATTTGTTTTCATCATCTCTTTGCTTGTTTCTCTTTACTTCAGTCTCCATTTTTCTGTTTTCTCTAATTTTATTTCTTTCTTCTTTCTTTATTTGTTTTCATCATCTGTTTGCTTGTTTCTCTTTACTTCAGTCTCCATTTTTTTTTCACTAATTTTATTTCTTTCTTCTTTATTTATTTGTTTTCATCATCTGTTTGCTTGTTTCTCTTTACTTCAGTCACCATTTTTCTTTTTTTCTCTAATTTTATTTATTTCTTCTTTCTTTATTTGTTTTCACCAATTATTTGCTTGTTTCTCTTTACTTTAGTCTTCATTTTTCTTTTTCCTCTAATTTTATTTTTTTCTTTATTTGTTTTCATCATGTGTTTGCTTGTTCCTCTTTACTTCATTCTCCATTTTTCTTTTTTTCTCTAATTTTATTTCTTTCTTCTTTCTTTATTTATTTCCATCTTCTGTTTAATTGTTTCTCTTTACTTCAGTCTCCATTTTTCTTTTTTTATTTAATTTTATTTCTTTCTTCTTTCTTTATTTGTTTCCATCATCAGTTTGCTTGTTTCTCTTTACTTCAATCACCGTTTTTATTTTTTTCTCTAATTTTATTTCTTTCTTCTTTCTTTATTTGTTTTAATCATTTGTTTGCTTGTTTCTCTTTATTTCAGTCTCCATTTTTTCTGTTTTCTCTAATTTTATTTCTTTCTGCTTGTTTTATTTGTTTTCATCATCTGTTTACTTGTTTCTCTTTACTTCAGTCTCCATTTTTTTCTCTAATTTTATTTTTTTCTTCTTTCTTTATTTGTTTTCATCATCTGTTTGCTTGTTTCTCTTTACTTCAGTCACCATTTTTCTTTTTTTTTCTCTAATTTTATTTCTTTCTTCTTTCTTTATTTGTTTTCATCATCTGTTTGTTTGTTCCTCTTTACTTCAGTCTCCATTTTTCTGTTTTCTCTAATTTTATTTCTTTATTTGTTTTCATCATCTGTTTGCTTGTTTCCCTTTACTTCAGTCTCCATTTTTTTTTTGCTCTAATTTTATTTATTTATTCTTTCTTTATTTGTTTTCATCATCTGTTTGCTTGTTTCTCTTTACTTCAGTCTCTATTTTTCTGTTTCTAATTTTATTTCTTTCTTCTTTCTTTATTTGTTTTCATCATCTGTTTGCTTGTTTCTCTTTACTTCAATCACCATTTTTTTTTTCTAATTTTATTTCTTTCTTCTTTCTTTATTTGTTTTCATCATCTCTTTGCTTGTTTCTCTTTACTTCAGTCCCCATTTTTCTTTTTTTCTCTAATTTTATTTCTTTCTTCTTTCATTATTTGTTTTCATCATCTGTTTGCTTGTTTCTCTTTACTTCAGTCTCCATTTTTCTGCTTTCTCTAATTTTATTTCTTTCTTTTTTCTTTATTTGTTTTCATCATCTGTTTCCTTGTTTCTTTTTACTTGAGTCTCCATTTTTATTTTTTCTCTAATTTTATTTCTTTCTTCTTTCTTTATTTGTTTTCATCATCTGTTTGCTTTTTTTTTTTTTTTTTTACTTTAGTGAATATATTTATATACATAGAGGTGGAATTGTAGATGAATATATAATACAAACAACTATCGTTTTGTAGACAAAACATATGATATATAAAAAGTCTAAAGTCATTAAATATTTTGACAATTCTAATAGATTATATATATTGATAATCCAATATTAAATGTACTTACTACTTATTTTTCTCCGTACAGGATGTTGGTTATTTATCTAGTTTTTTGGAAAGGTAAAAACAATTATGAGTGAAAAAATACAAACAGATTTATAATCTAAATGACTTCATTAAAAATTTAAAACTTTATTTTTAAGAAAAATCCGTAAACCTTTAGTTAAATCAATAAGCCTTACAAAAAATTCATTCTTATAATAATATATATTTAGTAATTTTAAAAACTACTTGCAAATGGTTGATTATTAAAAATTTGGAACAATTGAAATATTAATATAAAAATGAAAACAATGTTTTCTCAGTAACTTACACATAAATAGGACTGCACTTACATGATTAGTAAATGAATGCAGAGTTTCTCTGAGTGATCTGATCTTAAATATGAAATTTACCAAATATTTCAATGCTTCAATTAAATGGTTAGGATAATTTCTTTTAATATGTATTAATAAATAAAGATAATTTATGAAGAATTATACTTAGTTAAAGATGTGAACATTTGAATAGACAAAACTGTTCAGAAAATTACAACTGTTCGTAAGAGACACAACTTTACAGTTAACATACATTTACAATTTTTCAAAAAGACGCAAAAATATATTTTTTTTGTCAAAAAAGATTAAAAAAAAAATATTTTTATGAAAGTCATAATGAAAAGACACAATTGTTTTTCGCATTTATTCAGCTTGCTATTATCATATGTTAAAAAAGAAAATTAAAAATTTCCCAAAAGAAGAACAAATGTATATAATCCTAAAGACATGTACATTTGAACTAAAAGGAAAGTTGATTGTTACAAAAGAAGAACAAATTATATAGATTACTAAAGATATGAATATTTGAATAGGTGTGATTTTTGAAATCATGTTTAAAATATGATTCCAGGAGGTACAACAAAGAGATGCAAAAACTAAGAGGTACAACAAAGAGATGTTTACACGGTTTAAAATCATGTTTCCAGGAGGTACAACAAAGAGATGCAAAAACTAAGAGGTGTGATTTTTGAAAGATGGGGGTGCGACGAAAAGACACGATTAATAATTTTAAACCGTTGGATTAAAACTGGAACCAATCTCATCCGTTGGATTAAAAGTTGACACAAAAAAGTGGGTTTAAAGATGGGGGTGTAATGAAAAGACATGAATAATATGTACAACAAAGAGGTGTAAGACATAGAGGTACAACAAAGAGGTGTAACACATAGAGGTGTGAAATTAAAATGTGTAAAAATTAATGGATGTGATTTTTGAAACCAGGAGGTACAACAAAGAGATGCAAAGACTAAGAGGTGTGATTTAAAAGGTGTAAAAATGAATGGATGTGATTTTTGAAACCAGGAGGTACAACAAAGAGATGCAAAAACTAAGAGGTGTGATTTTTGAAAGATGGGGGTGCGATGAAAAGACACGATTAATAATTTTAAACCGTTGGATTAAAACTGGAACCAATCTCATCTGTTGGATTAAAAGTTGACACAAAAAAAGTGAGTTTGCTATTATATATAGATGATTTACCTAGTTATGAGCTTTAGCCTATTACTACATTATATAATCAAAGCCCGCTAAATATGTTGTATATTCATAGGAAGATAACCTTATAATAAAAGCCCATCAACTATTGAGCATTGGATCCTCTTATACATTAATTGGATGATAGGGTTCAGAAGATGTTGGTGGTGTAGATAGAATTTCTAAATTTTCTCTAAATTTTTATTTATTTATTTTGCCAAAGTTAGTGATATGGTTTACATGTATATTTTGATCATCAATTCCAGAGTCATAACATTAAGAATGGGAGATTGTAAATATTCATGTTCTACAAAAAAAGTTGTAGTGATACAATATAGTGACCCTACAATTATATATATGTTAATTACATTTTCAATGCTATTTGACAATTGACATAGTGAAATAGACAAGGATTTTATTACAATTCAAGAAAATATTTTACCTGATGTTTTGTTGGTAGACTGGAGGTGTACTGCATCTAGTGATGTTCTAGTGATGTTAAAATGGGTCTATTCTACCCATTTAGACCCTGTCCATTTAAGTCATGCCCGTTTTGGACCCGTTTATACCCTGCCAGTTTAGACCCTGTACCCGTTTAGACCCTGCCCATTTATTTGGTCCGTTTAGACCCGTTTAGACACAAGTTCACTAAACAAACTTAACATGATAATCTCATAATTTCCAATTTCAAAATGCAAAAATAATAAAAGTACTACTACATAGATAAATCTCCTTTCTGATCATAAGGTAACATAGAACCATAAACAACATAAGCAACATATATTCAATGCATGATAGAATCTCCTGATCTTGAACATTCTTCTGAAGTACTCGCTGTTGTGCCAATGTCATCGTTGTTCTCTATGTTACCTATTAAAGATGTGAATTAATTAAAAAGTCACTTATTAAGGAAAATAGTTTTATGTAAAAGTTAATAGTTTAGTTACCTTCATAATCTGCAAAACCACGTAACCAATTACGAGTATAGAGCAAAGCTTGAACGTTCTTTGGAAGCAAACTATTTCTGTAAGGAGTTATGACCCGAGATCCAATACTAAAGACTGATTCAGATGCTACCGTGGTGATGGGAATGCTTAGTATTTCACAAGCCATAGAGGCTAATTCCCCAAGTTGATGCTGGTTGTCCTTCCAAAAGGACAAAACATCCAATTTTGGAAAAGACTTTCTCTCCAATTTTGGCTCTTCTAAATAGATATCCAGATGTGTCTTTGTCTTGTCTACTCCAACTCCGATGCTTTTTTCAAGCTCAAAAATATCCTACAGAAAAGAAGCAACATAAGCAACATAAGCAACAAAAGCAACATTTTTACATTGTCATAATCGTCATCAAGTGGAGATTCATTGACCCAATCATGCGGATTTGGAGTTACTGAAACACTTGGAGAACATGTCCTAGATAAAAATTTTATCCCCGTTTACCCAGTTTGAAGCGAGTGAAATTTCGTATTCTTAGTCCGAAGCTTTTTTATTTTCAAGTACTGAAATGAAATGTGTATAATTTTTGAAAGCTAATCTCAATGTTTTTCAAGAGGTTGTTGGCATAAGAAATTAACAACGTTTCCACTCAGAATCTGTTGTAAGTTTTATTGATTTAAGGGGTTTTCTCTGGTTATACTGCAGGATTGTTTTTAATGTTGGCAAAGAGGACATTTTGGGGACACACGACAAACCAGTGCGCTGCGTTGAGTATTCTTATGCTGCAGGTAGGTTGTAGAGTGTTAATCATGTTTTTTTAATGCTAGTTGCACAAACAATAACACTGACGATTTCTGGTGCTTTAAAGGTTTACAAGACAGTGAACTCTTTTGTTTCTAATCTTTACTTGTATCCGGAACTCAGATATTTTATTTTGAGTTCTTTGGTTATATCTTACTGTGACACATCAATATGTTTTATGTGATGTTTCAGGGCAAGTGATCACTGGATCTTGGGATAAAACAGTTAAATGCTGGGATCCAAGAGGTGCGAGTGGGCCTGAACGCACGCAGGTGGGACCTTACTTGCAACCAGAGCGTGTTTACTCTATGTCTCTTGTTGGACATCGTTTGGTAGTGGCAACAGCAGGACGGCATGTAAACATCTATGATCTTAGAAATATGTCTCAGCCTGAGCAAAGACGGGAGTCTTCACTTAAATACCAGACAAGATGTGTGCGTTGTTATCCTAATGGAACAGGTTAGATGGCTCACTTATTGTTTCTATGGTTAATGGCAGGATCCGGAGTCGCTAATTTTTTCTTCCATATCCAAAGTATATCTTACTCTCAGTTCCTCTTATTCCACATTATTAAATTGAATTTCTGAAATTGAAAATTTACAGGATATGCTCTTAGCTCTGTTGAAGGAACTCAAGGAAGGGTCGCCATGGAGTTTTTTGATCTATCAGAGGCTGCTCAAGCTAAAAAGTATATTTTTCTTGTGTTTTTCTTCTTTTCTATTTTCCAAAACTTTGACTTACAGATGTATTTGAACTTGTCGTCAGATATGCCTTCAAATGTCAGCTAACATGTGATAAGTGGTTCTTGTTGTGTTCGTCACCTCTGTTCTTTTAGGTCAAATGAGATATATCTCACTTCAAATGCAGTCTGTACATCGATACCCCAGAGCATCTTCTTCGTTCTTGTGTACAACTATTTCACTCTCAGATACATACATACTTCTGTATGGATCTTTTGTTTGCAAAACTATTAAAAGCAATATAAAAGGATCTAACTTTACACGAAGTCTTCATTAGGTTATGGTTTTGGCTTAAGCGATGTGAAAACATCCTTAACCAGTCCACAAGAAAGGAAAAATGATGAACATTAACAAAAGCCAACATTAACAAAAGCCAATCTATATACTAAAACTGTTTAAATCCAATCGAACATGTTCCCAAACCAATTTATTTATTAAAACATTTGGTTCAATATGGTTTAAACTGAATTCAGAATTTTATGCGTACACAGTTAAGTGAACCAAAAGAGTCAAAAAAATTCATCAAACTGAGTCCAAACCAAATGATTTGAACATGATACTCGAAAGATATCATAAAGATTACAACTTTCTAATCATTTTTCTCTAGTAAGCCAGATGGATTCACTAAATAAGTCATAGATGCTGTTTGCTGGATTTGGCAAAGTCAAAACTCCACAAGATATCAGCGATTCAAGATTTGCACCGAATGCGCCCATGTAGCCTCTACATTCACTAAAGGCAGTGCTCGTTCTTTTGGTTCTTAAGTCAAACAAAAGGATTGATTCACTCTTACTAATAATACCATTTCTCGAATCAATGAACACAATGCAATTCTCCTTTGCACCCGGAATATATTGTACCGAGCAGCAAAGATTAATCCGTTTTCCAAGAAAGATCACTCGGTCGTTCAAGTCATTAACTTGAACCCACTTCCTCCTCCCTCCTTCTTCGTCATCCAGCCTAAAGACTCTGAACCATGTATACATATGTTCACGATGAGACTCTGTGAGTGGGAACCAATTATACATATCTTTTTCATAACAATCTCCTGGTATGAACCGTTGCACAAGCAACAACTCTTCTCCTGACTTGACGAGATTCTCTTTCGAACACTTGCAAATCGACCGTGTGACCGATGGGATCTCCGAAACTTGCAAAGAGGGTTCGATTACAAAAACATGTCCCCATCCACTTGTATCAACCACATAAAACTTGCCTTTGAACGAAATTATATCTCGACATTTCTCAGGAGAGACCGAAATTTCCGTCCATCTCATGTCAAGGCTGCTATATATCATCATATCGCCTCGTATATCAGCTAGCAATCTGAAATCTCTGCAATCTTCAGTATTCAGTTCAAGATATTCAACTTTTACGGAAATTCTAGCCCATTCAATTCCGGTACGCAAACAAAACTTTACCATCAACTCCAAGTTTGTAAGCTTAATCCAAGGCAACAATAAGTTTCAGTACAAAATAAAAAATAAAAATAAAGAAAACTCATGCATGCACCGTATGTAGTAATAGAGACTCAAAACTAATAACCTGGTAGTAGTAATGAGACAAAGAGACAATTTGAGTGGTAAGAGAGTTGAACAAAAATATAGTGCTTTTGGGCGTGAGACCACCATGACTTGCTAATGGCGACGACATCGACATTGGTTTCCCAGAGTTTCTTCTTTCACGCATCTCTGCCAATAAATAATCATCACCAAACGGAGTTTTGAACCTCACCAGATAAACTGGGATTTTTTTTAGTGTGCAACACTTATCATCGCTATTATTGAACCGAGATTTTCCCCTGTAACGATGCCGATGGTGGACAAACACGGGGATATGAGTTTTGATGCCTAAGCAGCGGGAATCACGCGGGGAAGGAACAACAGACCGCCATGAGCTGCAGACGGATCGGAAGAGGACAATCTCGAAAGATGTCTCTAGACGACCAACAATTAGTATTAGTATGTCTCTGGGAAGCACCGACCAATCTGCCATGGTTAGATTCGATGGGAGCTCGAGAGCAATACTTAAAGAGGTAAAGGAAATTGAAAATTAAGACATAGGAAAAAGAAAGTAGAATTTCACATTAAATATTAGAAACTAAAACTATTGGAGATTTTATTATGAATAAAGAAAGATATCTTACTATATAAAGCCAAAGAAAATGAAGAAACATATCATGGTAAAAAAAATTGTAGTTAATTTATCTTTAATGATTATTTGGATTTTTTACATTTATTATTACCCTATTAATTATTGAAAATCTAAGGGGGGGTGTATTCAACTTGACATTTTAGGTGATTTGTATAAAATGTACAAATCCTATGTTATTCAATCATGGATTTTAAAAAGTCTCCTGAAATCCACTGTTATTGAACTGATGATTTAAAAATTTACTTTAAAATCCATTGTTATTCAAAACAGTTTGTGGATTTGGATTTTAATAAGTTTTAGGGATTCTGGAGGATTTGAGAGGATTTGTTTAAATCTATCAAAATTCTAAATTTCCTAAATCTCATAGAATTCTCCAAAATCATTGTTTCAATACACCCCCCTAACTAAAGCATATAAAAATCAAATATAAAATAGAATATAATGCAAAATTGAATATAATATTTAATTTTTAAAAATAGAGGAAAATAAAGAAATATGTGAAGGAAATGTGTAGTTAATTGACATATTACCCAGTTTAAAATTGGGGGATTCTCAAAAATAGCACCAATTTAAGTTTTTGTTCCAAAACTAGCACACAATCTTAATTATTCCAAATATAGCACAATTTTAATTTTGTGGGAAATTACATAAATAAATAAAAAAATAAAAGGAAGAGGAAAACACAGCAATCGCCTAAGCACAAAACCTAAAAAACTCCACTTAAATTAGAGAGGCTCGGAGGAGGAGGAGACAGTGAATGAAATCGGGTTAATTTTGAGGAATGATGCAGCGAATGAATTCGGAGATGATGATGCCACCAAGGCTTCTCTCTTGCTGTAACGCTTTTCAATCTCAGATCTAAAACTCACGGTAAGATCGATATTTTGGATTCTCGATGTGAAGCTCGATTCTGGAGCAGAGGAAGTGATGAGTTTCGTGGAAGAAAATTTCTTCCCAGAAAATCCATTGTTGCAGTTTGACATTGTCGTTGTTAATTTGCTTTTAGACTATGAAAGAGAATCCTCTTGTAGGTCTGTCTTCTTTGACGTGGGTAACCTTAAAGATCTCATCTTTCTTTATTTTCCTAGAAAGATTCCAAATTTTTAACTTGTGTTGTTCAATTTGTGTGTTTTGAGTTTTGACATTGTTCAAATTTTTGATGAGTTATTAATAAAATTAATTACGGTCTATAGTTTTTGATGTTTTTCAACTTCTCCTTTTGAACAAAGCTACTCTTTTCTAACTCTTTGGGGGTGAGTTAAAAGTGTTACGAGTGTGAGTTGTTTTATACAAGATTGGAGAAGATGGGGGTTTTAGATGTATCAATGGTGGTTTATAAACACCATGTGTGACGTTTGTTCACTTGTAATGTTGTAGGGGTCAAGATTGGAGCTTTAGATATATCGAATGATGTTTTATACAATGTGTGGTGTTTGTTCACTTGTAATAACTTTGTAAAGAGGCGGATTTGGTCAGAAGAATTGGAGCTGCAACAACAATCCAAGAAAGTAAGGACGAGCTGCAACAACACTCCATGAAATTTAGGAAGGATGTCTCGAATTTGAGGAAGACTTTCATTAAAAGGAATAAACAAAGAAAACAGAGCATACACGCCACCATATTGAGTTTTGTTGATAGCTTGCAGAATTCTTTCTCATGTTTTTGTAACTTTAAAAATCATCACCCAACATCCAACCCTCCTTGAAAATTCAGGAAGGATTCCACAGAATTCATGAAATATTTATTGAACTTCAGGATGACTTTCAAAAAGTTTGGATTTCAAGATGAACTATGTTCCTTAATTCAGTTTTACTTTCTCTGTTTTTAGACATGTATGATGTTTAGGACGAGCTGCAACAACACTCCATGAAATTTAGGAAGGATGTCTCGAATTTAAGGAAGGCTTTCATTAAAAGGAATAAATAAAGAAAACAGAGCATACATGCCACCCTATTGAGTTTTGTTGATAGCTCGCAGAATTCTTTCTCATATTTTTGTAACTATAAAAATCATCACCCAACATCCAACACTCCTTGAAAATCCAGGAAGAAATCCACATAATTCATGAAATATTTATTGAACTTCAGGATGACTTTCATAAAAAGTTTGGATTTCAGGATGAACTATGTTCCTTAATTCAGTTTTACTTTCTCTGTTTTTAGACATGTATGATGTTTGTAAAACCTTTTTAGATTGCTTTGGTACTTGTATGATGTATCAACATCATATGTTTCTGTTAGCACTTTATTTTAACTATGATTGAACTTCATGAAGGATTGTCTGAAATTCGGGAAAGATTTTATGCAATTCAGGAAGACTTCCTTGAATCGGACCAGCCAATTTGATTCTCCTTGATGAATACGAATACATCAATCTATGTGAATTCAATATCCATCAAATCATGAACAATAGCCTAATTCTATAATCATTGAATCACTGAATCATCAAATCAGATTTGTTTTGCTTTTACTTTTGATAACATAATTTGGAGTGGTAGATTTTGTCTCTGATGAGATCTGAGTTTGATCCTTCATGGTGGTGTTGCTCTCTGGAGAAGAAAGCCACTATCTAATTCCGGTTACATGTCTGTCTCCACCGCCGCTTCTGGTAAATAAAGGTGTGTTTAATTTCATTTATTGCCTTTTAGAATCAAGAAGACGGTTGCTGGAGGAAGATGATGACGGAGGCTATGATTGTTGGAGATATTGGAGACGACATAACTAGACGGAGAAGAAGAAGAATTAAAAAAAAAAGATATTTATTAATTTAATTTTAGAGGATTAATTGATATAATAAAAAATGCTACTTTTGGAAAATTTGATTGTATATGCTAACTTTGGAAGAAAAACCTAAAATGGTGCTATTCTAGGATATTTCTCTTTAAAATTTAATCTTTTTTATTTCGGCAGTTAGAAATTTAATCTTGTTGGCTAATAAATCTCCAAATAAATATAAACTTCCTTAAAATTTTTAGTATTTGACATATATATTGTTGAAGGACCTAAAAATCCATAACATTAACGATAAATTTTAATTGTTATAGATGTCATCAAATCATAGAGAATTGTAATTATGTTAATTGATTATATCTATCTTGTATACTTATTTTAATAAGAGTAAATACATTTTTTCCCCCATCACAAACTCTCATCAACATCTAATACGAATCACCTGACATCTATAAAAACATATCTAGTCCACAAAAAGAAAAAGAATTGGCTAATTATTTTGATGACCAATACAATTTTTAACATCTCACGTTATGCTATACGTACGTTACAACTTACAAAACAGTAGCCTTGCGATTGGTTTTACAAGTTTACTGCATCTTTAGTTGATCCACTTTACCATACCTATAATTCGAGAAGCTAGTTTTATAATCAAATGTTTTGGTGGAACAACTAACTAAATTGTAGTCTGAAGTGGAACAACACTCCTGAAACAACTTGCCATACAAATATTATTAATATGAGAAATACAAGCCAAATTTGGAGCAACTAATTAAATTGTAGTTTGAGTGATTTTTTTTCAATCTTTTCGTCCAGAGTCCAGTTCCCAAAATTTCACTGTATATAAAAATACAAGCCAGTTCTTGAAAAGTGACAGTAATTAATAGATGTCACTCTTAAAAATGAGTTTGGCATAAAACTATTTATGGAGTGTAAGATCTTGTAACAAACATCTCATTTACCAAGACAATGAGATCCGGGTCGTCACCAATGTTCTAGTACGGGCGCGCGATCTTGCATCTGGGGCTGAAAGTTTTGGTCTTATTGTGTCATCTATCAACGAAATCTTTGGTGTCGATGCTTAGGCCGCTTAAAGAGGTGATTAGACGAAAGATGCCTAACCTTTATCATGATTCTTCACAAGCCAAAAGATTATTTTAACATGGTTGGGATGGCTCACATGACAAGCAACGCTACTAGGATAAGCAAGTCTTGTTAAATCTAAAAGAAACAAACCAAACATATGTGTTTTTTAAATAGTATATTTTTTTTTAAAAGATACGATTTTACTAATTTAGTAGCCATAAATAATTTTCCCTATTTCTTCTTCTTCTGTCAGTCGGAAATTGATATTTATGAAATTGTAATATTAAGAAACCACATTGGAATAGGATTAGCGTTAATTCGAAATGTAACATCTTTCTTTTGTCTAAATATAAATATACAAGAGTGGGCTAAGGTTGAAAATAAAATAAAAACCTAAATTATGTGTGAAACAATGACGATGATCTTTGATCTTCCCCTGGATTTGGTTGAAGAGATACTCTCTAGGGTTCCAATAACTTGTCTAGGAGCAGTGAGATGCACATGCAAAAGATGAAACACTTTATCCAAAGATCGGATTCTATGTAAAGCACAAGCAAGGCATCAGTTTTTGGGGTTCATGGTGAAGGACTTGACGCTTTGTTCAATGAGATTCGATCTCCATGGAATTCTTAGAGAAGATGGTGAAGAGTTCGTTGATCCTTCCCAAGATTCTTCAGTTGGACAAAAGGTTGATAGATGCACTGGTGCAGTGGCAGGATAAGGAATTCTATTTGACTTGCGTTTATGGGGAACCGGCCAAGGATGGAAGAGGGGAAGTATGGGAAAGACTGTCAAGGCTGGGTTGTAATAGGAGATCCCCTTGGCTGATGACAGGAGATTTAAATGAATTGGTAGATCCAAAGGAAAAGATTGGAGGACCGCAAAGAAGGGAGTCCACATGTACAGAATTCAAACAAATGCTGAACGCTTGTGGACTTTGGGAAACAAGACATGATGGTTACCAATCCTCTTGGTATGGGACAAGGAATGACGAATTTATTCAGTGCAGGCTCGACAGAACAGTCGTGAATCAAGCATGGAATGATCTGTTTCCGCAAACTCAGGCTGTATACTTAAAGAAGGTCAGTTCGGATCATAGTCCATTGCTTAATAATCTGATGGGGGAGAAGTGGAAGAAATGGGCAGGTTTTAAATATGATAAAAGATGGGTTCAAAGAGAGGGTTTCAGTAAAATCCTGGATCAATTCTGGAGAATTACTCCAGCTGGTCAGGATCAGGAGATGGTGGCTAAGATAGCAGAATGTAGGAGAGAAATCTCTAGGTGGAAGAGAAGTGTGAAACCTAGCTCAGGAGAAAGAATCCAAAACCTGCAATCTAGTATGGATGCGATCACCAGACAAGCTCCCTTGGATAGGGCTGAGCTCCAACGATTAAAACAAGAGCTAAACAAAGAGTATCATCTTGAAGAGGAATTTTGGAGATCGAAGAGCAGAAATACTTGGCTTAATAATGGTGATCGCAACACCAAATATTTCCATGCTTCAACAAAGAACCGTAGAGCACAGAACAGAATTAAGAAGCTAGTGGATGATGAAGGTAGGGAATGGAAATCCGATGAAGGTATAGGCAGGGTGGCAGAGGCTTACTTTAAGAAGCTTTTTACTTCTGAAGATGTTGGATATCACTTGAAAGAAATGAATGATCTAATCCCTCAGGTGACATCAAGCATGAATGAGACTCTGATGGCTCCAGTATCGGTGGAAGAGGTTAAAAAAGCAGTATTTGCAATAAATCCCTCGAAATGTCCGGGTCCTGATGGAATGACAGGATATTTATTTCAGCAATTTTGGGAGAGTATGGAGGAGCATATTCTTAAAATGGTACGACAATTCTTTAGTTCAGGAAAGATGGAACAGGGACTGAATAACACCAACATATGCTTGATACCGAAGACCTTGTTAGCTCAGAGACTCACCGAGTTCAGGCCAATCAGTTTATGCAATGTTGCATACAAGATCATAGGAAAAGTTTTAGCTGCCAGACTGAAGAAGGTTCTCCCAGAGATAATATCAGAGACTCAGACAACTTTTGTAGAAGGACGTCTAATTACAGACAATATCTTAGTGGCACATGAACTGATCCACGCTCTCAATTCAGGGAAAAAGTGCTCGGAGGAGTTCTTAGCAATAAAGACCGATATCTCCAAAGCCTATGACAGGGTGGAATGGAGTTTTCTGATCAAAGCAATGAGAGCTTTAGGGTTTCAAGAGGCGTGGATCAATCTGATCATGGAGTGTGTGACGACAGTGAGGTATCAAGTCCTTATAGATGGCACCCCCTTTGGTAACATAGTCCCAACAAGGGGTTTGCGTCAAGGAGACCCATTATCTCCCTATCTGTTTGTGATTTGCACGGAGATGTTGGTGAAAATGCTGAAGGTAGCAGAAAGGAAAAAGCAAATTACGGGCTTGAAAGTAGCAAGGAAGGCTCCACCAGTATCCCATCTTCTGTTTGCCGATGACAGCATGTTCTACTGCAGTCAGAAGGATGAAGAACTTGATCAGATAGTAAGGATTATTGATGAATATAGCCTGGCCTCTGGTCAGAGAGTAAACTATCAGAAGTCCATCATCCATTTTGGCAAGTTGATTCCGGAGAACAGGAGGAACGAAATAAAGATAAAGCTAGGAATTGACAAGGAGGGAGGGGACGGTTTCTACCTTGGTTTACCTAAGGCCTTCCAGCGATCAAAACTAGAAACTTTGAGTTATCTCAAAGAAAGATTCAATCAGAAGGTCTTAGGTTGGCAGTCAAATTTTCTGTCTCAGGGTGGGAAGGAAGTGATGTTAAAGGCGGTGGCAATGGCCCTTCCTGCCTTCACGATGTCCTGTTTTAAGCTGCCTAAGATGGTTTGTCAGCAACTGGAGTCGGTTATGGCTGAGTTCTGGTGGAAGAACAAAAGGGGTGGTCGAGGTATGAACCGGAAATCCTGGGATAAACTTAGCAAGCCAAAAAGTGAAGGGGGACTTGGATTTAAGGATATTGAGAAGTTCAATGTTGCTCTGCTGGGTAAACAATTGTGGAGAATGCTGGACAGGAAAGATTCACTTATGGCAAGGATTTATTAGAGCAGATATTTCAGAAAATCAGATCCTCTTAACGCTAAGTTGTGTTATAGACCGTCCTTTGCATGGCACAGTATACTTGAAGCTCAGGAGCTTATTAAACAAGGAGCTAGAGCTGTGATGGGGAATGGAGAGACGATTAACATCTGGCAGGATCAGTGGATCGGTTCAAAACCAGCAAGACCATTGTTCTCAGTAAACAAGGCCACTCCACTCTATCAAAATACCATTTCTCGAATCCAACGTGGAAAGGATCTTTTGGAGGGAATCGGGCGTGAATGGAACACGGAACTGCTACGTGTGATGCTTTCTGAGGAGGATAAACGGTTGGTGGAGGAGCTGAGACCAGGAGGTAGGGCTACTTCCGATGTGTACACATGGGACTACGCCAAGTCAGGTACCTATACAGTGAGGTCGGGCTTTTGGGTCCTAACACAAGAGCTTCTGAAGAAAAATGTAAGAGCAGAGGTAACCCAACCGAGCCTAGATCCCATTTACCAGAAAATTTGGTCCTTGGACATTCCTCCGAAACTACACCATTTCCTATGGAGATGTTTGAGTAACAGTATTTCAGTGGCAGCAAACATGGAGCATATGCACTTGTCAAAAGATGGATCATGTATCCGCTGTCCATCTACCCCAGAAACGGTGAATCATATGTTGTTCCAATGCACTTTTGCAAGATTGGTATGGGCGATCTCTCCAATTGCGGCTCCTATGGAAGGTGTATGGGGAGGATCAGTGTACGAAAATCTTTATGTCGCGATGAACATCCAAGAGGGAGGTGACCAAGGAACTGAGGTAAAATGTCTAACCCCATGGATTCTTTGGAGATTGTGGAAGAATAAGAATGAATTAGTGTATAAAGGGAAAGAGTATGAAGCTCTGGAAGTGGTGAAAAAAGCAAAAGTGGATGCTGAAGAGTGGGCGACAAGAAGAGAGAGGGCTCCTGTGAATAATCCTCCTGCAGGTACCAATAAAGAGTTAATCAGATGGAAGCGACCCACTGAACCTTGGTTAAAATGTAATACAGATGGCTCCTGGCATGCTGAAAGGGAGAATAGTGGTGTTGGTTGGTCACTTCGAGATCAAGAGGGAAGGATAATTTGGATGGGAGCTCGAGCTATACCAAGAGGGAAGAGTATCCTGGAAACAGAAATGGAGGCATTAAGATGGGCTATGGTGGAGCTGTCTAAATTCAATTATAAGAGAATAATCTTTGAGTCTGATTCCCCCCAACTAATGTCGTTAGTGAAAGGGAATCAAACTATGCCTTCGGTAGCTCCTGTTATCCAAGATATTCAGCTTCTAAGCCATAAATTTGAGGATACTATGTTTGAGTTTGTGCACCAGGAAGGGAACAGAGTGACAGATAGAATAGCAGGGGAGGCTTCTTCGTTTACGAATTATGTTCCCAAGTTGTATTCTGTTATGCCAGATTGGGTGAAAAATGTTGTGAACTCTGATTTGTAATTTTAATAGGTGAATGAAAAATAGATGTTGAGAAAAAAAAAAAAAAAAAAAACTGTAGATCACTTTGAGAACTCAGCTAATGCTATAATGATAGGTGTAGTTATAAGAAGTTGACAACCAATTTAAACATTGGGAATGAATTTAACATTCAAATATTATATTTGGAATGAATCTAACATTCAAAATGATCTACTTGAGGATGAAGACATACCGGATCACTAACCAATTTCAAGATGCATCAAAAAGAAGAACTAAATGATCAAATTCTTTTACGATTACTACTTGCCTTTTCTCGTCTTGATAATTTTCTTAATATTATCTGCAATGTTCACAGATGTTCTGATGTTGTCTAGAACATTATTAGTGTCAAATGAATGTTCTCCGAAACAGCTCTTAACCAAATGCAAGAAGAATAGGAGAGCAACGATAGATTGATAGCACACACAAAGTTCAAACACCAAGTTTTGACAAAAGAAAACAGACGGATAGGTAAGACTTGGTACAAAAGAGTTTCAAGCCTTTCAAAAGCACACAACAGCAAACCCAAACAATATCAAAGAAGATGTCACTCAGTACTCCTCACCTTCATCATCCTCTTCATCATCACCTCCCTCGGCACCAACCTCCTCATAGTCTTTCTCCAAAGCAGCAAGATCCTCACGAGCTTCAGAGAACTCTCCTTCCTCCATACCCTCACCAACGTACCAGTGAACAAACGCCCGCTTAGCATACATCAGGTCAAACTTGTGGTCAATGCGGGAGAAGACTTCAGCAACACTGGTCGAGTTAGAGATCATGCACACAGCTCTCTGAACCTTGGCCAGATCACCACCGGGAACAACAGTAGGTGGCTGGTAGTTGATACCACACTTGAATCCAGTTGGACACCAGTCAACAAACTGGATGGTACGCTTGGTCTTGATGGTGCCAACAGCAGCATTCACGTCCTTGGGGACGACATCACCTCTGTACATCAGACAGCAAGCCATGTACTTACCATGACGAGGGTCACATTTGGCCATCATAGAAGAAGGCTCAAAAGCAGTGTTGGTAATCTCAGCAACAGAGAGTTGCTCATGGAAGGCTTTCTCTGCTGAGATGACAGGAGCGTAGGAGGAAAGCATGAAGTGAATCCTTGGGTATGGAACCAAGTTAGTCTGGAACTCAGTGATGTCAACGTTCAAAGCACCATCAAACCTCAGAGAAGTAGTCAAGGAAGATATGACCTGAAAGAAAGAAAGGCAACAGTAAAGCAAGCGCATTAGAAGAGCAGGCACACAAAAAGATCAAATATAGAGAGCATGCCAAGGGAAGGTAGGGTATATATACCTGAGAGACAAGACGGTTGAGGTTAGTGTAGGTAGGCCTCTCAATGTCGAGGGAACGTCTGCAGATGTCATAGATAGCTTCATTGTCGAGGAGGATAGAGACATCAGTGTGTTCCAAGAGTGAGTGGGTGGAAAGAACACTGTTGTATGGCTCAACAACAGATGTTGAAACCTGAGGTGAAGGGTACACAGTGAAACCAAGTTTGGATTTCTTTCCATAGTCTACAGAGAGACGCTCAAGGAGAAGAGATCCAAGACCAGATCCAGTTCCACCACCAACAGCGTTGAAAACAAGGAAACCTTGGAGACCAGTACAGTTGTCAGCGAGCTTCCTGATACGGTCTAGACAGAGATCAACAATCTCCTTTCCAACTGAGACAAGAAAGATTCAAAAGCAATTACAGTCAATAACACTAGATAAGCAAAAATACGAGATCAACAGAGGATATATAATAAGAGAAGAGGGATTTACTGGTGTAATGCCCACGGGCGAAGTTGTTAGCAGCATCCTCTTTGCCGCTGATGAGTTGCTCAGGGTGGAAAAGCTGACGGTAAGTACCAGTTCTGACCTCGTCTATCACAGTGGGCTCAAGATCAACGAAGATAGCACGAGGAACATGCTTTCCTGCACCAGTCTCGCTGAAGAAGGTGTTGAAAGCATCATCACCTCCGCCAACAGTCTTGTCACTCGGCATTTGGCCATCCGGCTACAGATTCACAAAACATTTCACGTCATAACAGATTCACATAGACAGATCTGAATACTCGCAACAAATATACACAAATGTTCATCATATGATTACGGCAAAGCAAAGATCCAAGTCAAACAACAACCGATAGAGATAGATCTAAAATGATAAACTCAAAACCAAACAGATTCTCATTCATCAAACATCTCGGGAATGCAAGATCTGGTTCCTATAACTACAGATCTGAGGGATTCGGTCAAATAATTCGAAGATCTAGCGATATACATTATGTAAATCTCAGATTTGACCTAACCGGTGAGCAGTTTTGATTTACGAGGCAGATCTAAACAGATACATGTAAACGAAGAGAGAGATAAGGAAGAGAGATGAACCTGGATGCCATGTTCAAGGCAGTAAAGCTCCCAACAGGCGTTTCCAACCTGGATACCAGCTTGACCAATGTGGATCGAAATGCACTCCCTCATTTTCGCTAAATCGAAGAAGAAGACGACGAAGAAAAAGAAAGAATCGGAGGCGTTTGCGAAGACGCCTTCCTTAGAGAAAAATAGATCTAGATCTGGTTTTGAGATTTGTGTCGTCGTCCCCTTTGCTGACCACAGTGGATATTTATACAGGATCCCGTCTTTTTAGGTGACCACGAAGGGCGTGAGATGGGTGAGCTGGTGTTGATGGATGACACGTGTCTTCAGAACTGTCAATCTCAAACCGTTCGCTTATTTTTTATTTTTGTCGGTAGCGTAACGCTTTTTATGAGCTGTGTTTTTGTTTTTTTCTAATTTTGAAATTTTGCCGCCTATGCTATTTTTTGATATCTCCCTTTCGTGGCCGTTAACAGTAGTAAACCACTAAACCGGGATAAAAGAACCGAACTCAGAATTGAAATGTGGCAGGCATTTGGGCCTAAACTCGCGGGTTGGTAAGCCCAGTTGAAGACACCAAATTGATCCTTTTTTTTTTTTTTTTTTTTTTTTAATACATACAGTATATATGTTTTCTGATTTTAATCATTTTAATAGGGGTGAAGCGCAGTACCGTCGTGTTGGCTCTGAACTCTGAGTCTCAACTTCTTCTCCATCGACTTCTCCTCGCCGGCGAGTGGTAATTTTCTTCGATTCTTCCTTCTCTTCGCCGGTAACTATAGTCGTTGCTTTGGGCTTCTATTCGAATTCTGCGATTGACTACAAGCAACTGAGAACTGTTCGAAGTTTTGGGATATTTCCTCATTCCTATTGTTCTGATTAGGGTTTTGTTATCGTTTTTTGAAAATTCCGTATCTTCTGAGGTAGAACTTGATTGAATGAGTTAGTTTCTAGTCTCATTTCTGTGTAGACTATTCTGATTAGGGTTTTGTTATCGTTTTTTTTGAGAATTCCGTATCTTCTGGGGTAGAACTTGATTGAATGAGTTAGTTTCTAGTCTCATTTCCGTGTAGACTAGTTGTAATTTACATGTAATCTGCAAGTGTGAAACCTAGAGTTGGAATCTTTAAGCTTCTGATTGATCAGTGGATCATTTGTCGATCAATTATCCTCATTTTACGGCTGATTAAGTTAGACAGCATGATCAGATTAATTCACGTCATCTTTTCCTATTTTTGTGGTTGTGATACAGGTCTAGTGTTTTTTCCCATTTTTTTCTTTTGGTGGATCTTCCACTGGTGGCACTGAGGCTAATACTGTTGGAAGATGGCCAATAACCCTCAGTATCCTGGCATTCAGGTAGGCAATAAATTAACTACTGAGTGTGGGCACTATTTTTGTCCTTTATCTGTTCTCGACCCTTTTATTCCAATACTCTTTTACCCTGTCTACCTTGAGGCCACTGGCTTTGGTTTAATTTCTAAATGCCTCCAGACATTTGAATTATGATATTTGGTATTTTAGGATATTCATTTTGACATATTGAGTATTCATGGCGCCTTCAATTGGTGTTTTTCCTCATGGATTAACAGACTTGTGAGCATGTTTTCATTATGATTTTTCTTTTCATTGTGTGGATAAGAAAGAAATTAAAGAGCGACTTCTATAACATTAGCCTTTAAATGTGCACTATATTTCTGAGGGTTCCCATCTTTTCTGATTTTCCCCACCATTTTTATTCTTATATGTACATCTAATTAGCATTTTGTTTTTCTTTTGGAAAGCCATTCCAGCATCCTAATGCGAGTTCCTTAGAACCACCCCGAGGCTTTCCTCCATCTATGAACTTTCAGGTAATGTTTATGTCTTACATGTATATATGAAGACTACTTGTCAGCTCAACCCTTAACATGTGTTTTGTATATTTTTTTTTATTCCAGTTTCGTCCTACCATGCAAGCTCCACACCCTGATCAAGTTACTCGATTGTCTTCTCATAACTTTCAATCTGTAGGAAGAGGTGGCACAATTATGAACATTGGATATCCACCTCAATCTTATGCACCTCAGTTATTACAATCAATGCACCATTCCCTTGAAAGACCTAGCCAATTAAATCAGGTGCAACCTGTGCCACTTGGACCCCCATCTCTAGTTTCGCAGCCAAATGTGTCAATTTCTTCTGGTGCCTCCATGCCTCCGCCTTATGTACAAACTCCAGATACTAGTATGCCTGGCTTTGGTGGGCCTAGGGCACTCTTTTCTTATCCGGTAAGGGAAGGAAGATATTTTTGTATTTATGTTAACACAAACTAAATCTTGAGTTTCTAACTCTGTGAACCAACCAAACAGAGTGCAACATCTTACGAAGGTTCGAGGGCACCAACTCAAGTCACTGGACCAAGCAGTCATAGTCAGGCACAACAGAGAGCATCTATCAGCCAGACAACTGCACAATCTTCAATCATGAATCCAACATTTGAACAACCAAAGGTTTATACCATGTCGCTTTTTGCAACTACCTTCTGGACTGTTTGTGGTTGCAATACTAATCTATATATACTTTTGTGACTTAAAGGCAGCTCTTTTTCAATCTATACCTTCTCAAGAGGCTCTAACAGATTGGGTTGAGCATATCTCTCCGGATGGAAGGAAGTAAGAATTATAAGTACTGTGACTTTTATTTATCCTGTTTTAATTGTTTTACTTGCGTTTCTCACATATGATGTTAAGCTAAATTATAAACATTGTAAAGAGATAAACTGCTCGGAATTTTGAAGCACCCAATTAGGTTGTGCAAGACGAACTCTGGAATATTTTTGATAGTTTGTGTAGTAGTTTCTATATATACCATTGTGTAGAATGAGGAAATCACATTATTGACTAATGCAAATGATAGTTTCTTTATTATTGGATTTATGGAATTGTTTTTGTTCTTTGAGGAGGTTTTTTACTGTTTTGTTAATGTTTCTTAGTAATGTAATTTTGATGCTTTGATTTCGGTAAAAACTTGTTTAATAAAATTGTCAGCCTGTTAAATATAATGTTATGTGGTCTGTTCACTCAGTGAGCCTATCTCTTGCTTTCTTTTATATGAAGTCTGTCAAATTTTGATAATAATTTGCTTAGTTGTTCTTCTGTCTGGACTTAGCATGAAAATATTGAACTGGTGGCTTATTACCAAATATCAAGCGCAAGTTTTATAATCATGACATCTGTGATATTTATAAGTTTGATGTGCTGAAGTCACATATCTTTTCTCTGGGCATCCGGGTTTATATCTATTTTTGCTGCAGCTAACGTGTTTGATGTTTGTAAATTTATTTCCTGTCTCTGTTTCCTGATGATTCATTGTCCTGCATCTTTTGCAACCATTGTGTATTTCCCAACCCCAACCATATGGCACATTTTGTTCTCATCATTTAGTTTGTAAAATGAATTTAGCTCCATGTTTCCAGGTTTAAGAGTATATGGTTTATGACATTGATTTTTTGCTTGTTGTAGATATTTTTTCAACAAGAGGACAAAGCGGTCCACTTGGGAGAAGCCTGTTGAGTTGATGACTCTTTTTGAGGTGAGTTATTTTGGATCTTATCTGTTTATGTATCTATTTGTGGCCTTTCAAATCTCCCGAAGTTCTGTTAGCTAAAGAAATGTAGTTTCAGAAAATGACCTCCTCATTCGGATTTTTAAAGCTGTCTTGTGCCATGTCATTCCATATATTACTTACTAGTGGCCATTGTACCTTGGTTTGAGGTGGACGTGTTGTTTTCTTTAATATGAACGTAAATATGAGCTTATATCTAGAATTTCCAATGGTGCAAGCTTGTGTGATATAGGTGATAGGTTTACACAAAAGTGACAGCATTGAAATACTGTGGATTTCTTACATTTGCTCATCTTCTGCTGAAAGGGATTAGGGATATAGTTCATGTCTCATCTAGATATTTTCTTACCCTAGATGAAGTCATACAGAAGGATAGCTTTCAGTGTCTGTTAATTTTGACGTTCAGATATTTTCAGCAAGAACAATTGTAATTATTCTTTGTGGCTAATATTCAATTCAATGTTATGTGCTGGTTAACAGGACCATTATTCTTTCTTCCTTTCTTATTTTGTGATCTGAAGCAATGATAAACCAAGAATGTATTGAGTGGTATAGTTAATGTATAGAATGTGTATTCGCTGATACAGAGAGCAGATGCAAGAACGGACTGGAAAGAACATTCAAGTCCTGATGGAAGAAAGTGAGTGTGCAACTAAAGTTCTTTTTAGATTAACATACAATTGATGAAAATTAAAAAATCTCTGTCTGTAGCTGCTGATGTTGTATCTTTCATATGATTGCAGGTATTATTACAATAAAATTACCAAGCAATCAACATGGACGATGCCTGAAGAGATGAAGGTTTCTCTTGAGACAGATTATTGTCTTTTCTTACGTAATTCTGTGTTCTAATTTCTGCGTTTTCCAATTGTGTAAATTTTAAATCTTCTTGCTAGATTGCGCGTGAACAAGTAGAAAAAGCATCTGTTCAAGGGCCTCATGCTGAAGGCATTATTGATGCTTCTAAGGTGCTGTCTCGCTCTGATACTGCATCGACTGCAGGTCCTACTGGTCTACCAAGCCAAACGTCAACCTCTGATGCCAGTGAGAACCTATCTCTTTCTTCTGATTTGAAGCAGCCAGCTTCAGTTCCTGGAAGTTCTTCTCCAGTCGAATTTGTTGATGGAGTTCAGATGACTGCAGATAAAACATCACCATTGTGTGATATTGTAGAAACTGATGGTCCTTCTGTCACTGTGACGAAAACTTCTGCTGCTACATTGTACTGACAGTTGTACCATTTTTATCTCCCTTTTTCTTTGATGCCATTTAGTTTTAGTTGTGAGAATCTCGACCTAAATAAGGTTCTATTTACTATCTTTACAGGGTTAAGAAGGATGAAATTTCAGTCGGGATCAGTGGAGATTCAGATGACATGTCAGCCAAAAACACAAATGTATTTGAAGCTAAGCGATGAACATTTTTTGTTAGCATGCATTTCTTTTGTATCCGCTTATCATAATTGTTCATCTGCTCTCTAGGAAGGTAGTGAGACTGCACCAAACGAAAGCCAAAAACATATGGTGGAAAGTGAAAGAGTTGAGAGCCAACCGGAAGAAAAACAAATTCTTCAAGAGAATTTTTCTTGTGACAATAAATTGGTATGGTTGGTTTTATGTCACGAGCATAGTTTTGGTCTTATCTGTTTGCATAAATCTATTTTACTTTATTTTATAGGAACCTGGGGATGTATTCAAATCACTTTTGAAATCCGCCAATGTTGGATCTGACTGGACATGGGAACAGGTGGTACAACTTTTGCTATTAGCTGTTCTTTGACTCTTTGAGCATGTGTCTAAAGTTTCAGATGGTTTCTATCGCAGGCCATGAGAGAAATTATTAATGACAGAAGATACGGTGTGCTAAGGACTCTTGGAGAGCGGAAACAAGCCTTCAATGAGGTTACCTCTTTTTATCGCATACCCTAAAACTAGCAAGATTTTCAGAAAAAATTAAAGACTGTTTAGATGTTTAGATATAGCAGTCACATTCTTCTCCAGGTTTGAACAATGACGCTTAAGTGGTACATTTGGTCATAGATGTTAATTGTGTTTGTTGGACTGTTTTTTGCTGATTCAGTTCTTAGCACAAATGAAAAGATCAGCTGAAGAGGAAAGGCTAGCCAGACAGAGAAAACGGTATGATGAATTTAAAAGGATGTTAGAGGTAAGTTGCACGTCTGCTGTTGCATAATAATTCATTTAAAGATATTTTGGAGTACGGAAATTCACCTGCATGCCATTTACCGTTGTTTTGAACATTGATGTTTTTACCAGGAATGTGTGGAGCTTTCCCCTTCTACACGGTGGAGGTTTGTTCTCCAGAATAATTCTGATTACAATTCGTGTTTTCTCCTCTTTGAGAAATAGAATTCTTATAGTGCAATTTCTTTTGTGATATGATGTTCCTTTTTAATCCAGCAAGGCTGTGACAATGTTTGAAGACGATGAGCGTTTCAAAGCTCTTGAAAGAGAAAAAGATCGTCGTAATATTTTTGAAGATCATGTCAATGAGCTGAAGGAGAAGGTATTTAAGGGTGTATATATTATGAATCTTGTGTTGTTTGAAAAGTGACCACATTTTTGTTTCTCTCATGTCTTTTTTGTTAGTATGCATGTACTTTTTACCTTAGTTTTCCACTGGAAATATGTTCTTGTAGTGGTCACTGGAGACATTTTCTTAATCCTTCTAACTTTGTCATTCATTTGAAACTCCATATCTGTACATTTTTATTTATATACAAGTATGTATCTTCTCTTGAAACTTGAATTTCATTTACTACATGTGTTTATACTCTTTATACTTGCGATGATGCATTATCAAATTGTTTCTGTTCAGAGTTTTGGCAGTTTATTTATTTATTTATTTGGGTTCTGTTGTTCTTAATGTGGTTAATTTTATTAGGAGCGGGTGAAAGCTCTTGAGGATCGCAAGCGGAACATAATTGAATACAGAAGATTTTTGGAATCTTGCAATTTCATCAAGGTTATTGTCCCTCTTATTTATTTTTTTATATTCCACGATATGTTGTGCTAATTCATTCTGACTCAAAATTTTCTGTCTGAAGCCTAATAGTCAATGGCGCAAAGTTCAGGACCGACTAGAAGTGGATGAACGATGTTCACGCCTTGAGAAAATTGATCAGCTGGAAATCTTTCAGGTTATTTCATCGATTAAGAACTACTTCCCATTCCACACTTGGCTAATTTTAATTGTTGTACAGGAGTATCTGCGTGATCTGGAGAGGGAAGAAGAGGAGAGACAAAAGATACAGAAGGTACTTCAGTATCAGGCCTTTAGTTGACATCTATTAGTTTGCTATATTGGACATTATGTCATTATATCTGTTATTCATGACAACAGGAGGAACTCAAAAAAGCAGAGCGAAAGCATCGTGATGAATTCCGTGGGCTGATAGATGAACATATTGGAACAGGAGAACTTACTGCCAAAACCAGTTGGCGTGATTATTTAGTGAAGGTAAAAAATTGTGTTACCTAGAACAATAATTCCATTTTAAGTATTGAACTAGTGGTTTTGATACAAAATGAACCCTACATCTCAGGTCAAAGACTTACCAGTATATTCAGCAATTTCGTCGAATTCATCTGGAGCTACTCCAAAAGACTTATTTGAAGACGCTGTTGAGGATTTGAAAAGAAAGGTAGTAGATTCTTCTCAATAGTCTTGTTCATTTCCCAAAATATTATGAAAGTGACTGTTATCTGTTACATGATGAACAAACTGCTATGCGGTCTCTAGACTTTTTCCTACTTAAAAGATAGTAATTTTTTTTATTAAGTAGCTCTGGTAGCTATGACAACAAAACGTAGTTCTGTTAGATTTTTTGCTAGGTTTATGAGTAGTGGGGTTTTCTGTTTCCATTTCCTGCTTATCTTGCTTGTTTAATCATTTTTTCTGTCCCTTAGTTCCTGAATTAACCACTTGTTACATGTCTTCACAGTACCACGAGCTCAAGTCTCAGATAAAGGATGTATTGAAGTTGAGAAAGGTACTTGATTTATTTCTGCAAGCATTTATGGATTTTATTTTGTGATTAATAATCCCGATTTATTTCCAGGTAACATTATTCGGGGGATCAACATTTGATGAGTTCAAGGTTTCAATTTCCGAGGATATCAGTGTCCCGCCTATTTCTGACCTTAAACTAAAGGTCTGTAGATCTTTGCCTTGACTTTTAATTTTTCATTTCCAGATGTTGTGTGAAGTTACGCAGTCTTCTTGCTTCTTAACACATAAACTAGTTTAAGCACAGTAAAGCTGAGCTCACTAGTCACTGTAGTGCTAGCATATTCTTTTATTGAAACTTTGAATGTCTCAATTGAATATAACTGCAAACTATTTGTTTTGGTGATGCTTCTCAGTTAGTTTTTGATGATTTGCTGGAAAGGGCAAAGGAGAAGGAAGAAAAAGATGCCAGAAAACAGACACGGCAGACTGAAAAATTGGTGGATATGCTTCGCTCCTTCAAGGTGTTGAATTTATTTGGTTTGATCTTATATATTTATGTGATGGGTGAGCTTTTGGGTTGTGGTGTTGCTTCTCCCTGATTATTTGTTTTGGTGCAGGATATAACTGCCTCTTCATCCTGGGAGGAATCAAAGCATCTCGTTGAAGGTAGTGAAAGATGCCGGTACGTTTTTCATTTATTCTAACACTTCATGCTCAAGTTAAATGAGTCATGACTGGTTCCTCTTCGTCTGCTATATTTAAGTCTTCAAAGTTCTAACTTCCGTTCTCATATGCCTCTCTTAACTCTATCACCAAATTGTCTTGTTGTCCAAATAGAAAACCAATGCTTTCAAATATGGTTCTTATGTCGATGTTGCACCAACCACCAAACACGTTTTCTTACCTTACGGGCCCTTTTATGATTCAGATGACTATTTTACTCTGCTAAGGGGTTTGTGCTTTTTGAAAGCAGATTTCGCCGAAATGGCTGTAATGCAATTTTCCACCTGATTTCGTAGTTCAGGCTGGTTTCATGTTGCCAAATATTGGTCTTTTGCTTAATGTTAGGAATTGAATCCTTTGGGTTATGCAATTTATGACCACTCTTCTTCCTCAGCCTATGCCTTTTATTTTGTCTCAAGGCCTTTTACCAGAGGACTTAGCTGCTTGCTTACTTTATAGATTTCACATCCTTCTTCTTAATTCATGGTATAATTGTGCCCTTTCTAGTATGGTTATTGTCCTTTGTTTAATACTTCTGTATATGTAGTACTATTGGCGATGAGAGCTTTCGGAAGCATACATTCGAAGATTATGTATCACACCTCAAAGAGAAATCAAAAAGGATCAAACACAACAAGAAGGTAATGGTGAATTAATGTTTGTGAAACAGTCTGCTCGAGTCTAGTATTTAACTTTCATGGTGGAACTTTCATAAGACTTCGTTTAGTGTGTCAATCTATTGGAGTCAATTGCAGACTGTAAGAGAAACTTTACGGTATTGAGAGTCTCTGCCTGTCGTAGCTGCTATCATTATTGCGTACTAAAATACTTCAACTTTTGGCTATAAATGATTAAACTATTACATACTGATGCCATGTCCGCAAAAGCTCACAGGATGTTATATTACTACAGGTACCTGAGGATGTGAGAGAGGAACATGACAAGGGGAAAGATAAGTACGGAAGAGAAAGGGACAGAGTCCGAGAAAGAGACAGTGAGGATCATCATAAGAAAGGTGCAGCTGATAATCACAACCATGATATGCATGAACCCCATGGAAGAGAACGTAGAAGATCAGGAAGAGATAGCCATAACAGACATCGAGAAAGACATACTAGTGTGAAGGAAAATGACACAGACCATCTCAAAGAATCCCATAAAGCTGGTGGTGGCCACAAGAAATCAAGACAACAGGTACATTAAATCACGTTAGTCTCCATATTTTGAAGGGAGTGATGCGTACAAATAGAAAATAACCGTAGTATAGATTTATATTTCTGTCCAGGTTTTAACAGACGAGAAACCTATAGAGTAGACTGTGGCATAGTATTATTTGATATCTCTCTCAGTGACAATCAGTTTAGTATTTGGTTTGGTTTCAGAAATGCTGCTTCTATTTGAAAAGCTGTCTTGAATCGGGTCCAAAACCATTTGACGTAAACATGTTTTTTTCTGTTAACACATTGTTGATCTCTTGAACGTAGTTATAAACACACATGATTTAGCTTCATATGGTTTGTGTCAAGCTTTTTAACCTCGGAGTTTTCTTGAAACTGCAGCGAGGTGTAGTCCCTGAAGCAGGGGATGACGGCAGGGAAAAGCGGCGTAGAAAAGAAGAAGAGAGTGAGAAAACAAAGGAAGAGGAGCTTGAAGATGGAGAATGTGGTAGGTATTGAGAATCTTTACACCTAGTTAATATCGCACTCCCATGTTTGGAGATGCTTAGGCTTGGAATTTTCTTGGATTTGAGGTTTTTGAAACCGTTCTCATCATAAACTTTTTTGTTATGACCATTATGATAAGCTCCAGCTTTAACGTAAATGACTAATGAGGAACGGGTAAGTAGGTGATTTCACTTATTTTTTTTAATTCTTTTGTTACCATTTTTTGTTAAATTTATCATATTATGTGTTGAAAATTTGAAACTAAATTTACATATAAAGTAACCCCTTATATAACCCATTCATTTCATAAAGGTCTTCTATAACGATATGTGATTTTGGACATTTTTTTTTTTTTTTCTCATAAGTGTTTGTCTTTTATGTAACTTAAGTGTTGCAAAGGGTTACAACAGTGGAAAACTCCACTTACAGAACTTGATAAGCTAATGAGCATTACATCATTGGATTATCAAACGAAGATAGATAATCTCCTTTTCATCTACTCAAAAGTAAACATCTTCATAATCATCTTCAAGTTCTCTTTCAGATTTTGGACATTTTATGTTTCGTTTTCCAAACTAATAATTGAATATTTTTCTACTAGTAGTCCAATTCCGAAGAACTTGTAGGATTAGGAATGATCTTTGTATTTTAAGGAATTTGAAATTTTTTCTTAATACTAAAAGAGAAAGAAATTATGAGAGAAAAATGTAAAGTGGATGGTCTGTTTGTTTTCTTTACTACTATCATTTAAAAATATATAACTCCTATATATTATTAGAGAAGTACTCTAAAAAAAAGTTAAGGTGTCGCGCTCTAAAAGCCCATGTATCTTTTTTAATAAATGGATTTATTTCTCATTGTTATTTACATAAATATTGTGAACCAATGTTTTTTTCTATTAGCTTTTAAATATGAAAGATTTAATCAACTATTAAATCCGAAAATGTATTTAATTATCATTTTCATAACCTATATATTTATTAAAACTCAATTACATTTCAAAAACAAGAAAAAAATTTATTTATTTATTTATCACTTTTATTAATTTTCTCATTGCATTTTTAAACGTAGGATTACTTTAAATTAAATCAATTAGTTTAAAAATATTGCTTTATATATTTAATGCTATAGTGATAGAAATAATAATGTGAAACAGAAAATATGTGAATTTGATTTTTAGAAACACAAAAAGACATAAAAACTTTCTACACCACTTTAAAATTTTTTTCCAAGATCAAATATTTCACGGGTGAAACATATTTTATAAAAATAAACGAAAAGATTTTATTTACATATTTTTTCTTATACAAACGAATCATAAATCTCAAAAAATAATTTTACTCATAATATTTTATTTAAATCGATTGATTCCGCACATAGTGCGGGTTGGTACCTAATTTTAATAGTAACAAGGATTGAAAATGGTGAAGATTTATGGGAACCGATCAAACTAATTCACTTTAAACTTTACTAGATTCGAACTTCCACGTATGTGCGGGATTAATTCAAAACTATGTCTCTATAGCCATGCATGCAAAACTATCAAAATAGATATGATGTAGTGGTTTCCATGTATGATATAATTTTTGTATGATGTAGTGGTTTCCATCATACATGCAAAACTATGTCTCTCTCAAAACAAAGTTGTTCATGCATGTATGATGTATCTAATAATTCAATTACAAAATGAGAAATGTAACAACCCGTCCCGTGGACCCCACTAACCCACCGCTAGCTGCCCCAACGGACCGTCCGTGAACCCTGCTAGCCCACCGCTAGCCGTCCCAACGGACCCCAAGCTAGCCATGCAGGGCATCGATCCTAACCCACAGGTCAATTGGTGACAGCTTGTCCTGTGGGAAGGTTTTTAAAGGGTGGAGACCAGGGTTCGAGGAATGCCTGGCGCACCAATAACCTACTGGTGGATTTGGATATCCACAGTGATGGGTTAGGATCGATGCCCTGCAGGGCCAGCTTGGGGTCCGTTGGGATGGCTAGCAGTGGGCTAGCAGGGTCCACGGACGGTCCGTTGGGCAGCTAGCGGTGGGCTAGTGGGGTCCGCAGGACGGGTTGTTACAATAAAAATCGATTTTTATGTGACAACCGCAGATCAATTGGTGATAGCATGTCCTGTGGGAAGGTTGTTAAAGGGTGGGGACCAGGGTTCGAGGAACGTCTGGCACACCAATAACCTACTGGTGGATTTGGATATCCACAGTGATGGGTTAGGATCGATGCCCTGCAGCCAGCTTGGGATCCGTTGGGACGGCTAGCAGTGGGCTAGCAGGGTCCACGGGCGGTCCGTTAGGAAGCTAGCGCTGGGCTAGTGGATCCGCGGAGGGGTTGTCACAGAAAACGTAGGTGAAGTATTAAAACAATCAACGTTAAATTATATTTTTCAAGATTTCCACAATTAAAAAAAAAAACAAAGATAAATTCTACATAAAAAACAAATTAATAGCAAAATTGTTTTAAAAACCGTAAGTCGTAAACCCGCGTATAGCGCGGCTATTCGTCTAGTTATTATGGAAACCACTACAAACGATTTCCTAAAATAATGATAGTTATTATTATTTTTATTTTTAATTTCGTTTTTTTTTTTTTTTTTTTTTTTTTTTTTTTTTAAATCAAAATCCAATCCAATCAATATTAATCTTAGAAAAAACCCTAATAGGCGACGGCGATGGCGATTTGGTTCCCAGAGATCTGATTTGATCTCCGATGTGTTTCTTTCCTTTGGTTGTGTCTTCGGTTTGTTATGGTTGTTACGATGATTTGATGGGGATCCTCTCGGTTCTACTCTGCTCGATTCTTTCCTTACCTTGTTTGCGGATTCGATTTTGCATTTGGGGAAAACTACGGAAACTTATGATCTCTGAGTATTCTGGATCGTATCTTGTTCTTTTAGAGGATTCTCATTTATGTGGATTCCTAATCATTTGTCTAGATTTTGGCGAGCGATTGGATTTGTCAGGATCGCGGATCCGGATTGAATTTTTGGTTAAGGGAAACGATTCGTTTTACTCTATTCGTCGGGGGGATTTTTCGTATCTGCACTTTTACGGAATTGATGTTTTCCGTCCTCAGTGGGATTTGATTGATCGGGTGAATGATTTGGTTGCTTGGTGTGAGGCGGAAGATCAGTGGCCTTCACAGGTGTATAAATGGATTCGTCCTTCGGTTGGAAAGTTTCATCTCACTCTTTTCTCTTTGGCTTCTCTTACTACTCATCGAGCTCATTCTCTGTTTCATTGCGCTTTCGCGTTTTTTCCTTGTCTTCCCATCATGTCTCAAAGCTTGGTCCTTGGTCAGAGCTCGGTTACCAGAACTGCCGTCCCTGCGGTTGTGAAACGTAAGGTTAAGATTCCGTATTTCGATAATACAGCGTTGATTGAGGGCTATTCCAAGACGGTGATCGGCAGATGTATGAATCCTCGTTCACAGGATATTCAGATGCTTCTGTTCATGTTCCCGCGTATCTGGCATTTGGAGGGGAAGGTTGTCGGTGCAGACTTGGGAATGGGGAAGTTTCAGTTTGACTTTGATGATGAAGCGGATATCATTGAGGTGTTGAAGATGGCTCCGTTCCACTTCGATCACTGGATGGTGTCTATGGTTCGATGGAGCCCTACAGTTGATCCCATGTATCCTTCTTCGTTGATATTTTGGGTTCGTGTTATGGGAGTTCCTTTTCAATTCTGGGCGGAACCTACGTTCCGGAGCATTGGTGAGGGTATTGGACGCGTCCAGGAGGTTGACATTGATGGGGGCCGAGTCCGTGTGCTAGTCGATGGGTTTAAACCCTTATGTTTTCAGACTGAGGTGGAGTTCTATAACGGAGAAGAAACCACTGTATCTCTCCGTTATGAACGTCTTTTTGGTTATTGTTCTCACTGCTTCAGCATGTGTCACGACAAGGTACACTGTCCTTTGCTTAAAGTGGTCCCTGAGGAGACAGTTGCTCTCCCTGAACCAGAGGTGGTTGAGGTGCGTCGCAATCAGAGTTATAAGGGGGCGGTTAAGTCCGAGCGCAATCACGGGGCGGAGCAGGCTGGTCCTTCTCGTGGGAGTTATCGTAGGCGGTCAAATGGGGAAGGTTCTCAGGCTGAGGGCAAACGCCCGTTGGAGGGAAAGCTTGGGAGGGGCTCAAAGCCCCAGTCGGAGATTGCAGTTGGTGAACCCGTAGCAAAGCATCGCCGTTTTCAGAACTATGTGCAGTATAACGATTATCGGTTTGCGAGGGAGGCTGCTAAGGAATCAGTTAATACTCAGCTGGATTTGGAGGGGAAACAAGCTTCCTCTTCAAGGGACAAGATTGATCCTTCTGCAACAGCCAAGGTGGTCCGGAAAGCTTTGTTTCAGGAAAGTGAGGTGGAGGTTCTGAACCCTGCAGTGGTGGAGCCTGTCCAACATGTTGTTGAGGGGGTTGTGGTTACTGACTCGGGGATGGATACCACGATAGCGGATCCAAATACCACTTCAGGTAACACGGTTCCGGTGCTGTCTGAAGTGGCCACGGTGCCGGCTGCTGCTGGTGATGACACCCCCCAGGGTGATGTCACGAGCTCGCAGGATATAGGCATTATCTTGGGAGTTGCAGGTTTGGCTATGGAGGGTGTGGTGGTTGCTGACAAGTCGTGCGATGCGGTTGCTGAAGGTATGAAACTTGCGGTTGAGGGAGAGGGGGATGCTGAGTTGCCGGTTCTCCGGACTGAGTCTGTTATTGGGACCGTGGTTTCTCATGACCTTCCTAGCTCGGGCGGTGCTCCCATGGCCACGGACTTACCCTCGGCGGTAGCGGATGCGTCTTTGGGTCCACCAGATAAAGCTCGTAAGGGTAAAGGCCTAATGGGCCTGAAGGGTGTGGGCTCAAAGAAGCTCAATGTTTATCTTAGGGGTACACCTCGAAAGAGGCCTGCTCCGAAGACTGGTGGTCCGGCTGGGGAGCCATCTAACCCGAAACCGAAGGAGGAGGATAATGGTGCACCAGGTGGGACTAAGCCACCACTCCCAAAAACTGATATATGAAGATTTTAAGCTGGAACTGCCAAGGGCTTGGAAACAAAGCCACCATTGGTTATCTTAGGGATTTGTGGGGGAAACATAGACCAGACTTTCTGTTTTTGTCTGAGACTAGAAAATCTTTTTCTGTTTTAGAGCCCTTTGTGGGTCATTTTGGTTTTTCAAATTTAAAAACGGTTGAGCCCGTTGGTTGTAGTGGTGGTCTTGCACTTTTTTATAATAATAATAATAATAATAATGTTTCCATCTTATATGTATCCAATAGAATTATTGATGTGGAGTGTGTTTTTAAAGGTCAAGTAATTTATCTTTCTTTTATCTATGGTGATCCGGTTCCAAAAAAAAGGGATTTGGTCTGGGAGCGGTTAACACGGATTGGGTTAAACCGAGATTCTCCTTGGTTTTTAATTGGGGATTTCAATGAGTTAAAAGGTAATCATGAGAAGCGGGGGGGTGCTCTGCGCCATGCCTCTTCCTTTGTGCCTTTCAACACCATGATTCGACATTGCGGATTACTTGAATTCCCTGCTCTAGGGGATAGTCTCTCCTGGAGAGGGTGGCGGGATAAGAAACCAATCCGTTGTCGCCTCGATAGGGCTTTGGCAAACGAGGGATGGCATGATCTGTTTAAGGATTCTTTTACAGAATATCTCCCAATGATTGCGTCGGACCATAAACCTCTCTTGGCGGTTATTGAGGATAACACTCGTCGAGGTCGGAGCGGATTCCGGTTCGATAGACGCTGGCTGGAAAAGGAAGGTTTCTTGGGTGTGGTTGCGGCGGGTTGGGGTTCTGAGCAGGGGATCGCCTCTGCTCCTAATCTAGTGGATAAAATTATACATTGTCGTCGGGCTATATCTCGGTGGCGAAAGGAACAAGTCCCTCATGGGCGGGAGACAATTGAGGATTTAAAGTCTAAACTAGCGGTCGCTCAGGAAAGTGATGCCACCTCGGTTGAGGAGCTCGCGGAACTCACTTGGCGATTGCGGGAAGCATATAGGGATGAGGAGGTATATTGGTATCAAAAGAGCAGAAGTAAGTGGATGAGGTTTGGTGATCACAATACCAGTTACTTCCATGCTCAGACAAAACAACGTCGTGTCAGGAACCGCATTGTTGGGCTCCATGACCAACACGGAATTTGGAAGACGGAAGAGAATGCAATTAAGGATATTGCAACCTCCTACTTTCAGGATTTATTTATTTCTTCGGATCCATCGGATTTTGGGGAAATGTTGGATGAGATACAGCCATCTATTTCTCAGGCGACGAATGATCTTCTCACCCGCGAGGTGACCGAACAGGAGATCAAACACGCTCTTTTCATGATGCATCCGGATAAGGCCCCAGGTCCGGATGGTATGACTGCTCTTTTTTATCAAAAAGCCTGGGCAACGGTAAAAGCAGACTTGGTCCTGGTAGCCAATTCTTTCTTCCAAGAGGGGAATTTTGATAATCGTTTAAATATGACAAACATATGCCTTATTCCAAAGGTGGATAAGCCATCGAGGATGACGGAGTTGCGGCCTATTAGTCTGTGTAATGTCGGATATAAAATTATTTCTAAGGTTCTGTGTCAGCGGCTCCGTGCCATCTTACCTTCTCTTATTTCGGAAACGCAGTCGGCGTTCGTGGAGGGTCGGTTAATTTCTGATAACATCCTGATTGCTCAAGAAATGTTTCATGGTCTGCGGACAAATCCTTCTTGCAAGGGGAAGTTCATGGCTATCAAAACAGATATGAGTAAAGCATATGACCGGGTGGAGTGGTCATTTGTTGAACATCTGCTACGTCGGTTTGGTTTTTGTGAGAAGTGGATTTCTTGGATTATGTGTTGTGTTACGACGGTTGAATACAAGGTCCTGATTAATGGTCAGGCTCATGGTTCCATCATTCCTCACCGGGGGCTGCGTCAAGGGGACCCTTTGTCACCCTATCTTTTCATTCTTTGTACGGAGGTGCTTATTGCACATTTTCGGAAGGCCGAACAGATGAAACTTATTACCGGCATTAGGGTTTCAACTGCTAGTCCAGCTATTTCTCATCTTCTGTTCGCGGATGATAGTCTTTTTTTCTGTCGGGCCACGCGGGACCAATGTGAGGTGGTCTTAAGTATTCTTAGAAAGTACGAACGGGTTTCTGGCCAACAAATCAATTTCCAGAAATCTTCAGTTCAGTTTGGACACACGGTGGATAATGCTTTGCGTGAGGAGTTAAAAGAGGTTCTAGGGATTACAAATCTGGGTGGGATGGGGTCCTATTTAGGGATCCCGGAAAGCTTAGGAGGAGCTAAGACGAAGATTTTTTCCTTCGTTCAGGACAAATTACAAGCAAGAGCAAGCGGGTGGTCGGCTAGGTTGCTCTCGAAAGGGGGTAAAGAGGTAATGATTAAATCGGTCGCTACGGCGGTTCCTACTTTTGTCATGTCGTGTTTTCGGCTGCCTAAGAAGGTCACGCGGAAGTTGACAAGCGCGATTTCCAATTTTTGGTGGAGCTCGGATGCACAGTCCCGGGGGCTCCATTGGGTGGCGTGGGATAAATTGTGTAATGGTAAGGAGGTGGGGGGCCTTGGTTTTCGTTGCCTGGATGATTTTAATACTGCTTTACTAGCAAAGCAGCTTTGGCGGTTGATTTCGGTACCGGACTCCCTTTTTGCGAGGGTATTTAAAGGCCGTTACTACCGTCATTCAGATCCTTTGGATCCAATTAAATCTTACTCTCCATCCTATGGGTGGCGGAGTATTATTTCTGCTCGCTCTCTGGTTAATAAAGGACTTATTAAACGGGTAGGATCTGGAACGTCTATCTCTGTATGGTCGGATCCATGGATTCCTGCTCAATCCCCGAGACCAGCATTGAGTACAGGGTTGCCTTTTGACCCAACACTCCGCGTTTCAAACCTTATCGACAGGAGTTCCAACTCTTGGAATATGTCCCAGCTCACGGCTACGTTTGTACCGGAAGATGTGGCTATAATTTCTGCCTTACCACTGCGACAACCGGATAAACCGGACCTGCTGGGCTGGCATTTTACCAAGTCTGGTAAATACTCGGTTAAATCAGGATACCATATTCTTCGGTCCACCGCGACGGCTCCTACCGGGCCACAGTTTTGTGGACCGACGGTTGCATTGCTCCAGGCCTTTGTGTGGAAAATTCGATGTCCACCAAAACTTCGGCATTTTATGTGGCAAATTCTTTCGGGTTGCGTGGCGGTAACAGCTAATCTCCGGAAACGTGGTCTAAGCTGTGATGCTATATGTGGGCTCTGTGGCGTTGGGGAGGAGACGATTAATCATACCCTCTTTCAATGTCCCCCAGCCTGTCAGGTTTGGGCCCTCTCGCTCTTTCCGACGTCTCCAGGTGTTTTCCCTTCGGATTCAATCTTCACAAACATGGACTACCTTTTCTGGCGGTTTTCCAATATTCCAAGTCAGGAATTTTTTCCATGGATTTTGTGGTATATCTGGAAAGCCCGGAATGATAAACTCTTTAGTAACTTGGATTCCAATCCCCTAGCCGTCTTACGTTTAGCGGAGGATGAGGCAAAAGCGTGGACTCTGGCTCAGATCCATGATGCGGGCTCAGTACCGGAACCTTCTATGGTGACCGCTCCTTGTGTAAGGGGGGGTCTTGGAGGTCTGAACTTTTCCTCAAGTTATACATGTTATGTGGACGGCTCTTGGAAAGCCACAGATGATTTTGCGGGACGAGGATGGTTTTGCACGTCACCTTGGGGCGACACACCCACTATGGGTGCTGCCAATACTCGTCGTAGTCTTTCCCCTCTTCATACAGAGATCGAGGCCCTCGTTTGGGCTATGCGATGTATGATTGGGGCGGATAATCAATCTGTCGTCTTCCTCACCGACTGCTCCGACTTGGTGAAGATGGTGTCTTCGCCCTCCGAGTGGCCAGCCTTTACACCCTATTTAGAGGACATACAAGCGGATAGAGAAGAATTTGCTGCTTTCTCCCTAGTCTATATTCCGCGATCTCAGAATGGTAAAGCGGATAATCTCGCGCGACGTGTTCGCACAGTTCCGCATCTAGTTACCTATGTCAATAATTTACCTTCTAGTTGGCTTGTTTGAGTCAATTTTGTATGCTGTTGTCAAAAAAAAAAAAAAAAAAAATCAAAATCCAAATATCTTATCTAAGATCCGAATGGGTATCATCTGGATCCAAGTAAAATCCATTTTGTTGTCTTTGAATATGTTTGGATACACCCTCATTACATGGAATTCTGTTTTTTTTTTTTTTTTTTTTCCTAATTGTGCCTACCAATTATTCATATTATTATTTTTTTGACAACTGTGCGTACCAGATAATAATACAGATTTATTAATATATATGTACATACAAAATTACATCCCAAAACATTAATCGTGGTCATTCGAATTCAAAGACTGTAATAGAATGATGAAACTAACACGACCTACTAAATTACATGCTCCAGTCAACTAACAGCATATACAATATGTATGTTTTTATATTATTTATAATTTGATTAATTGATTTAATATCTTAACTAGGTTGAATAGTATTCTTCTCATATGACATTTGTTTGCAAGAATCGGTTCCTAAATCTTTATCCACATTTTTTTATATTCTTTTACAGATTTGGGTTCAACTTGAAGATATATTTTTTTTGGGAAAATTGGAAATAAAGAATGTTTTTTTAAAAAAATATCCATATGTACTTTTATTTCTTAGGTTTGGTGAAATAGGTTTTATAATAATAAAAACTCAGTTTTACTCTCACTTTTAAAATTATCTAATTTACGAAAATACAATATATTTAAGTTTAAGTTATTCACCAATAAAAAAAAAATTGAGTATGTAGAAACCTCTTCTCGAACTAGAGTTTTCTACATCCAAAAGGAATGAAAACCCTTTTCACTTCCAATTCACTTTTTACCAAATCGTATAGAAGAAACAAATACAACGACGGCGGCTTTGACGGATAATTTCTTCGGCTTGTTCTTCCGATTAGGCGACGACAGTGAGTTTCTTTTTATCATTCTTTTCTCATCTGGGCGAAGCTTCTTCCTTGATTCGTCCTCCTTCTAATTTGTTTTTCCTTTTATTCTTGCGACTCATGTTTTTATTTGCTCCCATGATTTTTTTTGCTCCCATCGTTCAATATCGTTTAATTCTCTTCACATCATTTGAAATTTGGCTTCATATTACACTGTAAATCACTCTAGATTTCTCATTGTGTATAGATTTAGGAGTTGCATGTTGATTTCCAGAAAATCGGTATTTTCATACCTCAGCTAAGGGGGTATGTTGAATTCCTACCCCAACTTTAACATTGAGTAAATTCATACATTAAATTCAATAAAATTCAAATTCACTATCCCAACTCGTAAAACGGTGTTGAATCATACACAAGCTGTAACGGTGTTAAGAAATCTTTAACGGCTGTTTACGTGGAAGCCACGTAAGAAACGACGTCGTTTTGAAAAACAAAAGAAAGAGTTTCTTTGGCTAAATCGACGTCGTTTCTATCTTCTTATTCCCCTTTTCTTCTTTCCTGAATCGCCTTTCTTTGTTCAATCCCGACTCTTGTTTCTTCTCTTCTTTCCATATTTGTCTTTCCGTTCAATGTCCCAATCAAGCTGATTTCCAACGGTTGCAGACGCTTGAGAAGCAGCTCAGGCTGTGTGCGGAGGCTCAAAATATTGGATATTGGAGAATGGTCATTAGCGAAACTGATGTAGCCATTGCAAATGGAGCTGATTCGTCTCCTCAGGTTAGAGAGATCGAGATGTGGCATTGTCTCTTTTTGTGTTTCCATTATCAGCGAAAAAGAGAACTTGGATCTTCAAAACAATGAGGTTTTGATCTTGTGCAGCTTGTAGCTTGTTAAAGCAGAAGCCTTTTAACGGCTTCATCATATAAAGGATTCGGATTTGTGTCTATCCAGCATTCCGAGATTGGAACATCTTCTTACTTGGCAAGATTAAACGACATTGAATTGTTTTCAAACCGAGTTTCTAAGTACGTTACTTGGCAAATGATGCTTATGTTAAATGCAGCTTAGCCGATGGGAGGATGCGGTTAGAGATTATGAAGTATTGAGAAAGGAACTTCCAGGAGACAGCGAGGTAGCTGAGTCTTTACAGAGAGCAAAGACGCTCTATCGAACCTGAGATTCAATAACGAAGTTGAAGAGGTCTCGACTTTAGATAAGTTCAACACCGCAACATTACTTCCCGGTATAAATGAATTAACTCACTTATTGCAAGTTTAAGTTTCAAGATTTCCTCTCTTTGCTAAACGTTATTAATTTTTTTTTTTAGGAACCTCTATGTTTCATTTCAAATCATCATCAGACCGACAAAGCGAAGCAATATCTCCATTCGTCAATTTCTCACCTGAAGAAGCTGATCATGAAGACATCTTGATCGATTGAACCCAAAAACCCTAATTGTTTATAAAATCCCCAAATCAATTGAACAAATAAACGTGATTGGGGAAAGAAGAAAAGGGGAATAAGAAGATAGAAACGACGTCATTTAGTCAAAAGAAGCTCTTTCTTTTGTTTCTCAAAAGAACGTCGTTTTTTAGGTGTCTTCCACGTAAGCAGCCGTTAACGGTCTCTTAACACCGTTACGGCTTGTGTATGATTCAACACCGTTTTACGAGTTGGGATAGTGAATTTGAATTTTATTAAACTTAATGTATGAATTTGCTCAATGTTAAAGTTGGGGTAGGGATTCAACATACCCCCTTAGCTGGAGTATGAAAATACCCATTTTCCGTTGATTTTCTTAATCAGTTTTGAATTCGTATTACTAAATTGAGCTATGAGAGATGAGAACATTGAAATTGTTGCAATGCTTGTCTTGGTTCATCTAATTGTAGGTTAGTTTGTGTCAAGAATTTTTTCAATCCCGATAGCTTGAGTTGGTGATATGTTTTAAATTTTAAAAGTTTACATTTCTTTGGAGACATCTCCATATCGTAAGTCTTAAAAGTCTGGATTTTATGTTGTGTGAATGATTACTAGACAAATCTGAATTTTATGTTTTAAAAGATTGAATTTTACATTTCTTCTTCATGTTCTCGTTTTCTTGTTGTGTTAACGATTACTAGACAAATGTATCCTATGATGAGGGTTCAGTTTTATCTTAAGTAGTTGATTCATCATCATGTTTGCTTTCATGGTTCTTTGATTGTGATATGTTTGTTTTTTCACATTTCAAGTGCATTTCGAAGACTAGTTTCTACATGTCTGAAAAATCAGGATCAATCGATATGATAAATGAAGGTACTTTTATATATTTTGAAAATTTAATTAAGGCATGAATACTTGTGATTCTTACCATGAAAGCTATTTCTATCAACTCTTAATGTTGTGTTTGATTTAATGTTTCTTAATCTATTTTTTAGGCGTCGGAAAGGAGTACCCTAAATGCCTTTTCAAATACGGTGATGAACCACAAGTGAAGCAGATAAACAATAGCTGCAAAATGTCTATCATGACAAGAATCAAGGATGCTTTGCCAACCGAGTATGAGAAAGTGAAGAGTGATACTGTGTTTTCTAATGTGTTTGCCATCTACGAGAATGGGTTAGGATACTCTCCGCGTTTGATACACAACATTATGTCTCGGCAGTTGATCACAGATAAGAAACATGAGCTTTGATTTGTGTTTGGAAGGAAGCCAATGAGATTTTTGATGCGAGAATATTATGTAGTCACTAGACTCAAATGCAATGATGATTTCAGCTCAGATTTGAAATCTTGGAAAGAAGACAGTTGGAAGAAGGACAAAGGTTTTTGGGCTAGATTATTGAAGAGAGATGGGGAGATTACCATTAAGAGGCTGATGGATGTGCACCTACTAGAAGTTCACAAGTGGGAACCTGAAGACAATATAAGATTTATATATGTGTGTATCATAGCTGGTTTGGTGATGGCTAAGGATGAGAAGAAAAATATCCCTCTCTCATACATCAAATTGGTGATGGATCTTGATAAGTTGAGAGCTTATCCTTGGGGTTTACATTCTTTTGACTTTCTTGTGATCTCGATCATGGAAAAAAGAAAGGAGTTGAAGAAGACCAACAGTTATATCCTTAATTGCTTCTCCTCTGCACTTCAAGTATGGGTTATTGAAGCAATTCCAGTGATTGGAGAATTGTTGGGAGAAAATATCAACAAGAAATTCACAAACGGTGCTAGATGTTCTAACTGGAAGGGAGCTGTAAAAGTGTCTTATCAAGACATTATCATCATAGAGCAATCGTTTGGACCAAAGGTTAGTAATTTATTTTCTCTATTCTTCTTTAATTTTCATGGTCTGAATATGGTTCTGTTTTTTTACTATTGCTTAACCAAAATTTTTGTTATTGTGTTTTGGTAGGATATCGTTTATCCATACATCTTGAGGTCAGGAAATTTTGACATAATCGATGATATATAGTTTTTTAGGCCTGATGAGATCAATGATGTGGGAGTCAAAAACGTAAATGATTTGGTGCGATCTGGTTATGATTTTAGAGACCATGAGTGGGGTCATGTTGAAACTAATGATGTTGAAGAAGAGAAGATAGAGGAGGTTGTAAATGAAGATGATCATGTTGAAAAGGAAAGTGATGGAGACAATCAATTGTCTGGGTTGGAGAGTAGCGAGAAGAAGCAAGATGTAAATGTGGAAGCATCAAGCACAAAGAAGAGAAAGACGAAGCAGATTGATCATAGTGCAGAGAGTCGAAAAATGCAACTCCTATGTCAGCGAGCCGCAACGTCGGGCACTCATGGTTTTGATGAAGAAATGAAGTCATTCATTAAAGGTATGTTTGAAACTTCTTTCAAGCCTTTTAAGGAAGAATAGGCCAGCAGTTAAAGAAGATGGAGGAGGATGTATTAGAAGAGAAGGAGATACTATTGACTCTAGCATCAACTTCGACACAAGCCACACCACCATCCTTTAAACCAAAAGATGTGGTAAGTCAATAAATAATTTATATGCTTTGGTGTTTATATGTAATGATTTTGTCAAACTTAATGATTCTTATTTTTGACACAGGGGAAATCACCATCCGTTCAACCAAGGAGTTTGGTACGTAAAAAGTAACTTGGTAAAACTTGTTTTCGATTTAATGTTTTAGAAATCGGCTATGTTTTTTTTTTTTAACATTCGGCTATGTAAGTTATTTGGAAATATTCGGCTAATTGTAAACTTATGTATTGTAATTGTGTTGGCGAACTTATGTATTGTATTGTAAACATTAAACTTTGTTTGGATGTATATGTTTGTTAATTTTAAACTATGATCTTTTCATTGACAGGAAGACAACTTTCTTTTTGATGACTTGTTCACCAAATCGGGTGCCATAGACCTTAATATTGACAGTCAAGATTTATTGGGCACTCAAGATTTCTTAGCAAAAACAGTAGGACATCTTTCGCAAAAACCATGTGTACCCGCAGTTGATCCTACAATAGATGCGAGAAAGTATAACGAGGATGCTGATTTGGTTTTCGTATCCAAAGTTAGATGGAATGCTTTGGAAGCATGGCAAAGGAATCTTGGGTACGTCTTCTTATTTTTATTCTAAGCATCAATTTTCTAATTGTTGAGATTTTTAAAATTTTAGCTTACAAATTACTATTTTTTAACAGTCACGAGCAACTTAAGTTGGGTTCATCGGTAATTAATCTTGAATCACTTGATCGTGTCGTTTCTCACAACAAGTGGCTGCACAATCAAGTAAGTATAAACTTTATTTTTCTCAATACTTAAATTATTCATTATTTTATCAAGGTTAAATTTCAATTTAACTTTTATTTTGTTTTCAAGGACATGGATGCGATGATGTATTTATTCCGGGAGAAAACAACTTTAGGGCAAATGAAGTCAGACCGGGTGGGTTTCATGAATTGCATGTTCAGTGAGAGAATCAAAGTGGAATACACCAAGTACTTGAAAACAAAGCGTCAGCACAAATGGGATAGTAGACTTCTCGATTATGCTAAGGTGAGTTTCCTTCTCCCGGAAAGACAGGTAAACAATGGGGTGCAGATGTTGACAGGATATACGCTTCGATTTTCGTCAACGGCAACCACTTGATTTTTGTTTGCGTTAACTTCGTCTTAAGAACTGTTGAAGTCTTCGACTGTTCTGGACACAGGAATAGAAGGTATGTCGAGTGTTTCACAACCTGCATCCCAAGGATTTTGAAAGAAATTAATGCAAATGTGAATGGAAAAGCATCTCCTTTGACACAATATGAAATTATAGAAATGAATGTGTTGTCCGAGTTGAATAAGTCGAAGAGCGATTGCGGGATCTATGCATTGAAATACATCGAGTGACATATGAAATCTCTAAGTTTGGATTTGATGACCGATGAGAACATCAAACAAGCGCGTTTGAAGATTGATGTCGATCTGTGAGAAGCTGCAAATGATCCACTATTACTTGAGTGATGAAGAACTATGTCCCTCCAAATTCAACCACTCATAGTATCGAAATTGACTGATTTGTTTCATCTTTTTAGTATGTCTTTAGTTTGACACATTGTATTACTTTGGTTTCATTTTTAACTTAATATATGATATGACTTTTGACAACTTTGTTTTCGATGGTTTCTTGACCAAGTCTATCAAACCAATAAACATACTTTTAATTTTGTTTGATACCAAACCGACTTTCTTTAATTTGGTTTAAGAGTTAATCACAAATTATTAACTTAACCGATTTTGTATCTTGCATCAAACCCGATCCTTTACAATGAAACACATAAATCCCAAAATTTAAGAAACCTAAAATCGACCTAATTCCCTATCGATTGCGTGAATAAGATGAGCAATGTATCAGGCAATTTGACTGGATCAAATAGTTCCCGTGTAAGAGTAAGAGTGGTTGGTGTTCCAAAGAGATATTGGTGCAGGGAAGGAATCATAGCACTTATATCAAATTCTGATCCCAATCCTTACCGGAGATACTATCGTTGTGGTTTTGCTGTATCAAACAAGGTAAATTGGTTTGTAAACACGTTTTTATATTTTTAATTTTGATTATAACAGTTAGGCTTCTTGTAGCTTAGGAACGATGATCACACCTTTAAATGGGTTGATGAGGCTTTGGTCAACGAGATAGATACACTAACTGCAAAAAATGTTGAATTTGAGAAGCATCTGAAAGATTTCAGAACTGAGAGACTGGAGTTTGAGAAAATAGTTTACGAGAAGATGGAAAAGGAGATATTTGAGAAGATAGAGGATGCTTTAGCTGAAGCAAAAACCAGCAATAAGAAGATGATGTTGATCTTAGTGATATTGTGCATGATCATGATTGGATGCAGCAAATTACTAGGTTGAGCGTATGTGTATGATCATGTATTTTATTTTTTTTGTTAGCTTTTTTCTCTTTGGACCTTCACCGTGAAAAATTTGGTTTGTGAGCCTATCACAATGATCATATATTTTTGTCGAATTTGATAGCGTATGATATAGTTTAAACAAAAACTAGAAATGAAAATTCAACAATAAACTGGGAATAATGAAATGTATAAACTAGACTTGACAACTCAAGAGTAAAGTTTAAACAAAAACTAGAAATGAATAATTCAACCATAAACTGGGAATGGTTTAAAATCATAACAAAGAATAAAACAAGCCACCTTACCTATATTGGGACATCACATGTTGATCGGTTGTGTCCTTCTTTACCACAACGGCTACCCTTGTGTCTCTTTGACGATTGTGATTGTTGAGACGCTCTTATCTTGTCTTCAACCGTTTCATGCCTTCGTTTTCTTCGTCTACCAGGGTGTCTTCTTGTTTCAGGTGGTATAAATTTTGCAGCCTCAACGTGGTCAGGGACGCTCCATTCGTTCTCTGGAATACCTATTGGATTAACAGTCTCCTCATAGTATTCTCTCCAACTGGTAGTGCTATACATATCATCAGCATATGGATATAGATCATTGCCTATATCAAAAGCTCCTTTGATGGTGTGTCTGCAAGGGAGTTTGCCCATTTGGAACTTCCCACATGTACATGTCCTTCTCTCCAAGTCAACCCCCCATTCGCTTTAACCTGTATTATGTTTCTTCCAATCGGATAACTTTTAAAGTATTTACCTTTCACAATTCTTCTTGAAATCTTTTTCTCCCCCTTAACAGTTAAATGATCTTTCTGCTTGGCACTTAATTCTCTTTGCTCAAAAAACCAGCGTGTTAACATCTCTCTGATGCTGTCTAATAAATGGATTACTAGATACTCTCTAGGTGATCTCAAAGCTGAATTGATCGATTTTGCAGCATTGTTTGTGTTCAAGTCATATTTGTATCCAGGGAAATGGCATCGAGCACATTTTTTAACCTCATCATCCTCTAGGTACTCTCCAATAGCAGGACTGATGTTGCAAATTTCTCTAAAATGTTTTTCAAATTCAGCAACTCTATAAGCTTTAGACGCTCTTGAAACCAAATCAGCCACACCCCTTCCCTTGTGATATGTAATAACATTACCAATCAAGTGGTGGATGCAAATACCATGAGTAGACAATGGATAGATTTTTTTCAAGTGATTTGCTAATTGACACATGCCTATCTGATATGAAAGATAAATCTTTATCATCTCCAATAACAACCTTTAGTTGCTCAAAAAACCACTCCCATGAAGAATCATTCTCAGAATCAGCAATTCCAAATGCTTTGCATACAAATTAGAGTTCCCATCTACTGCTGTAGCAACTAGTAGAACTCCTTTGTATTTGTTCTTTAAAAATGTTCCATCAACCACAATAACTTTCCGCATTCCCTTGTAAAATCCTCTTATTGACTGACCAAAAGACAAACAGATATTTGAATCTACTGTCGCAATCAACTTCATAATTTGTAAACGTACCCGGATTTGCTTCTTGTATCATGTACAAGTATTTTGGTATTTTACCATAACTCTTCTCAGGAATTCCTCTAACTTCGTTTACTGCATACTCGCGAGACTCCCATGCCTGAGAGTAAGTTAAATCACAACCATACTCTGTACAAATAATATTAATGATATCATTCGGTTTAGGCCCTTCCAATACACCCTCATAATTCTGCATAATGAGATGTCCAATTGTTTTAGCTGAAGGTGTCCTACAAAATTTCTTCTTCTTCGAATGAGCACAAATATGGTCCCCCACAAACTTGTTGATCTTGAAATACGTAGACCCATTTAAACACTCAGCACGAAGACTCCATTTGCAAACATCCTCTATGCAGCGTATACACCAGAATACTGTATCAGATTTTGTAACCCTGTAGTCACAGTTGTACCTCATAACATACAACTCCATTGTTGCTTGTAACACTTCTTTGCTTTTGAAATATTGACCCTTCCTTACGCTCACACCTTTTAACGACGTTCCAACACCATAACCGGCATTTTCGTCGGATGTTTTTTTCCCTAAAACATCCCTCCGTTTGGCATCATCAGTACCCACAAATAAAGCTAGATTTTCATTCGGTCTACTATCGCCATCTTCAACACTTGAAACCCCTGGTTCTTTATTCAAATCCAATATGACTTTGCTCCCAACATCCTCAACACCACCTTTGAATGTCACACACAGATTTACTGTTTTCTTCTTTTTATAGTATGAAAGAAAATTTGTGACCTGACTGTTATTCATCATAACGACAGGAGGACAATCAGCAGTGAGATCTGTGGGTAAAAAACTTAGCTTCATATCAACCATACTAGGCTCTACTCCATAGGCTTCTGAAACCATAATCGTCAATTCTTCATTTGTTGTACTCGATTCAAAAGTTAGTAATCTTCCACGATTGTCTTCATCAATAATAAATCTCCACTCATAATTGTCAAACAATCTCCACTCACCACTCTTAACATAGATGTGCATTGCCATGGCTCGAAAATGGTGAAAAGAAATGGGAGAAAACGGTTTTACACACCATAAGCTAGTGCACTAAACGATTAGGGTTGTTATTAGGGTTGTTTTAAAAATTTCTAAAATCGTTAGACAACTATTTCAAAATTTCGTAGAACACAATCTTAACAAAAATTACGATTTTACCTAATTATTAGATAAATATTGAGTTTCCTATTCCAAATATTCACTTTCTATATTTAGCAATCACTAAAAGTTTCAGAGTATACAATCTACTTTTTCGTAGTAGATGTCAACTAATTTTCTCAGAGATAGAGTAAAAAGAATAAAACATATTCTAACGATTTTAGAGGATAGAGTAAACCGTAAAAAGATTATACTAAAACGTTTAGAACATAGAGTAAATCGTAGAATACAAATTCTGAATTTTGGGCCCCTAAACTATTTAGAACATAAACTATTCATGAATTTAGTATAACATGTACAAAATGTTAGAACACATCATCTTAAATTTTCAGAACAGCAGAAAACGTTTTCTAAATTTTTTATATCAAATTTTATCCATCAAAAAAATAACTTATACAATTATTATTTTTTTAAAAAAAATTATATTACCTCTACCATTGTATATCTACTTATTTTCCTATATTTCATATTTTTAAACTTGTTAAATTTGGGTTTTTCAATTTATGGGTATTTTTGGTAAAAATGACCATTTTCAAAAAAAAGTCTTTATGGTCAAATTTTTTTTTAGTGATCTTTTATTTCCAATTTTCCCCTTTTTTTTCAACAAATTTCAATACATTAAATAATGAGTCTTACTTTAAATGGTCATATATATTATGTACCATAAAAGCCAAGATTTCAATAATTATATTTGAGAGATCTTACTTTAAATGGTCATATTGTGTACCATAAATACGCACTAATTACGTAGAATGATTTGGAAAAAAATATTACTATATAAACTAGCTATAAAGCAGCTGAATCAATTCATTAAAAAATACATCACATTTTCACCCTTAAAAGTTAAAACATTACAAAACAAAGAGAAAGCCTTAACAAAAGATGAAAGGGGTTTTCGGAGTTGTTGTGCTTCAATTCTTTTTCTTTACATTTTCTTTAGCCACTCGTGAAATAACTTCATTTGCTTCTGATTTCGATGTGGCTAAAAAAGTTTCTAGCAATATGAACGACATGAAATCTCAAGAATTTTATGTACCAAATGCTAGAGCAAGGAGAGTCGGTCCTAGTGGTTCAAACAATGAAAAATCTTCACAGTCTGTGTCACTTTTTGAAGCAGATATTGGAACGAAGAGATTGGTTCCAAGCGGTCCGAACAATGAGACATCTCCACCTTTTCCATCATTTTCAAGAGCAGATATTGGAACAAAGAGATTGGTTTCAAGCGGTCCGAACAATGAGACATCTCCACCTTCTCCATCATTTTCCAGAGTAGATATTGGAGCGAAGAGACTCGTTCCGAGTGGTCCAAACAATGAAACATCTCCACCATCTCCTTCATCCTTTTCTAGAGCAGATATTGGAGTGAAGAGACTGGTTCCAAGCGGTCCGAACAATGAAACATCTCCACCATCTCCTTCATCATTTTTTGGAGCGAAGAGACTGGTTCCAAGCGGTCCGAACAATGAAACATCTCCACCTTCTCCATCATTTTCTAGAGAACAATGAAACATCTCCACCATCCCCTTCATCATTTTTTGGAGCGAAGAGACTGGTTCCAAGCGGTCCGAACAATGAAACATCTCCACCTTCTCCATCATTTTCTAGAGCAGATATTGTAACAAAAAGGCTGGTTCCAAGCGGTCCAAACGATGAAACATCTCCACCTTCTCCATCATTTTCTTGAGATTGGTTTTAAGTGATCCAAGCAATGCAATATCCTCATCTTTTCCATCATTTCTATAATGACTTTTAGGATCTAAATAAATTTATTTCCCTTTATTTTAATTAAAGAGAAGAGTGTTCGTAACTCCTTCAAAATTACTCATTGGGCCTCGAGTTTTGCCACAGTGAGATTTATTTGGCTCTTTTTTTTTTTTTTTTGTCAACCATTGGGCCACAACTGGCCGGCTCATTTTTCACTAGTTTTTCATATTTACTGTTTAAAATAATTTATAATATATTCTTAAATACATCTCATTTGTGTGGTTATTAAGAAATTTTATTAAGAAAAAAATCTCAAAATTATATACATCTCTTTGACCTATTTAAGTGGTTGCATGAAATTATTATCATCTAAACTTTCCCCTTTACATAAGTCATTTCATTTCCAATTTTTAAGCAATATTGTTCGAATTAGTAGTGACTTTATACAATAGAAAAGGAAGAAACTAATTTATTTTTCTATGGGAGTGAATTTTTTATTTAAACATAAAAACGAAACATATATATATATATATATATATATATATTAATTAAAATTAATTATGAAATTTCATAGTTTGTATAAATTATTCTACATAGACCAGGACGATATTAAACTTTTCTTCAGTTCTTCTTGGTGAATGCTGATACCAGTTAATGTGGAAATACAGTTGATAATAGTCATAGATGGTTAATGTATAAGTGTATATGTAGACTTCTTAATTTGTTGATTTATCACAAATTGTGATCTATATCCGCATTTAAAAAAAAATGGCCCATAATTTGCTTACCGACGAGAACAACTAAATAACTAATCATGTTTGGCATTACTGATCATATTCTCTAGATGAAACGCATGCATAGGTTAATTAATACACTTCTTCGTTGATTTATCACAACTAATCATCTTTGGCAATACTATGTGCATAGGCCGATGGTCCGAATCCACTCTACGTTGGTGTGGGAATAAAAGATTTAAACAAGTCATCATTGAACCTTATCCATGCGTCTATATATTATCATAAACTCCCAAGATATTTCTTCCTTATTTCTCTTGATTTCCAAATATTTCGTTGAAATCAACTGTCTTAAATGATAATTAACATGTTATACGTTTAAAAGAGATAAAAGCTTAATAGACACAACTACGACTACGTTATGATGGATTAACATCATGCTACTATTTCCATGTGAATGCAACGGAGAGAAAAATACTCTTTTTTCTTTGTGTGTGTTAAATGTTCAAAGTGATATTGTTGACAAAAGCAAATGTGATTACTGATGACATCTACAGTAGTTGACTAAAATTAAATATTTTAAAAGTCAAAGAAGGACATCTAGTGGCAATATCGAAAATATCTCAAACTCAAAGCCTTGTTTCCCGCAATCTATTCCATAAAAACCAAAGAAGGTGTGTGCGTGTAGAACTCAAAACCATAACGCTTTCAAGTAGAAATATATAAAACAAAACGCACAAATATGCCTGAGGAGCTGAAACTACAAAAAGGATCTCCAAGCGAAGCTTCTCTCTTTAGTTGATTAGTAGGATTCTATAGTTAAGATAATCAAGAAGAAGAAGAAGAAGAAGAAGAAGATGGGGTTACAGTTGGAGAGTTTGATGGAGACGATAAAGTCAAAGGTGGGTTTGCTGAGGAAGAAGAAGAAACCTTACATCAAAATGGATAAAAGCTCTAGCGTCAGAGTTGCCATCCGTCGTAAGAAGACCAGAGATCTCATTGATAAGACCTTAAAGGTCGCTGATCGTCCTGGCAAACGAACTCTTTTCTGAAAATGTTCATTTCCTCTGAATTTGCTATAGTTTCTGTGAATTTTTTGTTGTTGTTTTGGTTTTGTTTTGTAATTGGGTGTTTTTGATTCAAGAGATCAAGTTTGTGATAATATGTATATATAGTTCTAGAAAAAAAAAATAAAAAAAGCAAGAAATATATAGAATCATCAGAAATATATGATGATTTATGCATGATTGATCGATGAAACATAAAAAGCTATATTAAAATCCAGTATAGTTGACTTTTAGTGATACGATCTTTGAGTCAGTCTTACATTTAGTTCTGTCGGCAGGTCAGTCTTTTTTTAGTGGAGTTTAGTTGAAATCTTTATAAAACTAAAAGCTCTGTAGTTTAGATTAAACCGGTGATGTTTTGTTAGAAAAAGAAAAAACAAAGAAGAGTTTCATTATATAAACTAAAGAGATATCATCTTCTACACTTGCAAACTGAGACTTTAAAGATTAAAGGCAAATCCAGACTAAGAGAAAGAGTTATGGACTCACTTAGGCTTTAAGAAGCCAACAAAGATTCAACTTTTGCAATTTGTTCTTCCTCTGTGGCTTTAGTCGGACTCTTGTTTGCCTCCTCGAACAGATCATGGTCCCATTTCTTCTCATTCTTTGTCCAGCTTCCGTTAAACCCACTTCGCTCGTTGCTGCGGAATCTGTTGTCTCTATCACCTCGGTAACTCTGTCTGCTTCCCGCACCTCTCACATCATCTCTGTTCCACACTCTGTCTCTTCCCATTGCTGGTCTCTCATGTCTTTCTGAATGCATATTGCTCCTCCAGTTTCTCTCGTTCTGACGGCGATGGTTTAGAATTGTGTCTCTTGCCTCAGTTCTTGTTCTGTCTGTGTTGTTCCCAGATTCCTCTGGAAGCTTCTTCTCCATGAAGGCCGGTCGTTTCCTAGAGAGTACTCCTTGGGTGTCGTCAACCTCATGGAACCTATCATGTCGCCACGAGCTTTTGTCTCCGTCTTTATGATGCTGTGACTTCTCATCATCTCCAGCTCTTCGGTTACTTTGATCTCTTGAACTTCTCCATGATCCTCTCTCTTCAAAATTTACAAATATGTTCATTAGACTTGCCAATTCTTTTAAAGCAAAAGACATGCAAATGCATATGTGCTTATGAGTTTATGTAAATGAAGAAAAGGAAGAAGAGTAAAATTTGGGGAGAATTACCAGTAGTTGCTTTTCTGTCATCTTTTCTGTCACTACGAAGATCATCATCATGCTGTTATAAGACAGGCACAGGCAAGCCAAAGATTACATATATCTTAGCATTGGAAGGCATTCAACTGTAGGCAATAATCCCGTCAAATCAGCACAAGATAAAAGTGTCAATATGCAGTAGATTGCAACCCAGCAATTGATTAGTATCACTGAGCTAGTACAAGCTAAAAGATTAAATCTTCTAGTTTTTCATGGGCAATGAGCTTAGAAAAAAAAAAAAAAAAAAAACATTCTGTCAGAACAAAAACTCCTAAAACCTCACAAGAGCAAAAACATATACACACACAGAACAAGCAATATCAGGACCAGTAACAAAAATCTGATGGAAAACAATCAACAGCTTTAGGAACCTGATGATATGATCGAGGACGAGACATATCTGAAAGATGGGAAGCTTGCTTGGTGGTCTCATGATGTCCGGAAAGCTTCTTTTCACTGTCTTTTCTCAAACCATGAGCATCAGGTTCCAATGGCGCAGCATCTCTCAAGGACTGACGTGGTTTATGCTCTGTGACAGTACCATCTCTGACATCCAAATCTTTCTTACTCAAAACTCGTTCAGCTTCAGGCTTGCCATCTCTTCTTGATCTCTTGGGGCTAAAGACAAAAAAAAAAACATAAGTGATTAGCAGCGTACCCTCTGTGATAAGAGCTCCATAGTAAGAGTGAATTGTGAAAAGCTGGCTAGAGAACCACTTCAAAAACTAGTACCAAGATTAACTATTGTGCATTTCATCACTCGTGTTTAAGCTCTACACAACTATTATTGACCATCATCTTCTGCAAATAATCTCTACTTTACGAGAATGAACTGTGGCCAAATTAAGCAGATTAGATGAAGATACAAAACAAAATCACTCCAAGGATAAAACTACAACAGTGACAAAGCATAAATCTCACAATAATCAGCTTGCATTCCGATTTCTATACAAAAAAAAAAAAAAAAAAAAAAAAAAAAACACACGAGCTTCCTCGTTGTTCGCGATGAAGATAAAGAGTAGGATTCCCCAGAAGAATTTGAGTGTAAAGATGAAAGAGTAAGCGAAGCAGGCAGACCTGGGTTCGCGATCGATCCTGGAACGCTGTCGTTTAGGGTCTGAATCTCTGCTCTCCCGCCTCGACATGGTTCCTCTTCTCTTCTCCCTCGAGAGATTTTTAGGGCTTTTACTATAAAACTCTTCTCCCCTGCAACTCTTTTTTATCTAATTCCTCCGTCGGAGAGTTGTCAATTTCCTCAAAAATTATAGTTTCCACCTCTTATTTCTTACTGTATCAGAAAAAACCCCCATATGTTTAGAATTGTGTTCAAAAACCAACCACATAAAATCTTGAACGTAGTAGTCATTACTATGATTTGGTTCGTTTGTGATAACATTTACACAAATTGTAATTGCGGTATCTAAATTATCTGTAAAGAAGTCAAAATAGGAAGAAAAATGCAACTTTCTAAATGGCAATTTGTTATTAGGATATTGAAAGTATGCAGCTAGCCAAAGGATAAAATAGGTTTGAGAGTAAAGATGGATATACATAGTTTAAATAGAGATTTTGTGTCAAGAGACATCATCATTCTCCCAATACCCTTCTTGGTTCCACTTCATTCGAGAAGGCGCTTGTATTTACACCACCCGATGGCACCAACATAGAGGAATATACTTCCCACAGAACCTCCAATCACTGTCCATAGGAATCTTGATGGACCAGCTTTCTCATCCTTGAACAACTCTATGGTAATGTTCATTCCGAATACACCAGCCACTGCTATGAAGGCGCTCATCACCAGGGTAGCTGTCGTTAGCATCACACCCATCTGCAGAAGATGATTCTGCTTGTCATCTAGCATTATGTTGATGTAGTCCTCTGTGTCATCCACATACTCCCTCAGCTTTTTCAACACAACAGGCAATGGATTTGATTAGAAAATTATCTCATCAACGGAAAGTGTGCCATCTCGTCTGATAAAATACCAAAAAAGCATATGCTCGATTTACTTACTGTTGATAGTTTGTTCAGTGTACCATCAATCTGCACAAAATATGCTTCCAAAAGCATTTCAAGCTCTTCCACATCTAATTTGTTGGTCATGGCACTTCGGGTTGAGCTTGTATGAGTCCCACGGCTATTTCTGCTAAGTGCACTGTGAGCACTCATAAGCAGATCATGAGCGTCATTTGCTCGAAGATAGCCTTCATCTCTGTTAGCCTCTGATGCAAATTCGGGAGGAAGCCTGGCAGGTTTTAGTAAAAAAAGGCAGATGTTAAAATAAAATTACATCAGAACAGTCCAAATTAGTATTCTCAGAAAGTCGGTACATGCCTGTCATCCTCGTTTTCTTCAGGAAGATCAACCTCAAAGGCATCACTCTCATTCATAGAGGAATTTGACGAATCCTCAAGTTTCTGAGCTAGCTTCTCTGTAAGATACATCTCAGCCATATCCTCATCATCGTCTAGCAGATGTTCTAGCTCGTCCCTAACCTAGAACATGATACAAGTGAAGAGAAATAAGGTCTTTTAAGTTATGCAAACGTGGTTAAAATAAGGTGGTCTCTTATGTTCACAACTAAGAGGAAACATGAAAAATCGTTATCATAAGATCAAAAGAAGCAATGGAATGTCTGAATCATAAACACCTTCTGAACACGTCCAGTAATTGCAACCAGCCTGCTTTTAATCTGTCGAACCCGCTCCAAATTAAGGGTACTGATCTTGGAAGTAAGTTTGTCCAACGCTGGATGAGCCTCTAACTCCAATCTTGTGGCCTACATTAACGAAAAAATGACTGAAAATCTCACACAAGAGAAGCAAAAATACTCTGTGTAGTAGAGTCCTGAAGGAAGTACTTACCTCATGTTCCAAACTGCTTGATGCAGCTTCAAGACAAGCTTCCAAAGCAACAAACTCAAACGGAAGAACCTTTGATCCATCTTGATTCTCAAGACTTTGCTTCGCATCCTTCTTGGCTTCACTCCCTTGATCCCCAGATGATTGTACTGTTCCAGCTTCTCCTTGGGAAGGATCCATCCCCGTCTGAGGCTCTCCCTCAGAGTTATGTTCCTCCTTTACTCGACACACACAAAGAGAGCAGAGAGTGATTAGTAGTTAACTTGAAAATCATAATCTTCACACAACATCACCATTCCCCAAATCACAGAGTCAGCCATTTCTCAACACTAGATTGCCAAATCATATACAGATGTAGCTACTAAACTCAATTTCCATTTAACAAACAATTCAATTAGGGATGAACAAGGAACAGTGAAAAAACCCTAATTTATCGAATTTACCTGAGGTTTAGTGGCGTGATGGTGACACAGAATCCGCCGCCGCAACTCTTCAATAAAAGGTGAAACAGAAGGATCCTTGGAATTAAGCAACAAAACTTCTTGAGCGGTGATGATCGCCTTGATATGCTCCAGATTGATAACAATCGCTCTCTCTCGACCCAGAACAGTCGACGGATACGACAACAGTGGATCGAGAATCCTAAGATCTCGCGCCGGCAATCCCGTTCGCCGCATGATGGCGTGTTTCCCTTCTTCCTTGGGCTGCGGCTTCCCTGACGAGTCAAGCACCAACCACGACCTCACCCCAACGCCTTTCTTCCGTCCACCGCCACCCACACCAGCGGGGTACGGCGGTGTAGGCTGCCCACCAATGTTTGGGGTTGATGGATTCGTATTGAAATTGAATTCATCAGGTCTCGCTCCTCTCATCGCTTACACGATTCCTGTGATCACAGAGAGATCGAGCAGCTTTAAGTGAAAATTGCGATCTCAACTTATAATCCGGCTCGTCAGCAACAGAAAGATTTTAAACGGTTAAGATAAACCGGTTTTAGATTCCCCCCTCCACATACAAAATTAAATCGGGTTTAGATGAACCGGTTTTAGCTTCTTCTTTGATTTTGATTTTGCAACGACGGAGCTTTGTAAAAGTGTTTAGGGCTTTAGAAATAATCGGCGACGGCGAGCTCTGAGAATTCGAATTTTCCCGAGGAAGAATCTGATGAAGTTGAAATCGGTGTTCAACGCTTCGGAAATCAGATCGGAATTTGAATCGGCGGGGATAAATCCCAATTTCGCGATTCAAATCTGGAAGTATGTAATGCAGAATCCTGATTGCGTTTGGGACGAGATCCCTTCATTGCCCTCAGCTGCTTACTCTCTTCTCCATTCCAAGTTTAAGACTCTTACTTCGTCTCTTCACTCTCTGTTCCATTCCTCCGATGGTACCACCTCAAAACTCCTCATCAAGCTCCAGGTACTCTTCTACTCTCTCTGTTTCTTCGTTTTTTTTTCTTGTAAATGTTTTGGGCATGATCCGATATCACGAATGAACATGAGACTAGTCTTTGTAGATTAAGGGAAGTGTACAAGAAGAGGTTTAATTGCTGAGAGGTTTACTTTGTGATTCTGTTATCTGATTAACTCGTATTCGATTCTTGCTTCTTGTTTTTGGAATTCAAGAATGGAGCTTTAGTGGAAGCTGTGGTAATGAGATACGATACTAGGTTGGGTATGTGTGGAGGGAAACCACGTCCTGGAGGTATAAGAACTACATTATGCATTTCGTCTCAGGTATTGATTACCATCATGTTACTGTCATCTCTTGGTTCATTGAATCACTGTGGAAGTGTTAAAGAACATCTTACATGACGTATTATCATCAATAGGTTGGTTGCAAGATGGGTTGCACCTTCTGTGCTACTGGTACTATGGGATTTAAAAGCAATTTAACATCTGGAGAAATTGTGGAGCAGCTTGTTCATGCCTCCCGCATAGCTGATATACGCAACATTGTTTTCATGGTATTTTGCTTCTTTTAATGCATTTTCTATACACGATGCCTTAAGGTTATTTGTTGAGGTTGCCTTTTTATACCTTCTCAATTGATGAAGTTTATTCACCAGTTGTTGCTTTGGTTTGATGATTATGATCAGGGGATGGGAGAGCCATTAAATAACTACAATGCTGTTGTTGAAGCTGTCCGCGTCATGTTAAAACAGCCATTTCAGCTGTCACCAAAACGAATTACCATATCAACTGTAAGTATTAAGAAAGCTGCCTTGAGATATTCGTAAAACGCAGAAATTTAAGTTGCTTACTTTTAAGTGTTGGTTTTCAGGGTATAAATAGAAAGTTATTTCTGATTTAATTTATCTCCCTTCTCTAACTCTATATTCTAGAGACTTCGAGTCGACAAATCTAAATCATGCAATACTAGGCTGACACTTTTTTAAGTTTGCTAATAAATTTTCCTACATCCGAATGTCATCTGCATAGGTCGGAATTGTTCACGCAATTAGCAAGCTACACAATGATCTACCAGGTGTAAGTTTAGCAGTCTCTCTTCATGCACCAGTTCAAGAAATCCGCTGCCAGATCATGCCAGCAGCTAGAGCCTTTCCTCTACAAAAGCTTATGGATGCACTTCAAACTTTCCAAAAGAACAGGTACTCTTAACTGGTTCTTTTGCTACTAAATTTTAAGAACCACAATCCCTTCTGTTAAATTAAAGATCATAACATATTGTGCGACAATTTCCTTGGATATAACAGTCAACAAAAGATCTTCATTGAGTACATAATGCTTGATGGAGTAAATGATCAAGAGCAGCACGCTCATCTACTTGGTGAATTGCTAAAGACATTTCAAGTGGTAAAATCTTTGATTTCTTAGTACTCTTTAAGGCTTCTGCAATTATATGATGATACTTTATGATGGAAACTCGTTGCTCTTATCTTGAACAGGTTATAAATTTGATACCATTTAACCCAATTGGGTCCACAAGCCAATTCGAAACAAGCAGTGTACAAAGCGTATCAACTTTCCAGAAAATCCTGAGGGAAACGTACAAGATCCGAACCACAATTCGCAAAGAAATGGGTCAGGATATAAGTGGTGCTTGCGGTCAGCTAGTCGTGAGCCAACCAGACAACAGAAGGACTCCCGGAATTGTGGAACTTCCAGACATTGAAGATCTACATCTCTAACTTTAGGACCAGAGACATATAACAGACATTTGGAATGGTTTGTAGTATCTTCAAAGCCACTCTTCAAAACCCTTTTCTTAAACTTCACATTTTGTCCTCATCACTTCGTGGAAAACACTTGGCTCACTCTTATATGCAAGTAAGACAAACAGAGATGGTCCTTAGTCCTTCTTACACTTCATCACATGGAGATTTAACTTCTCTTTTAAAATATTCACCAACAAGTGATGTTATGTCATCATTAAAGTTGAAGTAAATGTTTCAAAGCCAGCACTAAGTTAACTTTCATGAAGTAAATATCATAAGTAGTAAAACTAATTAACTTCTCTTCCCGCCTATAAAACTAACCACATACTCTGTCTTTCATTCCATAAGAGAAAATAACATAGAAAGATGAGTGCAAGAAGATTTGTGAATATCACTCTGCTAATAGCAGCTCTAGTTTCATCACTATGCGAGTCTCAGAAGAACTTTGCATGTGATAATAATGCCCCTGTGACGGCTAAGTACGGTTTCTGTAACGTCTCGTTGTCGTACGAAGCACGCGCCAAAGATTTGGTCTCACGTCTCTCCCTCACGGAAAAAGTCCAGCAACTCGTAAACAAAGCCACAGGAGTTCCAAGGCTTGGTGTTCCTCCGTACGAGTGGTGGTCGGAAGCTCTCCACGGCGTCTCTGACGTTGGACCAGGGGTAAAAGCATCATAACTGTACATATACATGAATATGATGAACATACATGAGTTGTTTGTGTAATTAAATGCTTACGTTTTTGAGTTTGTTTCTAAGGTGCGTTTCAACGGGACTGTGCCTGGAGCGACTAGTTTCCCGGCGACGATATTAACAGCAGCGAGCTTTAACACATCGTTGTGGCTAAAAATGGGAGAAGTGGTTTCGACGGAGGCTCGAGCGATGCACAACGTAGGACTTGCTGGCCTAACGTATTGGAGTCCCAACGTTAACGTCTTTAGAGATCCAAGATGGGGTCGTGGTCAAGAGACGCCAGGGGAGGATCCTCTCGTTGTTTCAAAATACGCTGTGAACTACGTTAAGGGCTTACAAGACGTTCACGACGCCGGAAAATCACGGCGGCTTAAGGTCTCTAGCTGCTGCAAGCATTACACTGCTTACGATGTTGATAACTGGAAAAGCATCGATAGATTCCACTTCGACGCCAAGGTAATATATAAATACATAAATTTCAATTCCTTAGAATTGATCTTAAATGTTGATGTATCTGTGATTGTTTTGGTGGGAAGGTAACTAATCAAGACTTGGAAGACACGTATCAGCCGCCATTTAAGAGCTGTATAGAGGAAGGAGATGTGAGCAGTGTGATGTGTTCTTACAACAGAGTTAATGGTATCCCAACTTGTGCAGACCCTAATCTTCTTCGTGGAGTTATCCGAGGCCAATGGCATCTTGATGGGTCAGTATATATCGTTTTCTACTTTCTTGCCCCTTACAAGAACCAGATTGACCTAAAGATCTAGTTATACAATGGCGTATTGATTTCTTTGAATATTTCTTGGTCACAGGTACATCGTTTCGGATTGTGATTCCATCCAGGTCTATTTCGACGACATTCATTACACCAAGACACGTGAAGACGCAGTTGCTATCGCTCTCAAAGCAGGCAAAAAAACTTTAGATGATCCAAAAAAATCATTACATTACAAATGTCATTTTTGATCTTTGAGAAGTAAAATATGTTGTTCTGTCTGAAACAGGTTTGAACATGAACTGTGGAGATTTTCTAGGTAAGTACACAGAGAATGCAGTGAAGCTTAATAAATTGAACGGATCAGAAGTTGATGAAGCGCTGATTTACAACTACATTGTTCTCATGAGGCTCGGATTCTTTGATGGAGATCCAAAATCGCTTCCCTTTGGTCATCTTGGACCGTCTGATGTTTGCAGCAAGGACCATCAAATGCTTGCGCTGGAAGCCGCGAAACAGGGGATTGTACTACTTGAGAACAGAGGAGATCTTCCGTTGTCAAAGACCGCAGTTAAAAAACTAGCTGTTATAGGTCCAAACGCAAATGCTACAAAAGTTATGATTAGTAACTACGCAGGTGTGCCTTGTAAGTACACAAGCCCTTTACAAGGGCTGCAAAAGTATGTACCGGAAAAAGTTGATTACGAGCTGGGATGTAAAGATGTCAAATGTGGTGACCAAACACTGGTTTCAGCAGCGGTCAAGGCGGCTTCAGAGGCTGATGTGACGGTTTTGGTGGTTGGATTGGATCAGACGGTAGAGGCAGAGGGTCTTGACCGGGTTAACCTAACCCTTCCGGGATATCAGGAAAAGCTGGTGAGAGATGTGGCTAATGCTGCAAAGAATACAGTTGTTTTGGTCATAATGTCTGCTGGACCTATAGATATCTCCTTCGCCAAGAGTCTGAGCAAGATTAGCGCGGTATTATGGGTCGGATACCCTGGTCAAGCTGGAGGAGACGCTATAGCTCAAGTCATCTTTGGTGACTACAATCCTTGTAAGCCTCTAGTTTAAGCCCTAAACCCTAATTGAACCCTAGACACAGTTACTTACTTATTTGTCTTTGTGGTTGTAACAGCTGGGAGACTACCAGAGACATGGTACTCACAAGAGTTTGCAGATAAGGTTGCGATGACAGACATGAACATGAGACCTAACTTAACCTCTGGTTTCCCTGGAAGATCTTACAGATTTTACACAGGGAAACCGGTTTACAATTTCGGATACGGACTTAGCTACTCTTCTTTCTCTACTTTTGTTCTCTCAGCTCCATCGTTCATACACATTAAAACCAATCCAATCTTGAACCTAAACAAGACAACATCTGTCGACATCTCCACCGTAAACTGCCACAATCTCAAGATCCGGATCGTTATCGGGGTCAAGAACCACGGGCTACGGTCTGGAAGCCATGTGGTGCTCGTGTTCTGGAAACCACCAAAGTGTTCAAAGTCTCTGGTGGGCGGTGGCGTGCCACAGACGCAACTGATAGGGTTTGAGAGAGTAGAAGTTGGGAGAAGCATGACAGAGAAAGTTACCGTTGAGTTTGATGTCTGCAAAGAACTTAGCCTTGTGGATACTCACGGTAAGAGGAAACTGGTCACAGGACACCACACGCTTGTTATCGGTTCTAACAGTGATCAACAAATCTATCATCATCTCAACGTTAGATTGGCGGGAGATTCAACGGTTTCTATCTAAAAGACAACAGAGCCCATAGATTCTACTAAAGTTGTTATTGTCAAAAGTCAATACTGTAATGCTATCATGAATTATGACCAAAACCTAAATAAAAAATTGGTATAATACCACAAACAGGGTCAATTCTTATCCAAATATTTGAACCGAGATATATAGTAGTCAACATAATACAAAGAAAATTTTAACTTTTCTTCTTATGCCACATTATATAAATAGTAGGTTTCTATAAGATATGTTCTGTATTGCAGAAACATAAAATTTTCATGGAGGGGTTAATTCCATATCTGATTCATGCTATCAAGAAAGACCATAACCGTGATCATCAGATGTATCGATCCATGTCTGTAGGATCGAGCCGAAGCTATCGACCATTAATGATGGGACAAGAAGGTGAAGGTTCTTCTTCAGTACATGGATCTTCTCACCGTCGAACTAGATCAGAGTACAATCCACCTGTTATAATGGATATGTTTGATCAGAGATCTTCAGGTTTTGGTCAAAAATTTGTGAATAAAGATTCCTCTTCTCAAGATATAGCAACAAAGACTTAACTTGCATGGAGTTGTTGATTTTATGTAAGAAAGAAACAATTACAATTCTGATTTTATAATTCTGTTATTTAAATTTGTAATAAATATGATCATCAATGAATTTTATTTATTTTTTATTTTTAATTTACTATATTAATCAAATAAAAAAATCAATTGTGTTTTTCCTTAATTTGACTTATTAACAAGAATGACCAAGAATAGTAAAGAAAACTGTCAAAACAACTTAATGATAAACAAAGGAATAAAAAATATGCTGTTGATTGCTTGGCAGTCAAGGAAGAAGTATCCACATTAGGGCTTTTGATCATAAGAAAAACAGTTAAGGATTTCCCAAAAACCCTTTTACTCCAATTTTGAAAAGAATCAAAACATAAACACATTAGATTCCACCAATCTTGTTCTTGTCCGTATGCATGCAACAGATTGAGAAACGTAACATTCTCTGTTCTTGCCTCTTTGTGTTTCTTCTGACACAATTACAAGCAATGGCAGAATTAAGATCAGGTGTTCTTTTCAAGCTTCTAGAAGAAATGGGAGTCGGGAAAGTGCGAAGAGACGTTGATCACAGACCGGTTTTGCTGCAGATAAGAAGCATAATCCCTGTGTTAGCAGCTGGAGGGTTATGGCCAAACAAAGGTTTCTTCTTGAGAATATCAGATTCAACACATTCAATGTATGTCTCATTGCCTCGAGAAGAGAACGATCTTGTTCTCTACGACAAGTTACAAATCGGTCAATTGATATTCGTCGAGAAGCTTGAGTTCGCTTATCCGGTTCCTATGATCAAAGGCATTAGACCAACTCCAGGTCGAAGGGTTTGCATCGGTGATCCAATCGATCTAATCCCTAAAGAAAGGATCGAAAAGTTCTGTGGCGGTATATCGGATATTGAGCAAAGCTACGATCAACAAGTGAAGAGGCCAAGAAGAACGAGATGGAATAACACAAGCGTCTCTGAGTTAAATTTTACGGATTTAGGGTTATCGAAAAACCTTTCGAGTGTAATGGAAGAAATAGATGATACAGAGTCAATGGTTTCGAGTTGCTCTTCGTCTTTATCTTCTGTAGCTAGGAGAAGAAGCTGGATAGGTTTGAGTGATGATAGGAAGAGAAGAGAGTCATTAGATCCATCCATGATTAAGACTCATGGTCATGACCATAAACATGTTTCAAGAGCTCGAAGTTCTATTGCTGTAAGTTTTATAGAAATTGACTTTTCGCAATAACATCTCCTGTGACAATTTCTGTTTTCTGATGTTTTTTTTTGAATAAATTTTCAGGCTTCGCCTTCTGCTTCGGTCCGAAGTTATGGAGTGATAGAGGAGAAGTCAAGTAGTAGTAGAACAAGAAGAAGAGATGCTGTAGTTTCACCATCTCCAAGATGGGCTAAAAGCTTAAGCTGTGGAAATGGAAGTAATAGGAGTAAGAACCTTCTTCCACCTAAAGGCAATACCCTTGCATCCTCGGATTCAATATCGAGGAAAAGAAGCTGGACGGAGACAGAGATCCTATGGAATTCACTTCCTCCAAAAGTTGTAAATCTCGGAAAGGTAAATATACTAATAGCTTTTGATCAGATTATAAACATGTGTGATTTATTTGTTTGAAAGAGGGTTCATTCGTGAATTTGGCAGGACGTTCTGAGACAGAGAGATACGGCTATTCGAGCTGCATCCCAAGCATTGTTAGAGGCTTCAGCTGCTGAAAGATTGCTCAAATGCCTAAGGTACATAGACTTTAATTGAAACAACACAACTAGTTGTATCTTCTTGCTCAAGCAATTTTCTAACTGAAATGTTATAGGTCATACTCGGAGCTTTCGGACAAGAGAAACCAACATCAACAAAATCAAGAGCTACGAATTGGAGAATTCTTGAGTTTCCAAGATGAGTTAAGCAACAGCAGGCTTATCATTCAATCACTATCAACTGAAAAAACAGAGCATTGCAACTCAAACATAGTGAAAACAGGGGATGAGAGACGCGAAAAGGCGACTCAGTGGATCAAATCAGCATTGGCTACCGATCTCAAACTGGTTTCTTTATCTACAAGTAAACCTCCACAGAGCCCCGGGAGAAAGGGTCTTACCCTAATTTCTCAAGAAACCGAAGACCGTGAAGGTAACACAAGCGAAATTGACTCGGGATTAGGACATAGAAAGGAGAGGTTAGGAAGAGCATCGAGCGAACTCAGAAACTGGCTTAGGGAAGAAGGAAGAAGTTGGTATCTAAGCCGAGTCGAGAAGTATTTAGATGAGATCAGTAATGGAACAAAGTGGAGAGAGATGAGCAGTCAACAAGTAGGGGAAACAATGTATCAGATAAAACGGGTGAGTGATTGGTTAGACGCCATTGTTAAAGGAGACAAAGAAGAAGAAGAAGAGGAAGTGGTAATAATGATGATGACAGAGTCTGAAACAGAGGCTTGTCGTAGGGTCAGAAACAAGATTTATAGGATTCTACTGAAACATGTTGAGACAACTTCTTTGTTAAGTCATCAACGTAGTAACAATCTCATGTCTCATCATCAACAACAACATTTGTTCTGAAAAGACAATGTTACTTTTTTGTTTCTGTGTTGATTGTTTCCAGTTAAGGCCACAAGGTACTAGAATTTTCAAGTGAAATTTAATTTGGTCTAGTGGATGATGAGTCTAACTGTATCGAACCAAACCGGAATGGGGAGGAAAGTAGAAGAAATATTATTCATACGGAAATTTACATCACGATTTTGTAGTATCTACTTTATTTTGTTAGTTTTAGACTTTTAGTAAATTACGTAACGTTTTTAGTAACAAGTTATAATATCTTATCAACGTACATTTGTGTAAATTGTGTATGGCAGTGTATTTACGAATTTGCCACAAATGGACTTATCAGGTAGATAAGCCAATAAAAAGAAGGTTTAGCAAAAAAAGATTAAAAGATTAAAAAAAAAAAAAATACAGATTTAGGATTTTATTTTTTCAACGAACCTAGTAAAATACGTGAAAAGTGAGATCTCGAGTGATATCAAAAAAAAAAAAAAAAAAAAGAGGTGAGATCTGAGTTTCTGTTACACTACTATCTCGGTCTCTCTTCTGACCAGGTTTCTCATCAAATTAGGGTTTTTTTTGTTGTTGTTGTTGTTGTTAACTTCGCTCCAAGATCTCTGATCAGTTCTCAAAAGGATTCATTTCATAGATCAGATAAAATCATGTCGGTAGATAAAGATCTATCATCGGAACCACCAGAATCCAAAAGGCAGAAGAAAGAACCTTCGCTTTCATTGTTGTCTCCTGATAATTGTGGTCACTGGTATATTCGTCATGGAGTCTGCACCGTTTGCAGATCAAAGGTAGACAAAAATAGCCAAGGCCGAGCACTCGACTATCATTTCGACGGTTTACAGCTAAGCCAAGAGGCTTTAGCGTTAACAAAGCGTCTCACAACGAACTTCTCTTGTCTCAACATGAAGAAGCTTCACCTTGTTCTTGACTTGGACCACACGCTAATTCACTCCGTTAGGGTTCGATGTCTCACCGAAGCAGAGAAGTATCTCATCGAAGAAGCGGGTTCAACTACAAGGGAAGATCTGTGGAAGATGAAGGTCAGAGGAGATCCCATACCAGCCATTACCATCGAATACTTGCTGAAGCTACGACCTTTTGTTGGCGACTTCTTGAAAGAAGCCAACGAGCTGTTCACAATGTATGTTTACACAAAGGGTACTCGAAGATACGCTAAAGCCATTTTGAAGCTGATTGATCCGAAGAAACTTTATTTTGGGCATAGAGTGATAACAAGAAACGAGAGTCCTCATACGAAGACACTTGATTTGGTTTTGGCTGATGAACGTGGAGTGGTGATTGTGGATGATACGCGTAAAGCATGGCCTAATCACAAGAGTAACCTAGTGTTGATTGGCAGGTACAAGTACTTTAGGTTCGAAAGCCGATTGTCAAAGCATCACTCCGAGGAAAAAACAGACGAGAGTGAAAACAACGGTGGATTGGCCAACGTTTTAAAATTACTCAAGGAAGTTCACCGTAGATTCTTCAAGGTTGAGGAAGAGTTGGAGTCACAGGACGTTAGGTTGCTGCTGAAAGATGTAGACTTCGGTCGCCTACGAAGATTGTCTAGAATGATATCTCTCGGTATAGACCGTATTTAGAAATTTCATTTAAGCATTGCAAGTTTAATCTGTCATCTCGTTCATCCGTAAGCAAAGTTTTAGCTAAATATATTTTGACTACGAATGTGAGTATTTCACTTCTTGATTAAAGGCTCAAACTCAAACATACATTGAATTGAATCAAATCTTTGGTTCTTTCTCCACGCCTCAATATTCGGATATGTTTTGGGTTAGTTCACTTCGTTTTCTGACATAGATGGCGATCCAGTTCGTGCCTGTAACATCTTACACAGAGACTCAATCAAAAAGAATTCTAACCAAATACAACTACTTTATTAAGTTATGAAGTGCGATCTATGTTGAGACAAATTCTTTATTAAGTCATCAGGTAGTACTACCAATATCATGTCTCATCAACACCAATTTTGTTCTGAAATTTTACTTAAGGACGTTTTTTTATTTAGTCCTGAAAATAGTATATTATGTATATTATAATGATTTCTTTGTTTCTCTTTTGATTGTTCCGGTCTATGCCCCAATAGACTGTTATTTGTGGTTGTAGAGATTTTGATTATAAAATTTTGGCTGTTATTTGTGGTTGTAGAGATTTTGATTATAAAAATTTGGCTGTAAAAACTTTGGTTGTATGTACAAAAAAACTTTTAAAAGTTGAGACTTTTATTTTATTATTACTAGGATGTCGGCCCGCGTGTTACCGCACGGGAAAGTGAAAACTTTAAATAACTAACATTGTTAATTTCACATTTCGAGTGAAAATTTTATGATAATATTTTAACTGTATAATATAAAAAATCATAAATAATGACTAAGATGAATTAACCAATTTAGTTAAATAAAATATTTGTTATATATATAAAAATGAAAAATCGATTTAGTGACAATAAGAGAATAATGTTAAAGATATATGAATCTAAGTTGATTCAGATAATCAATTTTAAAAAATATTCACATAAAATAAATTTTAAATTATTATTTTATCGAAATCTATAAAAAAATAATAAGAGAATCAGGAAGAAAGAGCTCATAGCTGCAACCAGCCAAATTGACTAAAAAGATAAGTCTATGAAAAATTAGATTTCACAATTAATTACCTAAATTAATACTTGAAAGACATGATAAATACGGATTAGATGGAAAACGACACCAAAAAAAAGTTAGATGAATGAATCAATAAATAAAACAATCCAAATTTTTAGCTTTCGCACCTTTTTGTTTAACACTTTTTTGTTTCACACCTCTTTGTTTTCACACTTTTTGTTTTTATATATATACAGATTTTTATGAATTCTAAAAAGAGTTTTTTTTCTTTCAGTATTATTAATGATTTCACTCTTTGTTAATGATCTCAAAAGTTGCAAAGACTCGATCCAACAATTTTGTTTCTTTGTTCCACCTCCAATTTTTCATGTATTCACCTGTTAGTTTTCACACCTTTTTGTTTTATACCTCTTTGTTTATATAAAGTTACAGTGTTTTGATCCAACAATTGTGTTTCTTCGTCGTACCCTTTGATTTTAATGTTTGCACATGTTAGTTTTAGCACATTTTGGTTTCACACGTCTTTATTTTCATATTTTTGCATCTCTTTATCGTACCCCCATCTTTCAAAAATCGCACATTTTAATTTTTGCACCTTTTTTTTTCAAACCTCTATGTTTAACACCTTTATATTTTACACCTTTTTATTTATTATATACAAACTTTTATGGAATACAAAAAATAAGTTTCGAATTTTTTGTTTTCTGAGTATTTTTTAAACTGGCGGTGTTCAGTCCGGTCGGAGGACGTGCGGGCCGTGTTGACGGTGGCACTGAGGTCCTTGATGGATGGACGGTGCTGTGGGATTCGAGGACGAATCCTTATTGGTGGGGGAGAATTGTAACATCCGCGAACCGGATTATGCGGTTTTGGTAGGAGTGTCGATCGACACCCTTGTGGCATCGATCGACACCACTATTTCTGGGTTCGTCGGGTTTGTTTTAATTCGCGATTTTGGTTTGGTTGATTTGGTTTAGTGATGTAAACCGAGTATTTAAGTGGGAAGCGACAAATTAAGGGTTTTAGAGTGTTGAGTCGCCGTTGATTGGAGAAAGAAAAGGAGATCAAGCTTTTTCCTTAGAGTTAAGAGAGAAACAGAACTGTCACGGTTTGGGAGAAGGAGGATCCGACTGCTCAAATCGTTTCGAAAGGTAATGATTTTTGGTAAGGTTGTAGCTAAGAGATTTTCGTACACTCTCCTTTTTACAGAAGTGAATTTGAGTTAATATTCTAGGAGATATCGGCAGTTTTGTGAGGCGTTTCTTCTCTATCGCGAATTGAGACCAGCGGGTGTTTCGAGATCGATTGCGGTTGCATATGAGCTCTGATCGTGCTGAAATTTTGTGGGAAGCTTTGTGATGTCTGGGGCTAGCTTTGCACCGGAAGGATTTGATAGTTAACGGTTGGTTTTTATTTTAGGGTTTCGTCTTTAAGACTGTTCTTTCCTGATGTTTCTGTCCAGTTTTTGCTATAAGTCGTTTTTGGTTGTGTGGCTTGTTGTAGGACGTTTCTGGACTGTTTCTGACGCAAGGAGGATTTCTCCTGGTTGTATTTGTTGTTAGAATCAGCTTGATAAGGTGAGTGTTTGACCATGGTTGATCTAAGCATGAGATCTCTCTTGTTTTGGCTGTTCTTTGTCTATTTGTGGTGTTTGCTTGCTTGGTATGTTGTTTTGGGGTTTCCCATAGGTTTAAGAGGCAATTGAGTGATTTTGGGACGTAATCAGATTGAGTGGAATCAGAGGAGCGACGTTCGTGTTCGTGCGGTTCGCGTCTGCAGGTGTGGCGTCGACCAGCACTGTTCTAGCATCGGTCGTCATTAGGTGTGCTAGCATCGATCGACACCTCTTTGGTGTCGATCGACACCAAGTCTCGGATGAGACTTGTTTTTCCTGGTTTGATGTGTTGTTTGTGTTTTTGTTGTTTGCTTAACATGAGGGTCTCAAATGCTTGTGTGTATAACCTAGCAGATGGGAGGACGACCTCACTAAGTATTTGTGATAATACTTACGCATCTCAATTGTTGTTTGTGGTGTGCAGGTATGTGACGTGGAATCATGGCGATGAGGAGGAGGATGATTTAGGGTCTCGTTTGTGTGTTGTTGGTCTTTGCTATATTGTTTATGATGGAACCTTGGTTAGAGATATGTTAGGTTGATGGATAGGATGCTTAGGATTGTTATTGTATTGAGGTTGTAATGGTTTTGTATGGTTGGTATGTTTCCGCTGTGTGTATTGGTTGTTATTGGTTTAAAGAGGTGTTTGTGATTTGGGTTGGTCTAGTTAAGTAGTATGGGTTGCTTAATTATATATTGTATTTATTATTATTATATAAAAAAAAACGGGAAGGGTTGTTTCATTTTGGTATCAGAGCCTTTACGGTTCTAGGATGGTTTAGAGTGGTTTAAGGAAATTTAATTGGTTGAATTATTTTCCTATTGATGCATGATGTTGTGTGATGAACCTGAATATGTGTAGTTAGACAATTTGTTTGTGGTATGGAGTCCTAGTATCATCCTCTTCGAGCCTTCAATGAGATTCCACGGTAAGTGATTTTTGTGTATTGTTAGTTGTGTAGTGTTTTGAGCTTCTGTGCAGGGGGTGCAGTTGGCTACTGAAAAGTTGTTGGAAAGTGGTGGATCACGCTGGTATCGGGAAATACCATTGGCGGTGACTTGTGTAAGTGGATGTATTGCAAATGGAGTTCGTTTGGATTTTTGACTCGTGTGCCATGTGGAAAGGAAATAGCTCGGGAGTTCTATAAATAGAAAGTTTCCATAAATAGAAGGTTGCTATAAATGAAAAGTTTTATAGGAATTAGAGCTTTGTTATTTTTGGAAAGTGTATGGAAAATACCTTGAGGGTAGGGTGTTCCAGGGTGACCGGGGGGTGGTCATGGTGGTGTTTGGGATATGAGTTTTCGTGAAGGCGCACTGCTAAAAGAGGAAAGTTTCTAAAAATAGAAGTTTCTAGAAATGGAAAGTGTTGAGGTAGATCTAGTCGGGAGATACTCGTTGACATCAGACTTGTTTGCTCAAGATCGTGTGGGCCCAACTCATGTGATACCGATAGCTCGATGGACTTTGTGGCCAGAGAGTGGGAGTGGTATGTTTGCTTCGGATGATGATCCGAGAGCGCGCTTTAGGATGACGACCCAAGAGCTGGATTTTGAGACTCCCTGGATACCGTAGCTGTGAGCCGCGGCTCGGCAGTGAGCCGGTATGTCTCGAGGGTTGCGACCCGAGAGCGGGGGGAGTGGGCGTGTGAGACTCCCTGGATACCCTAGCTGTAGGCTGTGGCCTGGCAGTGAGCCGGTATGACTCGAAGGTTGTGACCTGAGAGCGGGGGGAGTGTGTGTGAGTGACTTCCTGGATGCCGTAGCTTAAGGCGGTTGGCCTGATAGCGAGCCGGCATGATTCGTTGGTTGCGACCACGGACGGGGGAAGCACTGAGTTGTGAGCAAATAGTGTCTTTGATGTGAGTATATTGACTAGAGGGAGATCTCATGGTTCAGTCGGAGGTGTGCAGGCTGTTGCGACAGTTGCACGGGAAACCTTGACTGGCGGTGTTCAGTCCGGTCGGAGGACGTGCGGGCCGTGTTGACGGTGGCACTGAGGTCCTTGATGGATGGACGGTGCTGTGGGATTCGAGGACGAATCCTTATTGGTGGGGGAGAATTGTAACATCCGCGAACCGGATTATGCGGTTTTGGTAGGTGTGTCGATCGACACCCTTGTGGCATCGATCGACACCACTATTTCTGGGTTCGTCGGGTTTGTTTTAATTCGCGATTTTGGTTTGGTTGATTTGGTTTAGTGATGTAAACCGAGTATTTAAGTGGGAAGCGACAAATTAAGGGTTTTAGAGTGTTGAGTCGCTGTTGATTGGAGAAAGAAAAGGAGATCAAGCTTTTTCCTTAGAGTTAAGAGAGAAACAGAACTGTCACGGTTTGGGAGAAGGAGGATCCGACTGCTCAAATCGTTTTGAAAGGTAATGATTTTTGGTAAGGTTGTAGCTAAGAGATTTTCGTACACTCTCCTTTTTACAGAAGTGAATTTGAGTTAATATTCTAGGAGATATCGGCAGTTTTGTGAGGCGTTTCTTCTCTGTCGCGAATTGAGACCAGCGGGTGTTTCGAGATCGATTGCGGTTGCATATGAGCTCTGATCGTGCTGAAATTTTGTGGGAAGCTTTGTGATGTCTGGGGCTAGCTTTGCACCGGAGGGATTTGATAGTTAACGGTTTGTTTTTATTTTAGGGTTTCGTCTTTAAGACTGTTCGTTCCTGATGTTTCTGTCCAGTTTTTGCTATAAGTCGTTTTTGGTTGTGTGGCTTGTTGTAGGACGTTTCTGGACTGTTTCAGACGCAAGGAGGATTTCTCCTGGTTGTATTTGTTGTTAGAATCAGCTTGATAAGGTGAGTGTTTGACCATGCATGGTTGATCTAAGCATGAGATCTCTCTTGTTTTGGCTGTTCTTTGTCTATTTGTGGTGTTTGCTTGCTTGGGTATGTTGTTTTGGGGTTTCCCATAGGTTTAAGAGGCAATTGAGTGATTTTGGGACGTAATCAGATTGAGTGGAATCAGAGGAGCGACGTTCGTGTTCGTGCGGTTCGCGTCTGCAGGTGTGGCGTCGACCAGCACTGTTCTAGCATCAGTCGTCATTGGGTGTGCTAGCATCGATCGACACCTCTTTGGTGTCGATCGACACCAAGTCTCGGATGAGACTTGTTTTTCCTGGTTTGATGTGTTGTTTGTGTTTTTGTTGTTTGCTTAACATGAGGGTCTCAAATGCTTGTGTGTATAACCTAGTAGATGGGAGGACGGCCTCACTAAGTATTTGTGATAATACTTACGAATCTCAATTGTTGTTTGTGGTGTGCAGGTATGTGACGTGGAATCATGGCGATGAGGAGGAGGATGATCTAGGGTCTCGTTTGTGTGTTGTTGGTCTTTGCTATATTGTTTATGATGGAACCTTGGTTAGAGATATGTTAGGTTGATGGATAGGATGCTTAGGATTGTTATTGTATTGAGGTTGTAATGGTTTTGTATGGTTGATATGTTTCCGCTGTGTGTATTGGTTGTTATTGGTTTAAAGAGGTGTTTGTGATTTGGGTTGGTCTATTTAAGTAGTATGGGTTGCTTAATTATATATTGTATTTATTATTATTATATAAAAAAAAAACGGAAAGGGTTGTTTCACAAGTTCAGTCTGATTGAATTCAACCAAAATTAACAATTGTGTACATACAATTCTAAAATTAAAATTAACATTAAACGACAAGACAACAACATTCTATTCATATATTACCCCATACATAAGTATTTTACTGAATGAAACACAATTTTTAACGACAAGTAATTAATTATATACTTTGACAACAAAATAATAATAATAATAATAATAATAATTGATTATATATTTTATTTTATTTCATCCAGTAGTAATAGACAACGAGTTATTATATAATATCGTTTTACTGAAAGATTTGATAATTTTACTAAAATTTTCCTAAACATATTTTCATATTTTCCTAAAATTTTATTTTTACTGAAAGATTTGATAATTATTATCTTTTGCACAGATGCCAAATGCATTGGGTTGTCAAAGTATATAATTACTAATTTCAATAGAAAAATATGAACAATTAATAAGAAAAATATTTGCAATTATAATTTATTATAATCATATAGTAAAAAGATATTTATACAGAAAATTGATTGAAATATACAAAGTTTAATGTGTTTAATGAGTTGTATCATTATTTTTCAATGTTTTTTTTGGTTAGTGACATCAGTTGATGAAAAAAGTAAATGATGAAGTAAGACATATGTATGATGTAATAGTATAATAATTAATTCAGTTAAGCGTATCCAGTAATGTGAGAGGCAAACATGTATTATTTTCAAATAACAAAACAGTAATCTATCCGTTATTATTTATTAGTTTTGTTTTGTGTAAACTAAGACATTAATTACTCCCTCCGTTTCATATTAAGTGTCATTCTAGGATTTTTCACACATATTAAGAAAATCATTAAATTTTCTATCTTACCCTTTATTAATACATTATACAATTTTTTCTATTAGTCAATACATTAAATCAGTAGGGATAAAATTGGAAAATTTACAAAACATCTACATTGAAATTACAAAATGACACTTATTTTGAAACAAAATTTACAGTCTAAAATGACATTTAATATGAAACCGAGGGAGTATTAATTATCTGGGTAGTAATTAACTTCTCTTTTAAAGTTTTTTCTTTTTTACTTATCTTATGACATATATAAATGATCATATAATGGCAGCGATTTTGATTTGCTAATCATAAAATACTAGGTAACAATCTGCACTATATGCAGGATAAATCGACTTCAATAAAATTATTATAAGTAAAATTATAATTTGGAATTTAAGGGGTCATAATAATAATTTTACACATATTTTTTTATTCAAATTTATATTTAATTATTTTGTGCAAAAATATATTTCACTCGTGAAATATGGAAAATAATGTTAATTATTGTGATAATTGTGATAATTTTATTTATTTTTAAGATTATTGTAATAATTAATTTTTAGTATATACTCCCTTTGTTTAATAAAGAGTATCATTTTAGAATTTTATTTTTGTTTCTCAAAGAGTGTCATTTTACATTTCTAATGCACTATTTTATATTTTCAATGTATCTTTTTCATTAGGTTTTCTAGTTTTACTCTTAATCTATGACTAAATTAACCCATTAAACATTTATTAAATAAGAGCATATATATGTATATTTTAATATTTTCTTAATTTGTGTGAAATGTGTCCAAATGACACTTATTGTGAAACAAAGAGAGTACTTGAATAGTTATCAAATTTTTAAATATCGGAGAATAAGTTTTGTATTTCAAAAAGTTAAATAGATGACTAAGGTTTTTAATAGTTTATGAATTGTAATTTACTTTAAATAATTAAATATTTTATGAAAATGATTATTAAATTATTAAGTATATTTTCTTTTTCTAATAGTTGAAAAAGTCTTTCATTTTAAAAAACTAAAAGAAAGAACCATTACCTTATATATTCTAATGACACAATTATGTAAATAACTATATTTTAACCCGCGGTACACCGCGAGAAAAGATTTTTAAAATAAAATTTTTTAATTTTTGAAAATTGTATTTGTATGTTAATTTTAAGACTTGACCAGCTGTATACCGCAGACACAACGGGACAATTATTTAGTTTTTTTTTTTTGATATAATGTTACATTTTTTCCGTATCGAAATTCTTATGTTCATAAAAAAAATTAAATTTTAGTACGTTTTAGATTTAATCCGTGAAAGAATTATTCTTATATTAATATATTTTAAAATTTTAGTTTTCTTAAATTTAACCCGTAAGTTTAATTCTTTTAATATTCAACCCGTGAAAGAATTGAATCCGTAAAAATTATTATGCAATATACCGTGGATTAACTTATATTAAAAATAATCCAATTAATTAGATTTAACCCATGAAATAATTAATTTTACATTTTTATCAGCATATTAATAACATTAAAGATTTAATTGTTCATATCAAACAATATAGTTATTATTCAATATTAGAGTTCTTAAAGAAAAAATATATATTGTATAGATATTTTTGGCATATGTTATTAATTGTAATAAAATTCTAAATATATAATACTGTTTTAGGAAATTATAAACCAAATTGGTACGGACATTCTAATTGATTTTGTTTTTTTGTGCAAATTTTTTAAGGATTAACTTTGTAAATAAGTATAACTTAAAGGGTATAACACCAAATGTACTTCAAAAATATTAATATTGAAACAACCCTTCCCGTTTTTTTTTTTTTTTTTAAATACCTTAATATACTAGTGGTCCCATACCCACTAACATCCTATCAACATTCAATAACTGCGGATAACCAAAACAATAATCTCCATTAAACCAAAGAATATCAATCACAATAATCCAATCAACAATAACGCATGAACCAATAAAGGAATAACCAAACTAACATCCTACAATGTTCCATCGACTTAATCTAGCAACTTAACAATAGCTAGACCACAATCACTCAAGCCTCTAGAACATCCCTTCCTCATCGCCTTGATTCCACGATCACACTTTGCCTTTACCTGCACCACAAACACATATTACAATGCATGAGTATTTTACAAACACTCAGTAAGGCAATCCTCCCATCTACTGGGCTATACACACAAGCAATAGAGTAACCAATAACCACACACAACAATCAACACACAACAATCAACGAACCAGGACTCAGCATCGACCGATGCCAACTGAGGAAGCATCGATCGACGCAGAAGCTGCATCGACCGATGCAAGTTGCACTTGCATCGACCGATACCCAGTCTGCATCGACCGACGCATGCTCGACGCAACACGAAAACCCTAAAGTTTATCGCGCCGTCCTCGCACTTGCATCGACCGATGCAAGCAATGCATCGATCGACGCAACGTCGAGCACCGTGATTTCCCCGAAGCTTCTCGCCGGATCTCGTTCCTACAACCACAGAAACTCATTCCCAAGCCACAAGAAAGCTTCCTAACATCCTTAACTACGATCTAACACATCTAACAACACCAAACAAGCAAGTTAAAGGTTCCTCTAGCTTAGATCAGCCATGGTCATGCACTTACCTGTGCCAAGACGAATCTGAACAATAAACATGCAAGAAAACGCTCCTAGGAAGCTCCTACAACGATCCCAGCTAAAGATCTCTACAGGAAAGCACCAAATCTCCAAGAAAAATCCAGAAACTCTCAAGAACTCTTTTTCTCTCTCGTTCGCTCTCAAAAACGGCTGAAACCCTCGAATGAAACCAAAACACGACTTAAGGGTTTCTTTTTCCCTTTGCCCAAAACGCAGCGTTTGACTTAAGTCAAAAACGCGCAGAAACAACCTTGCATCGACCGATGCAGAACCTAAACCGGGATTTTGGTTCACGGGCGTTACAATTCTCCCCCACCAATAAGGATTCGTCCCCGAATCCCGCAATACCGTCCATCCTCCAAGAACCTCCGTGCCACCGTCAACACGGCCCGCACGTCCCTAGACCGGACCAAACACCGTCAGCCAAGGTTTCCCGTGCCACTGTCGCAATAGCCCGCACACCTCCGACTGACCCTCGAGGTCTCCCTCTAGCCAATATACTCGCATCATAAACACAATTTGCTCTCAACTCAGTGCTTCCCCCATCCGTGGTCGCAACCAACGAATCATGCCGGCTCGCTATCAGGCCAACCGCCTTAAGCTACGGCATCCAGGAAGTCACTCACACACACTCCCCCCGCTCTCGGGTCGCAACCCTCGAGACATACCGGCTCACTGCCGAGCCTCGGCTCACAGCTACGGTATCCAGGGAGCCTCACATATCCCGCTCTCGGATCGTCATCCGAAGCAACATACCACTCCCACTCTCTGGCCACAAAGTCCATCGAGCTATCGGTATCACGTGAGTTGGGCCCACACGGCCTCGAGCAAAACAAATACTGATGCCAACGAGTATCTCCCGGCTAGATCTACCTCAACATTTCCACAAAACTTTCCTTTCTAGAAAGCTTTCTAATTCTGGAAACTTTCCTTTTGTGGAAACTTTCTATTTATGGAAACTTCCAAAAATAGAAACCCGAACTATTTCTCTTTTCCCATGACATTAACAGTCAAAACATAAGAAAATACTCATCTTCTTAACCTCAAAATGTCATAATCGTTACAAACTCAACGAAAATACATCAGGAAACAAAAATACAACAACTGGAGCCATCAACCCGCATCCCGAGCACCACCTCATCCTGATACTTAGTCGCACAACCAACCACCCCTAAGCGACCAAATATCAAGAGAGATGGCCTGGAATACTCCGTACCCGCTCCAGCCACGGACTACAACTCGGACCCGGCTAGACAAGCTCAAGTCGCGGTCTGCTTCTCAAACCACTTCTTAAACCTTGCCTTCATCCTCGCCTCGAAGTCTGCTCCTCTACTCCGTCACAGTCCCACAGGACTCTCATCAAAGGAATCTTCTTCTTCCGAAGTTCCTTGACTCTCCTCTCGAGCACCCTCAATGGTCTCGCCTCTAAAGTCATGTTAGGCTGAAGATCCTCAGGAATCTTAGCCAACAACTGATCACCCTCGTGAAGACACTTCCTCAGCATCGACACATGAAATACCTTGTGGAACGCACGCATAACCTCAGGCAACTCCAGCCTATATGCCACTGGCCCCACCCGCTCAACCACTCTGAACGGACCCATGTACCTCGGACTCAACTTAGTCTCTGTCAATGACCTGTTCGGACCCCGCAACATGGCCATCTTGAGGTACACTCTATCACCAACCTGAAACTCAAGATCCTTTCTCCTCTTATCAGCATAGCTCTTCTGCCGATCCTAAGCCTCCTTCATGTTCAGCCTCAAAACCCGAATCTTCTCCGAGGTCTCCTGAACAAAATCTGCACCAAAAATGCTCCTCTCCCCCACCTGAGTCCAACATAATGGTGTACGACACGGCCTCCCATATAAGGCCTCATAAGGAGCCATCCCAATACTAGCCTGGTAGCTGTTGTTATAAGCAAACTCCACCAAGCTCAAGTGATCTGCCCAATGACCACCCCAATCCAGCACACACATCCTCAACAAATCCTCCAAAATCTGGATCGTCCTCTCTGACTGACCGTCCGTCTGAGGATGATAGGTTGTACTCATATGCACCTTCGTGCCCATCTCTGCCTGAAACGCCCTCCATAACGCCGAAGTGAACTTGGAATCTCTATCAGACACAATACTAGCAGGCACACCGTGCAATCTGACTATCTCCCTCACGTACTTC